>JAYXIM010041397.1:0-344251 GCA_037575425.1 Anastrepha fraterculus | reverse complement strand
TGCCAGCGTGTAAGCCCCACTAAACAGTGAATGTATGTAAGGATGACTTGTTATCTGCTTCAGGATTGTCTTCGCTCCATATACGGCAATTTTGCTTATTGACATAGTCATTAAGTCAGAAATGAGTTTCATTACTAAACACGATTCTTCGATAAAAATGCTCATTCTTGACCAATTTCGAATGAGCCCAATTAGTCAAAATAGGTAATACATTTCCATAATTTGGAAGTGTCGTTCTGGCGTTAAACGATTCCCAAACTTTACTCAACAGAAACGCCAATACAGTTGACCCTTCTCAGCTGTCAAACTATAGTTATCGATATCGATAGTTCGCATACTATGATTTTAATTTACTTTTATCTGTTACCTCTCACGACCAAAATGTATGCACACTGTTCATAACAGCACGAAAATTACTACTTCGCTAATGTGCGACAGAAAAGAGTCGATAGAGGTGTGATAATGTCTGCGGAGGAAGACGAGTTGATGCGGCTACATTTCGAATAAGAATCACTCTGTAGGTCATAGTACACTTTGCAACCAATTATATTTCATTAGAAAGCTTAAAGAGTGATCCAGGTTATTAAGAAAGACAACAAGCGAAGCAAGTTTTGTAAGGCGAATGAGTTTAAGTATTTCTAAAGGATGATAGTGTATACTTTCTTTGCGCCTTGGTACGTCATAATATTGAAGAAACTAAATGCTGACGAAGCTTTTGAATGTTACAATATGGGCCCACCTGCAGCTTCATTGCATAGTGCGCTCGCATGTGTCGGAATGGCTCATCTTCTCACTTTATGTCTCTCAAAATATTATTTAGTGGCTAGCCATTTGATCAAAGGTAAAATAGTCAGATGGGTTTTTATGAGCAGATTTTTCATGGCAGATATAAACTCTAAGGATTGTATGGCTGCCGAGTGGTAAAAGAGTGGTTTTAGAGTAAATATTTTCAATAATTTTGGTGTTTTTTGCACACAGCAGATTTCGAACCCGATCACTACTACTCAGCTCCAACAGCCGCTTAAGTATATACCTTCCATAAAAACAGTTTTCATAAAGATATCTATTTTGCTTGTCTATTTAGCGAAGTACAAGTAAATTTTGTGTGCACATAAGTACAATTTCCTAAGTGCGTTATAAAAAAACATTAAAAAGAAAATTAATATAAAATTTTCCAGAATATTGCATACGCTTTACCTTGCAAAAAGTTTATTAACTATTGTACTACGGAAGAGGCTACAGTTTTTTAATGGCTATAAAGCAGAACTGGCAATTACTGGTTGTTAAAACTATGTGCACTTCTAGAGCGTCATAAAATTGTTACAACTACTAACTTCCGCAATAAAGTGTTGGTATTATTTAGTCGGCAGCTTGGCTCTTTTGCGCGTGAAAAATTTAATAGAAATATTGAGAAAATAGGTAAAATAAATAATTTATGTTTACGATATATTTTACTTATAAATTCTATTTTTTTTTTCTCAATCGCTTGCATTGATAAATGAAATGTATAAAAGTATGTTTCTACTTTCTGGTTATATTTAATTTTCATCCCATTACTCTGGTTTGAAAAAAAGATAATAGAAAGTGAGAAAAAAATTAAATAAATTATACTTTTTTCGATATATTTTATCACGACTTTATCATTTTTGGGAAAAAATTTTAAATATAAAGAATTTAATATAATAAAATAAAACAAACTAAATCAAACTAAAAGAAATAAAAAAAAAACAATAAAATAAAATAAAACAAAATAGGAGTAAATGAAATAAAAAAAAACTAAAATAAAAGAAAATAATGTAAAATGGAATAAAACAAATTTAAATATAAAAAATTATATAAAAGGGAGTTACTAAACTGAAATAATAAAAATAAATAAAAATAAAATAATTAAAATAAATTAAATTAAAATAGTAAATTGGATGAAGCAAAATAAAATAAAGAGAATATATATTAAATTGAATTACTAACTTAAATAAACCAAAACCAAAACAAAAAAAAACAAAAAAAATTTACTACAAGATATTAAAAGGGTTAATATGAAATTTAAGGAAAAAAATAATTAAAATAAAATAAAATATTAAATCAAAATAATCAATTTAAATTATATGAGAAACAATAATTTAACTACTAAATTTAATTAATTAAGATAAAAAAAGCAATAATAATAATAATATTAATCAAATTAATATAAAATATTATTAAAATTAATTAATTTTAAATAAAGTGAAACAATATTAAACGAAGCAAAGTAAAATAAAATTAAACAAAAAACCAAATTGAGAAGACAAGACTTAAAATGAAATATAAAATAAAATAAAATGCATTTAGTAACAATTGAATATGCAAAATGTACTTAAATTGCCTTAATTACTGAATTAAATTGAAATAAAATAAATAAAACTGAAGTTATTAAAATAAAATAAAGTAAAGTAAAATTAAAACGAATTAAATTAATAACTGAAATCAAACTCAAAAAAAAAAAAAAAAAAATGAATAAAAATAAAATGAAATAAAATATAATGAATTTAAATTCAAGAATTTGAATTAAACTATCAGGTCAGTCCATAAGCTCGTGCGTTTTGTAAAGGTGGTTTCAAAATTAATAAAAAAGATGTTTAAAGTATTTATTAATCAATAATATATTTTCGTTCATTATTTACAATGTCTTCCTAACGTTTAGGCAAATTTTTAATTCCCTGCTCAAAAAATTGATTGTGCTTGGAGCCAAAATACGCTTCGGTCGATATTTGTTAAGTGCCTCATTCAGGTTTGATAGCTGATGGGAGTTATAATCAGCATTTATCATCTGGTTTGGTTCCAGAAGTTCATAATAAACAATACCGGCCATATCCCACCAAATAGACAGGAGAATCTTCTCGGGATGTCGGTTCTGGTGTTTCATCTTTATCTAACCATTGGCGTTTGCGAACAGGATTATTGTAAAGGATCCATTTCTTATCACCAGTAACAATACGGTTCAAAAAACTTTCATTTTCAAGCCGTTGCAGCAGCTGAGAACACACATTCATTCTCTGCTGAAGGTTGGCGATGGAAAGTCTATGCGGAACCCATTTTCTTAGCTTTGAAACCTTTCCCAACTCAACCAGGTGCCTGTTAACTGTTCCATGCGATGAATTTAACCTCTGAGCTATTACATCGACTGTCAAATTTGGCTCAGCTTCCACGAGCTTCCGAGCAAGGCGTCGGAGTTAATGACTTCAGGACGACCAGCGCGCGGGGCATTCTCCACGTCGCAGTTACCACTTCGGAAATTTGAAAACCACTTTTGTGCAATTCTTACACTCACCGTATCCACTCCGTGAACAGTTTTTACCACTTTTATAAAAAAATAAAAAAAATGCCTCTTATACGTGTTCGAAGACTACATTTTATTTTTTAACAACACGTGCTTCTATCCGCGATTAAAATCACTTGTTGAATGCACAATATATCAAAGAAAATATAAATAGTTCCTTCACAAAAGTGAAGTTATGGGTAAAATACGCACGAACTTATGGAATGACCTGAGTAATTGTAATAAATTTGGTTAAATAAAACGAGATAAAATCGAGCAAAACAAAGTAAAATAAAATGAATCAAAAATAAAATTAAAATTAAAAATGTAATAAATAAAATAAAGTAACACAAAATGCAATAAAAAAATTTGTTGGAAAAATTAAAGTAAAATAAAACCAATGAAAAAAAATTAAATTAAATTAGAAAGTGTACCAAATTAAATTAAGTTCAAAAATTGAAATAAAATAAAGTAAAAGAAAATAAAATGAAATTGAGTTAGATGAAATTAATTAAATTTTTTTCATTAAATTGAAATGAATTCCTAAATAAAATAGAATAAAAGTAAATTAAAAAAAAAAGTGAAATAAATTATTGATTCCTAAATAAAACAAATTAAATTAAATTAAATAAAAAAATGAAATTAAATAAAACTAGTATTTATACAAGAAAACATTAACATGTCACTAACCATAAACGTCTTTAAAGAAATGAAATACCAGGAAGAAAATACTACATACTTTACGTATTTAGTATTAGCTTCAGCCACTAGCATTTATTACTTGCAAATTCACTGTAATGTCTTTCAAACGTCCTTGACGTTTTCCAACAATATGCACTTTCATAAAGATATGCGCATGATGTATGCATGAATCGGAGGTGATGGAGACAAACTCATGTTCATGTCAATACATCATTGACTATCCAGAATAATAACTGTCCATCATGAACAATAAAAAACACTGAAACAAACCTCAGTAATTGACAAAGCCGTTTTAGCATTCAACTCTTATTGCGCTTTGGCTGCAATTAACAACAAATCACATGAATGCTGCGCAATCAGCATCAGCATCGACATGTGACGATGTCAACAGTGGATCAGCAGCATTTCCAACTGCGTGATTAACACAATAATCTAATACGAAGTAGCAGCAGCAAAAGTTCAAGCTGCTGTAGGCATACATATTAAAGCCGTTATGTGGGTTGACTCAATGACTCTACGTCATCCGCTTACTGGGTGCCAATCAATTATGCATGCAACTGAAATTTGTTTTGTTGGTAGGAGTGTATATGTGCATATGTATGCTCGTATGTTGTTGTTGACTGCAGGCATTATTCGCTTTGTTTGCGTTTGGCTAATAAGGAAATACCGTAAAAGGTGTTTCAATACCCATGCATGAATAACACTTAACGCGTAAACGGATACGAAATAAACGAGTTTGTTATTTAAATTTTTTGTTTTTTTTTCTATTCAATCTGGAATATTCAGACGTGCACTTAATACAGATACTGGTCAGCTTTTTCTTTTGTTTTTTTGACATTAGCATTACCAATTATAACTTTCGATTTTCACACTTAAATTCTAAAAACTGTGAAATTAAAATAAAAATTGTATTTAGAATATACAAAAGAAAACTCTCTGACACGTGCTTAATGAAGAAACTAAATATTATATTTGTTAAAAAAATATTTCGAGTATTTTGCGGATTTTTTTGCCATCCAAGCTGATTACAAGTAAGTGCAGTTACTTTCATTTAAAAATCAACATTTCAAATAAAATCACTTTAAAAATACAACAGAACTCAGTTGAAAACTCGCAAAGTTGATGATACAAATTTAAGTGAGTATTTGAGCACATGCGAACACAACTGGATGGTGTTCTTCCTGTTCTTCTTTGTTTTTCATCGAGGTCAAAAAGCTGCCGAAGCAGCCCGGGACATTTGCGACGTGTATGGAGAACGGGTCATTGGCAAGTCTACAGCACGGAAATGGTTTGTAAAGTTAAAAAATGGCGAATTTGACGTCGATCACATGCCCCTCAGCGGTAGGCCTTTTGAATTCGATGAAGAACTTCTCAAATCACTTTTGAAAGAGAACGACCGTCAAACCAGTCATGAATTGGTGGAATCATAATCATTATAGGTATGCTGACAGCTAGCTCCACAAGCGTACAAGATAGCGATTGCTAACACGAACAAATGCAGGAAATGCAGAGAGGATGTTGCGGAAACTTTAGAACACCTTCAGTGCGTCTGTCCAGCATAAAACGCGTTTAAAGTGCCTGGGAGCCCCATTGTTTGAGGGTCTGGAGGACGTCTCAAAAGCGGATCTCCCAGCTCTGCTTAGATTCGCCAAAAGCGCTCACATCCTACATGATGTCTATTTTCAGTATTTATAGAGTTCGGTCCCCATCTGGTATCGCTAGGGACCAAAAGGTCTATACGTGTCTTATTGCCAACCAGGCTAACCTAACCTAACCTATATTTCTTTATTATTTCATTATTTTGAAAATTGAAAACTGCTCAAAATTAGTTTAAAAAAGCCATGTAATCAAAAAGTATATTTTTAATTCTAATATTTAATATAATTTAGTTTGACTATATTCAAATATCATACAAGGTAGCACAAAATTAATCGCTAAATTTTGTTATTAATAATTTTTTAACTTAATAAAAGAAAAAGGAGTTTGAGTGGTAGAAATCTTTACTTTGACCTTGACGCTTATCTATTTTTTGTTTTGCTCATCTATTTGCATACTGCAGCTGTCCAGGTCTCAAGTTACATACGAATATGATTGACGATCGTCGCCATTTGCAAAAATTATAAATCTTCCGTGTGATTAATTTTGCTTCTATGTATACATTTTATTGTATTGATTTGAAAAATACCGAGATATTATTTGCCATGGTTTGTAAATATTTAAGCTGAAGTCAACTTTTCCAAAGCATTTTCTAACCTGCTTTGCCTTTTGTTAGACTGTTTATTTGTTTGTATTTGTCATTGTGCATCAAAAGTAAAATACTTTTTTTTTATAGATTATTCAGCAGCAAAGTGGAGCAACAGCCAGACAGATAATGCCGAAGCAAGCAAACATTATTCAGCTGCACGTATAGCAACAGTCACTTTAACGTTGTGTGGCAATTACGCCTGCTGCAGCTGTTTTGTTTGTGCCAGACAATACATATATGTGTGTATGTATGCGAACAAATGCATGTTTATGTCTGCGAATTATTTTAGTGTTTGCTTCGCTTTGACTTACCCACTCGCGACCGTATTAGGGCGGCTGCACATTTTTTCAAGTGACTTTTACGAAATTGCAGCGGCAGCACCACCAGCCAACACAACCAAATAAACCAGCTAACAAACAATGCCAACAACAATGCAAACAAATAAAAACGTATGCATATGTTGGTATGCAACATGGCGTGCCTTTTTGCTGCAACTCATTTTTGTTTACTTTTGTTTTTGTCTTTTTTTTCTTCTTGTCTTTTTGGTTTGCATTTTTCACTTCAATTTGCATTCAGGTGCAAATTCACAATTGTTTGCGCATTGCTTGTGGTTTTTATATTCATTTGCCACAACCACTCTTTCATGACATTTTGCACGGTAACTACCTACTAGGGGCGCCTGAAGTGCATATTTTATTACAATTTTTTTCTTCCATTTACTTTTATTGCTAATTTCGAAAATTTGCTGTAATGTCTTTTTTTGTGTAACTTTTTCTGTTGTATTTAATTTTTCCTTAATCACTTTGAGTTTTGCAACTCATTTTGAAGCCGCTCTCTTCCACTTGCAAACTGGATTTTGCATAGCGATGCTCGCTCGCTGGCTTTGCAGGAAATCAGCTCAACCAATTTTAATGTTGGCGGAAATCTCGGTAGACTTATTGATGATTTTAGCTTTTCAAGCCACTTTCCTCACATTTTTTGGAAGGTTGTTTGCGTGCGGCTGATTCCGCATTTGCCATAGTGAAAACTGGTATTTGTCAATTTACTTATCAACCATTTACCCCTTTACTTAGTTGCTTAAAAACAAAATAAATATTTGCATTGAAAGCTTATTTTCGTAATGTTGGCAAGTGACTGGCATTTTAGGAAGAAAAGGAGTTTATTGATTGATGTCATGGCTCACGAATAGGCGAAAAAGTGATTAAACACCTAAATTATTACTTTAGTTAACCCTGGATCACTAAGCATTCGTCTAATAGACTACGCACGCGTGCAGTTTTGCGTATTTCGACACATTCCCGTCACACTACCTCAATTACAGAGGTAACACATCAAGATGCACACCACAAATTGAAGGATGAGCCCGTCAAAACGCTAAATAAAGGGTGTAAGCGGCAATTATATAGGGTATGCCATGTAAAATTTGCCTTTTGAATCGGCTATAAAAAAAAAGTAATCAATATTTTTTCAAATATTTTTTTTTATTTTGAAGATTCTACATTGTCATTTATGAATGAAAAATAATATTGTTCAAATGACTGCCAGTCGGCTTTACAGTAGGAGATTCGATCAACCCAATTTTGAAGCACATTTTCGATTGTTTGGGCTCCAATTTCATGAATGGCAACTTCAATTTCGTGTTTTAAAGCATCAATCGTCTCTGACTGGTTCGCATAGCATTTTTCCTTAACGGGTCTCCATAGTCCAACGGGCTTAAATCACAGCTCCGAGTCGGCCAATTGATATCGGAATTTCGGCTGATTATTCGGTTTTCACAAAACGGTACCCAAAAGTTCGAATGTAACTTTGGCAGTGTGACAAGTTGCACCGTCCTGTTGAAACCAAATGTCGTCTATGTCATCCTCTTCAATTTTTGGAAACAAACACTCGTTGAGCATGTCACGGTAACTCTCGCCATTTACTGTATAGAAGAAGACTCACCACTTTGGAAATAGGTTTTCAATATCTCCCAATTTTGTTCAAGCGTATAGAGTCCCATTCCGTAAATGTCAAACCTTTAAGTAAATTATGAATACATTTGACATGACATTTGTGTTATCATTCTCAAAAAAATATGTGGTTCAAAAAGCAAAAGCTAGATGGCCCACGCTGTAGGTTGGCAACTAAGTAATTGCGGATTTCACTCATAGATGGCTTCAGTTGAATTTTTAGGTTTGTAGGCGTAGTAGAAATGTAAAATACATTTTGTTATTTAATAGCTGGCAAATCAGCTGTCAATCAGTAAAAAAAGTTTTTTGATAGGTTGCGTAGTTTTCGTTTGGCGTTCGTAGAAATATGGAAAATCGAAAGGAACATTTTCGTCATATTCTCCGTTTTTATTTCGGCAAAGGGATCACCGCATCGTAAGCTAAAAAATTATGTGCTGTTTATGGTGACGAAGCCTTAAAAGAACGTCAGTGTTAAAATTGGTTTGCTTAATTTCGTTCCAGTGATTTTTCCTCAAAGATGAAAAACACTCTGGTCGTCCAATTGAAGTTGATGATACCCTAATCAAAGCAATAATCGATTCGGATCGTCCCAGTACAACACGTGGGATTGCAGAGAAGCTTCATGTATCACATACATGTATTGAAAACCACTTAAAACAATTTGGATATGTTCAAAAACTCGATACATGGGTTCCTCACGAACTGAAAGAAATGCATCAAGAGCCGCGATTTGCTAAAGAAACGTAATGAAAATGATTCATTTTTAAAACGGCTGATAACTGACGATGAAAAATGGGGTTTTTACAACAATATCAAGCAGAAAATATCGTCGAGCAAGCCAGGTGAACCAACTCAAACCACATCAAAAGCTGATATTCATCAAAGGAAGGTTTTGTTATCAGTTTGGTGGGATTACAAAGGAATTGTCTACTTTGAACTCTTACCACCCAACCGAACGATCAATTCTGATGTCTACATTGAACAAACAAATTAAACAATGCAGTTGAAGAAAAGCGGCACGAATTGGCAAATCGAAAAGGTATTGTATAGCATCATGGCAATGCAAGGCCACACACAGCAAAAATTATTGGAGCTTGGTTGGGACGTTTCGCCATATCCACCATATAGTCCTGACCTTGCACCATCTGATTACTTTTTGTTTCGATCTTTTCAAAACTCTTTGAATGGTAAAAATTTTAATAATGATAATGATGTGAAATCGTTACTGATTCAGTTTTTTGCTAATAAAAAACCAGAAGTTTTATGAACGTGGGATTATGATGCTGCCTGAAAGGTTGCAAAAGGTCATTTGATCAAAATGGGCAATACATTTCAGAATAAAGTTATTTAGTTCCATGAAAAAACTGTCTTTGATTTTCTAAGAAAAATTCGTAATTACTTAGTTGCTAACCCAATATATTAATTTGGGCGAAAGAAACACATTATTTTATCGGTAGATGGTTGTACGATATATCGTAAATTATCGATCAAGCAATTTAATGCTTATGCTCGTTATCAAAATAATATTTTACACTCAAAGAAATACTTTTGCTGTTTTTTGTATATTCCATTCAGTTAGGAGTTACAGGGTGTTAACAATGGAGGTCAACATAGGAAAAAATCGGTACATTTTATAATTTTTCTTTGCTAAAGCCAAAAATGCAAGCCAGGCTAATTACGTGAAGTTTTGGTTTCGTCGGTTCCGTTCAGACATTTTCGATCGAAAAAATCACAAAAATAATCGAAGTTGACAAGTTAATAGTTTTAAGCACTTGTAAAAATAATTTATTTCTTTTTTCTGTTTGACGTTTTTCCGAACCTTTTTTTTCATTTTTCTTGATATCTATCGCATAGGATAACATAATTATGACTTAATAAGCAAAGAAAGGCTTTAGCGAGTAGGGCCATTATCATTCATTAACCTTCGAAAATATTATCTGCAAATTAGTTACTTGCCTGCTGATAACATTTTGTAAAAAGTTTCAATAGCCTGGAGACTACCACGCAAGCAATATTCACCAAATAATATAATCAAAAATTTAACTAATTTCTCGAGCAAATATTTTTATACGAGGCGGCGCAAAATTATTCAACTAGTTTTTGTAACTTTTAATAAATAACAAAAAAAAAAATGTAATCGAAATCTTTATTTTCACCTTTACGCGCTCCATTGCTTGTTGGTTTTTATACTGATGTCTCGTTCAGAAGTGGCGTACGAATATGAACGAGTCTTTAATTTTGCGCCACCTTGTACTTACATATCATAAGTCAAATAGGGAAATCTCCAACTTCAATAAAAATATGTTTTCTTTCACTTTTGATTACTCCCTTGGATTAAAAAACAATAATAAAGAAATACAGGGTTTTCCAATAAGAGGCCAATTCAGGCCATAAAAATAGTTAATCATCTCTCGATAGCGCAATCCATTCACCGTAACTCGTGCTCCAGCTTCATTTTCGAAAAAGTAAGGTCCAATAACTCCACCGGAAAACAAACCGCACCAAACAGTCACAGGAGGATAGAGAGGCATTTCCACAATAACTCTTGGATTTTCTGAGCCCCAGATTCGACAATTTTGCTTGTTGACGAAGCCACCGAGTTGGAAATGGGCCTCATCACTCAAGATGATTTTTTGATGGAAGTTCGGATAATTTTCATGCATTTCAACAACCCAATCAGCAAAGACACGACGTTGTTGATGATCGGCCGGTTTGAGTTCTTGTGTTAGCTGGACTTTGTAAGCTATGAGACCCAAAGCTTTATGCAAAATACGGTGTAATGACATTTGTGGAGTGCCTAATTCCAAAGAACGAGGAATGGACAAACCTGGGTTTTCTTCAACACTTTCGGCTACAACAGCAATATTTTCGACTGTTCTTGAGCGACGTGACAGATTTCATTCTTCACATCACTAATTTGTCCAACAGCTCGAATTTTTTCACCAATTATCTTCAAAAGTGTCATCTACCGAAATAGCGGGCTATTCAAAATAACACCTGTTATTGGAAAACCTTTTAGTTTAATATTTTGTGAAATTGTTTTTGTGAAAATAAGTTTAGGCGTTTTTTAAAATTGTTTTAATACACTTTGGCTTGTTTCCTACCATTCTTGTGAACAAAATTTTCTTCTACGTCCCCTTAAATAAATCCTTTGACAAATAAAAATAAAAGTGCTTTTGCAAAAAGTGTTTTTACATTTGCCTTCCAAGTTAACTCATCCGTTTTTTATATTGAAAAATTATGAAAAATTTATGTTCAAAAATAAAACCATTATAAAGGGTGGTTAAATTTCAAGAGCCACTTGTTGAATGTGAACCACACCTAAACGTCAAGTTTTTTTCTGCATTTTATTTGATATTTTTCAATTCTAGACTAACTCAATTTGAACTATGGAAAGATACACAATCGAGAAACGCGTTAAAGTTATTCAGGCTTATTATAAACCCGCGTTCAAATCAAAATGCATATCGCGCACTTCTTCTTCAGTGATGAGGCACATTTTCACCTCAGTGGATTCGTCAATAAGCAGAATTGCCGCATTTGGGCGAATGATAATCGAAGAGTGATTGCCGAAAAACCAACGCACCCACAAAGAGTGACTGTTTGGTGCGGTTTGTGGGCCAGCGACATCATTGGGCCGTATTTTTTCCAAAATGAGGCCGCTCAGGCAGTTACTGTGAATAGTGTTCGCTATCGTGAGATGATAACGAACTTTTTATGGCCCAAATTGGAAGATATGGATGTGGACAATATGTGGTTTCAACAGGACGGTGCCACTTGTCACACAGCTAACGAAACAATGGCTCTTTTGCGCGAAGAATTTGATGGCCGAATAATCTCACGTCGCGGCGATGTCAATTGGCCGCCAAGATCATGTGATTTGACACCGTTGGACCTCTTTCTTTGGGGTTATTTGAAAGAAAAGGTGTACGTCGATAAGCCAGCAACAATTCAAGAGCTAAAGGATGAGATAATTCGGCACATTAACGGCATATAACCTCAATTATGCCTCAGTGTCATCGAAAATTTGGACCATCGGATGGAGGTGTGCCGTCGAGGCTGCGGCGGCCATTTGGCCGATATTTTATTCCATACGTAATTGAGCCATAGCAATATTATCATAATAAAGAGAAATTACAATAAAAATTACTCATTCGGCTACGGCGGCCGTTGTTGCATTTTCTTAATGCATACATATTAACACTAAACTAAAAAAAGGGTTTACAAGTTTGAGTTCAATATATTTACTATGTTGCATTGCATTGAAAAATAGTGAAAAATTTCGTTATACCATTTAAAAAAATATACTTGAAAAATATTGAAAAATTTCGTTACACAATTTTTGAAAATAAACCAGTATCCCACCCTTTATACCTATGTCCACTCCGTTATGCTATTAAAAATAACCGCTTTGTGAACCAAGTTGCAATGCCCTAGTGCCTTAGTGCACACAAAAATACAGTTTACACTTTTTTACAGTTTCAAGCTTTTGGTAGAGTTACCAAGAAAGTCAAACCTATAAAAAAAGCCATGAAAGTAAATTTTTTTTCATGATATAATATAACTAAATGTTGCAGTATTACAAATATTTTTTAAATTTTTGGTTTAAAAAAAAAAAAGATATATATAAAAAAAACAGCGTTCATTGCTAAAAGTGTTTCACTCTCCGTGCAGTAAAAGTTTTTATGCAACCAAACTTTCGATGTTCACCTGCGCTGTCGTCAGCTCTAATTGTAATAAATATCTACAGTTGCAATTCACAATGATAAACCTGCAGGCCAAATGGCACTCAGCACCTTCCGCGCCCATCATTAGCGACTGACCAACAATGGCTGAGGCTGCCATACATACACATATGCACATACGCATGCACTCGAAAGTATTTGTATTTGTTGCCGGCCGGTACTCATTAAAATCGTTGTATGTATAGCGGTCGGTCTGCCGTCAACACAGGTTTTTAAATGCCCAGCCAGCCGTAAGTAGTTACGTGTAAGCTTACATACTCGTGTATATGTGTGTATGTATGCCCTTCAGTGTATGTATGCGTGTGTGTCGTTCGCTTGTTTGGCCGCCTTCAACTTTGCATTTGATTTTGCTTTCATTGATGCTTTTTCGTTTGTTGTAAGTGTAAATGAAAACGAGAATTGAGAAACGAGTAACGAGAAACTAGAAAACGCAAAATAAAAATCGAATTTTACTTTCACTTTTCAATATGGTCTGCAAATATTTTCATTTATTGTCATGTTGTTTGTACATTTAGCGGCGGCGGTGAAGCGTACAGTCGCTCGTGACGCATGTCATGCCAATAAGTAGTTGTTGTTGTAGTGGACATGCACATGCCACATGCCGCCTGTGGCATGCTACTGCATACCGCATTCCAATAGCCATACATAACAAGTCGTATGCAAGTCAATATCTAGCAAGTGTTTTCGAGATGTTTGCTATTGTTGTTGCTATTGGTGTTGTTTGCTTTGATGGCGCAATGTGAAATCTTTTGATTTTTTTTTTTTTGTTTTTGCATACTTAAATAGTTGGTTTATAGTCTGCTTATGGGCGTGGCGCTGCATGAGTGTTGGCATTAAGTGGCTAATTTTCTTTGAGGTTTCTTATTTGACATTACAGTGCAGCAACTCAACCTTGGTTTGGACCTTTGGTACAGCTCATTACGCTGGCGTGGCAGTAAATTTTGTCGAAGTGCCATTTCAAATATTTTCTTTGCTAGTTATTTGTAAATATCTGCTACATGTAACTCTCGTTTAGTTGCAGGCCTTTTTCAATTGCAATTATCTTTTCGAGGTAGGAAAGTTGCTAATTTTAACGGCAAATTTTATGACATACTAGCAAATAGCCGCCACACGTTACATTGTCTTGAACATATGCTATAAAATCATCCGGAATTTCGTATTTAAATTAAATGTGCCTTCAGCTTAGTAACCCCTTTCTAGGTCTGGTGGTTGCATATATGCCACTCCAGAGCAAAATTTGTCACTTACTATAGTCGAAACAGTTTCGTAAAGAAGCTATTCTTTAGTTTTTATCCGTATTTCGCAGTGTAATTTTTTAGCGCAATAGGAGTCACCTGAGAAAGCGTTGACACTGCTTTTTGCATTAAACGGAGATTCGACAACGACAAAAATATATACAAGCAAAAGAGTATCCATTAAACCGAGTTATGCATCGCTTATGATGAAAACATCAAAACGTTAAGAAAATTGTACTTCAAAATTATCAAATGACCCACAGTTAGGTAGGAAAAAAATTGTGTTTTGCACATTTTTTGGCAAGGATTGTTATCAAATATTCAAATATATTTACTTATACAGGGTGGACCATATAGCGTTTGCTTTTTGAACCACCTATTTTTCTGAGAATGGTAACACAAATGACATGTCAAATGTGTTCATAATTTATTTAAAGGTTTGACATTTACGAAATGGGACGCTTTACGCTTGAACAAAATTGGGAAAAACTATTTCCAAAGTGGTGAGTCTTCTTCTTCTTTTCTGATTTTCACATCGGTGGCTAGGTCAATAAGCAAAATTTTCGGATTTGGGGCTCAGAAAATCCACACGTTACTGTAGAGAAGCAAATGCATCCACAACGAGTTACTGTTTGGTGCGGTTTTTGGTCTGGCGGCATCATCGGGCCATTTTTTTTTCGAAAATGAGCGAGGAGCCGCGGTTACAGTAAATGGCGAGCGTTACCGTGACATGCTCAACGAGTTGTTTCCAAAAATTGAAGAGGATGACATGGACGACATTTGGTTCCAACAGGACGGTGCAACTTGTCACACTGCCAAAGTTACACTCGAACTTTTGGCTACCAGTTTTGAAAACCGAATAATCAGCCGAAATTCCGATATCAATTGGCCGCCTCGGAGCTGTGATTTAAGCCCGTTGGACTATTTTTTGTGGGGAGCCGTTAAGGAAAAATGCTGTGCGAACCATTCAGAGACGATTGATGCTTTAAAACACGAAATTAAAGTTGCCATTCATGAAATTCGAGCCCAAACAATCGAAAATGTGCTTAAAAATTGGATTGATCGAATGGCCTACTGTAAAGCCAGTCGTGGCAGTCACTTGAACGATATTATTTTTCATTCATAAATGACAATGTTCAATCTTCAAAATAAAAAAAAGAGTTTGAAAACATATTGATTCGTTTTTTTTTTATAGCCGATTCAAAAAGCAAATTTTACATGGCCCACCCTACATATATAAATATATCAAAAAAATATTTTTAAATTCTCTTGACATTCTTCCTTCATTTGGCTTCCATATGTCCTATAGTTTGATAAAATAATAAATAATGGTCTTTAAAAAAGTTCTGACTTGATGGAGAAAAACTATAAAAACACAGATATTACCATTGAGTAATAATATCGAGCACATGTCGATTTTCTCATGTGTGTGAAAAAAGTGAAAATTGGTTGCACTGTGCAACTAAGCCTTCACTCTCGGTAAAGAGATATGAATGAGAAATAGAAACAATAGCCTAGCAAATTGCGTAAACAATCGTCGAAATGATCCTTTTCAGAAGAACCAAAAGGTTAGGTTAGGTTAGCCTGGTAGGTATTAAGCTACGCATATACCTTTGGGTCCCTAGCGATACCAGATGGAGACCGACCTTTATAAATACTGAAAGGGGACATCATGTAGGATGTAAATGCTGCTAGCGAATCTAAGCAGAGCTGCAAGATCCGCTTTTGCGACGTCCTCCAGACCCTCAAACAGTGGGACTCCCAGGCTATTGTACGCATGTGCCGCCAATAGATTATGACCTGCCAGCATACCTATGATAGTTCTGCAGTCTTTTCGCGAGAGCGTAAGTACGCTCCCACTCCGTCTAAAGTTTTAGAGCCGTCTGTGTAGATGTGAAAAGTCCTATGGCCAGGCTTTATGTCATCCCTCATCTTTAATTGTAGTGCAAAACCGTCTCTCCCAATTAAAGTACGGAGTCATGTAGTCTGTGCAACCTGAACTCCACTTTCCTATTGAGCTGTGTCCGAAGGTTCTACAGGTGAATACTCTAGCAGCCACTAACCTTCCAGTGGATTTCGCTGCCAGATTTTCCGCCATAAGGTCAATAGGTGGCATGCTGAGTAACATTTCCAGCGCCGTCGTTGGAATGGTTTTCATCGCTCCTGCTATGCGCAGAGCACGGAGTCGTTGAACCTTTTCCAGTAGAGTTAAGTATGTCAGTTTTTTGTCACGGTCCACCATATTAAGGCCCCATACAATAATGTCGGTCTAACTACTGCCGTGTAGCACCAATGCATCAGAAAGGGTGATATACCCCAAGTAACGCCCAGCATTCTTTTACATGCGTATAACGCATTACTGGCCTTTCACCCTTTCTTCAACATTGTGCTTCCACAGCAATTTAGAAGAGCCAAAGACTCACAAAAAAAAACAAAAAATACGATAAAGTCGAGCTAAAATAAAAATTTGGAGAGCCAAAAAGTAAAAAAAAAAACATACGATAAATCCAGCCAAAATACAAATTTTGAGAATGCCCACAGAAGAAGGCCAGAGTTGTTTAGAAAGAGCTCGTAGATTCTTCGTCACAACAATCCACCTGCTCATACATTCTATTATGTACGCGACTATTTGACCAAAAACCAAAGACAGCACAGATAATATCATTCGGTAAGCATCAGCTCGGCAGGCAATGGCAAACCTCCGAGTGTATTTCTGCCATGAAAAGCTCCTCATAAAAATATCTGCCGTTCGGAGTCGGCTTGAAACTGTAGGTCCCTCTATTTGTGGAACAACATCAAGACGCACACCACAAATAGGAGGAGGAGCTCGGCCAAACACCCAAAAAGGGTGTACGTGCCAATTATATATATATATAAGCATCATATTTTCCGGCCATGCACCGTATGACCTTTGTGCCCACGACTTAAGTGACTACTTCGCGGATAAACGACAAACAGCTAAAGACGATTTTAAGATCAGTCTATGAGAAGTGTTTTGAAAATTGGAAGGAGCATTGAAATATTGGTATCGTTAACCATGAAAATCTGTTTACAAAATCTCCTACTATACAATTTTTTCGTGAGGATCCTTTAGATATTCCATTATTCCAGTACGACTGGTGAGCATAGCACTCCCTCGGGCATGACAGTGTGTAGAGGTTTGCAATTTACTAAGCTCAGGCTCAAGCTGAACGCAACCTACTTTATATTCAAAATAAAAATAAAATCGTTTCAAAAACTGAGCTGCTTTCACTACTTATAGAGCGCCGGATTTAAAGAGCCAGCTATCACCTCTACGCTGCCACAATTAAGAAAGTGAGCGTCCTTGTGTTCACTGTAGGTACTGACGCATTTTGAAAATAACTTAATAAAAGCAGCCTATATTTTTTTCAGGTGCTTAACTTTTCTATATATCAGCACTCGAGTGTTATGCAATTTATTTTGTGCTCAATTTATTGCAAGAGTACATCGCTGAAATGAATCCGAACATAAATTTTACTGAACGTGAAGAAAGTGAAAAATCGTGTAAATTGAAGCGCCACCTAAAGCTGGTTTTTGCAGTCGTGAGTCGATTACCAAATGGCAAGTTGTTTGCATGGAATTTTGAAGTCAAATAGTTGTGTTTATATACATACAAATATGTACATTAGGGTGCTTCATCAAAAAAAGTTGCAGTTTTTCCATCGGAATTATAAAATGTGTCATATATTAAGATTAGCCGCCGCTGTAGCGGAGTGGGTTGATGCGTGAGTATCATTCGGAATTCAGAGAGAACGTATGTTCGAATCTCAGTGAAACACATAATGAAGAAAAACATTTTTTCGAATGGCGGTCGCCTCTCGGCAGGTAATGGCAAACCTCCGAGTGTATTTCTGTCATGAAAAAGCTCCTCATAAAAATATCTGTCGTTCGGAGTCGGCTTGAAACTGAAGGTCCCTCCATCAAGACGCACACCACAAATAGCACGAGGAGCTCGGCCAAACACCCAAAAAGTGTATATGCGGCAATTATATATTATTATATATATGTATATATAAGATGAGGGAGTTATAGAGCATCGACTGAAAGAATTTAGCCAGTGCAGTTTGGTGGTAGTGAGGCTTTAGGCCTCAAACAATTTTAATATCAATTTTTAAATTTTTTTGAATGACTTTTAAATGAATTTGAAGATAAAAAATTTTTTTTCAGACCTTTTAAGCGTAAACTGTTTTATTGTCGTAACAAATTTTTTGGAAAAACAAAATTTTTAAAACTAGTTTTACTGGCTTAACTGGTTTTTTGGAGGTACTTTGAAACTCGTTCAGCTCACCTAAATCTTAAAATTTCTTCCATTTTTTTTTTTTTTGGCGGAAGTTTGAAAATATTCTACTTTAAATAAATACAGCACTAAGACTTATTGACAAGTTTTGACAATAGACTTATTTCTTTTTTAAACTTTAATATTTTTTTATGCAAATATGACTCATTGTACCACAAAAACCATATAAATCCAAGTTTATACAAATTAAACAAATCAAAAAAGTTATGAACAAAAACTTTTAATTTTTAAACAGAACTTTTAATAATTTTTGGGTATACAGAGGAACAGACGTTTTAAATTTTTAATCAGAATTTTTTGATAATTTTTGGGTAGCCCTTTTACATTTTTTAATCAAAATTTTTCTATAACTTTAGGGTAGCCCTTTTACATTTTTTAATCAGAATTTTTAGATACTTTTTGGGTGTGCATTTTGGTGCAATAAAGTCCAAAGAAGTAACTCAAAAATCGGATTGATGTTTGAAATTTATTTTTGCAGTTAGGTGTTTTTTTCCCATATAAAAAAATTTTTTTATCATTCTTTATATGAAAAAACTGCACAAGATCGACAGCAAAAAAAAAAAAAAAATTGTCAAAAATCAACAAAATTTTTGAGCAACTGCAGATGTGCACATTATTAGATTAAAATTCAATAGGCTATAATTCTGCGTACTCGAAATTTTTTTAAAAACTATGATTAAAAAGTGTCGAATTTAGATGAAATTTCATGATTCTGGCACAAATGCTATTTGCACAAAGTTTGAAGCATGGATTTATATAGCAAAGTTAAAAAAAAATATTAAATAGAAATAAACTGTTAAAAATTATCCATTAGTCCCTGTGTTATAGTTATTTAACGAAGTGCATAATAAAAATTTTAGATCCGCTGAAAAAAATAGAACTAATTTTTCCTTCGTGTAGAGAGTGATGCACCCTAATGTACATATATAATCGTATCTTCAGCGAATAGTGCGTCGATTTGCGTATTGATTAGCAAAGTGTTGAAATGTAGAGGTGACCATAGAATAGCAAATAATTAAAAAGAAAAACACACACACGCAAGAAAAAAATACGTAATGTGTAAATTTAGTATTGAGTGTACGCGGTGCACAAAAAAGTTGCTACGTACGTGAAAGTTTTTTATGAATTCTATTGAATAATTTAAAATCTGAAAGTTTCAACAATGTTATTGTTAACGTAACGCATAAATTTAGTACGAAATGCGTAATCTAAAAAATGATGTCACAATATGTATATGTACGAGTGCGTTTTTTCCACATTCACAGGTTAAATCCACTTTCATTGATTTCTACTACTTCTACTAAGTACACAGGCACTCACCTTGTACATTCTGTCATCACTGCCAGTGCAGTCTTGTTGCATAGCGGCCGCACCACCAGCGACTTTTGTCACCTCAGTAATCTTTAGCTGCTGCTCATTTTGTTGTTGTTCCCCCTCATTGGCGCTATAATTGTTGTGGTTGTGCTCTTCATGCTTGTCATGCTTTTCGAGCTGTTTGTGCTGCTGCTGTTGTTGTTGTTCGTGCGTATTGTGTGTCATATCCATTTGGTCGTCTTCATCCATGCTGATATCGCTTAAATCCACCAAAGCGCCATTCTTTTCAGCCACACTTTTGTTATTGCCATTGCCGCCGCGTTCTGTGGTCACAAAGTTATGGTAATGATAGTTCAATGGTACATCGTCATTCTCTGCCGAAATGCTATCGCCCACAGAGCGACCCTCGCCATGATAGAAGAAATGCTGTGGATATTCTGTTGAAGCTGCATTATCGTGGCTTTTGGGTGCGCCCTCATTGTTGTTATTGCTTTCAATTGCATTTGTTTTTGTTCCCGCCGCTGTTGAGGTTTCAATAGTCATGGGATCGTGCATATGTACGTGATCGTGTTCTGATTGTATTGCAACCACTGGCACCACCACCGGCTCTTTACTCTCACTTGGCGCTGTTATCGTGGTTGACGCTGTCTCTCTATCCTCTTCGTCGGCAATATTCATTGCACGTCCACGCTCTTCAATTGTCACATTTGTGGTGTTCATTGCTAACCCAGGTACAACAACTGGTGCACTCTTTTCAGTGCTCCCATTACTTTCAACTTCCTTTTCTGCTTCGCTTGCCTTTGTTGTCATTTCTACACCAGATATTACAGGCGTTTCTGTCGAACTACTTAAGTCCTCTGCGATTAGTTTGAAATCTTCCTGCTCTGCTAAGCGATCGTGCTGCTCGGAGAGTATATGCGTATGGTAAGGATCCTCTTCATGTCGCGCCGTCGGCTCGCCTCCAACAGCGGTGGCATCACTTTCGTTTTCCTTCATTGCCGCAGCCATCATTGCGGCCATCATCGATTCGTCGCTATTGCTGGCGGTAATCAGTGTAGCCGGATGCCGAAAGTTATTCAAATCCTTATCCTCCTCTTCAAATTCGTGTGAAATTTGGTTAATCAACACTTCAGCGGGCGTATGCACAATCTTCTCCTCACTATGCGTATCATTCTCCCCCTCCGAATTTGTAGTGGCCCCAATAGAAGGGCTGTCCAATGGCTTACTCGGTTCTTTGCTCTCAGCGAAAATGTCATTTGAGGTTGACGAGATCACATGCTCTGTCGAGTGCTCTTCATCATTGTGTTCGAGCGTATGATCGATGTGTGTGACGTCGTCGTGGCCATTATGCGTGGGATCGTGATCATGTTCATGATTATGATCAGCATGGTGCCCATGTATATGTTGTATGTGCTCGGCCTCGTAAGGTGTCAAGTGCATATGTGGTGGATTATGATTGTGCTCTGTCTTATCCTCCTCAATAATTTGCTGCGCATGCTCGGCCAATACATGTGGCACTATTATTTCTTGATTCTCACTGGTTGTTGCGCCAGTTGTGGTTGTTGTAATATTTTGATGTTCTTCAACCCCTGCCACATGCTCAATATGTTCTTTGGCTTGTCGTTCGCTGCTAAACTCGCTGGTGGCAGGTGTAGTTGTCGGTTCAGTTGTGACGATCGGCTCTATTGTGGTTGCCGGCAATGCAGATGGTGGTGCAGGAGCGCTGTTGTTGGTAGTGGCGGTGCTCGGTGCAGCGGCGTCATCATGTTGTGCTGCTAGCGTTGTGTCTGCTGCGGAAAGGGATATCTCTGTTGACGAGCGATCTGTAAATAGGAAATTGAATTTTTTTTGGTTGATTATAAATTTGTTGCAAAAGTTGAGTAAAAAGGATTTAAGATCGGTAATTTTTCAGCAGTAAAAATTGTTCAACAACCAAAAAATTAGTCGAATAACACTTTTTAATAAGGTACTTTTTTCGTGCAAACTAGTTTAATTTGTGTACATAGTTCATCAAAGGTTTCATACAATTTAATCTGCAACTTTCGTTGATTTTTATGAAGATTTTACATTAAACTCCCTTTCTGGGAGTTCGCATGTAAATGTTTTTATGAAAAACAGAAACAGAGGTTCTCTTGACTACCTACTTCTGCCTGAGCCAGTATTCCCAAAAAAATAATCATCAAATATTTGCAATTTTTTCGTATAATCGTTAAATATGTTTCATGAAGATTTCTGCTTTCTGACAGGTACCTGTACTTCAGAAAACATAGAGTGTATTTCGATATATTCAACTGTATTTCAGAAAAGGTTAACCCTTCTTTATTATTCCCATCCATACATTGGATGGATTTTGAAATGAATTTACGAGAAGTTCTCATACATTGTCACCTTATCGGTTCTTTAGGATGCTTTTTATGCAATGGAGAAAAAAGATTTGCAACTTCCACAAAAGAAGAGATACTTGTGAAAACGCCCATTAACCCGACTCACCCAGTGATGGCTGGAACCGAAGAAAATGCCAAAAAAATTGAAAAATTGGTACTGGTCGATCGAAGGGTTAAATTGTGGTAAATAACAGAAAAGCCACATATTAGCCAATCAAGATTATGAGACATTTTACGAGAACATTAGCACATGAAAAAATATATTGAGCGTTGGATACTGCGAATGCTCAAATAACTAGACAAGCAGCGACGATTGGATTTATTATAATAAGTTAATAAAATTTTTTTAGCAGGAAGTCGTGTGTGATTTGTTAATATTTCGGTTCAAAAAAATTGATATTTTTTCTACTAGTGGTTATAAAGGCTGTTGTATGTAAAAATCATTTCAATTTCTATCAACAATCCAGCCAATAAAGTTCGAAACAGAGCGTTTCTTCTCATTTCGTATGCAATAAATTTAGGTCACGCTTGGACGACAAAACTCTCGGTGCTTTCCTTTTTATTTTAAATAACATTTTAATAAAAAAACTTGTAATTTTATCTCCAAATGTAATTCGCTAATATATTTTAAATACAATCAACTCTATTCCACTCTGTTCAATTTCGGGCAGAGAACAAAGAAAATTAATTTAGGTGTCGAACTTTGGATGAATTTGGCAGTTATACTTAAATAAATCGGTTGCAATTTTAGCTTTAAATTCGATTCTTTTTATTAGAAATTATATTATATTTATGTAATTTAGAATTAAAAATATTTAATATGGATCTCAAACTTACTGAAGATAGTTTAACGTGACATAACATAACATAACATAACATAACATAACATAACATAACATAACATAACATAACATAACATAACATAACATAACATAACATAACATAACATAACATAACATAACATAACATAACATAACATAACATAACATAACATAACATAACATAACATCCAGTTCGAGCAAGGTAACGCCGCATGAGCAAGATAACGACGCCTGAGCAAGATAGCGACGCATTTTTTGGTGTGTGCAGCCGGCTACATGGAATTATAAGACGTTATCACGTCAAACGTTTTTTCTAATAGCGGTCGCCCCTCGGCAGGCAATGGCAAAGCCATGAAAAAGCTTCTCATAAAAAAATATCTGCCGTTCGGAGTCGGCTTGAAACTGACATGACACACTATGACATACAATTTTTCTTCAATAAATTGCACTCATTTCGCAAAGCTGTCGAAGCATAACTAACCTCTAATTGTTTACATAATAATAGTTTGCAAATACTAATTAATTTCTATAGCGTTAAAATTGCATATAAAACGGGTCTAAAATTTTGCTCACTTTAATATAATATTTCAAGCCTTTAATTAATTTGAATTGTTATTATAATTTCACGCCAGCAAAATAAAAAATTTTTAATCATAAAAAGTAAAATGTAAAGTAATCATAAAATAAGCAACTAGAAGAAACTTGTGCGAAGCCAGCATGCATGAGGATATATACTATGTATATAAGTACATAAGCATAAGTACATGTGGGCACATGAGTTCAAAAAAGGAATACACATGTCTGAAACGTGCCTTTAAAGCATACACTGAGTGTGGCGAGCCCAGTCGGAAATTTTGTCATGTACGATTTTTGGGACATATGCATCCAATGATGGATCTTTAAAAAAAATTAAGTCACTTGAGAGCTCTTAATCGTTTGGGCCGGACGTCAGATATATCAAATTTCTTAATTTTTCGTTTTACTGCACTTTAACTTATATTTTCCTAAACAAAAATTCGGTTGTTCGGTTATTAAAAATTGTAATTCATATTCTGAGGACGTAGTGCGTGAAATAAATTATGAAGCGGTAAAACGCATGAATGCATTTTCTACAAGAAAATAAGCGCATTTATATTTGATATTGTCTGAAAAGAGCGATTCTATGTCAAGTCAGCTGTTCAACTAATAAACGGATCTATACCGATAGACTTACCAGCTTTTGAGAGGAAAAAATTATGGACATTAAAGAAAGAGGGATTGAAGAAAGATTTAGCAAACCTGCAGCGCGCGAAATAAGGAATGAAATGCTAAGGCTATGGCAAGACCGCTGGATTAACAAAAGATGCGGTAGAGTGACGGCTAGGCCATTAAAAGACTTCGCTACATGGTACAGATGGAACTTCGGTGAAGTGAACAACCCACATGCATATGCGGGTATAATGCTGAACACATACATTATTCCAATGCATGCATTGGGAACAGGAACGTCAAACGCTGGAGAATGCAGTCGGTCACTAACCACTGACAATGTAATCGACAAGATGTTAAGTAGCGAGGGAACGAGGGAGATCGATAGTGGTTTCGCGGACCTGGACGCAGGCTCCTTTGTAATGAGGAAGATGGAACCCCACTCTGAAGTAACGCGAAAGCGCTTCCAGCTGTGCGACGGTTACAAACGAGGGGAAGTTTTTTAGTCTCCAGACATACCATTGTTGCTCCTAATCCGCAAAAAAAAAAAAATAAAAAAAAAATTTGAAGTGATTCAATTATTTTAGACAAGATCTTAAGTCTTTCTGAAAATTGGTTTATTTGCAGGATTGCGTATAATAAGAACTGAAAGAAACTGAAAAAAGTTTGAAATAAATTAATAATTTTGATATTCAGTCAATATTGAAAATTGGAGAAATATCTTCTGTGCATTTTAATACTTAACATTTTTTCTGCATTTTTTTTAATAATAAGGAAAACATTTCCAAAAATTTTTTTTACTGATTTTTTTTTTGTTGAAAGTTTTTGGGAACAAATTTCTTAAAAGTTTGGAAGAAATTTAATAATTTTGAGATTCAGTCAAAATAGAAATTTTTTATTTTTTTTTTGTTGAGCATTTTTAGGAAAAATTTCTTAAAAGTTTGGGAAAAAATAATAGTTTTGAGATTCAGCCAAAAGAAAATTGAAAATATTGAAAATTTGAGAATAATCTTCAGGGTGTTTTAATACTTATATTTTTTCTGCATTTTTTTAATAAGAAATATTTCAAAAATTTCCAAAAATTTTTTTTCTTAAAAATTTTTATGGAACAATTTCTTAAAAGTTTGGAAAAAATTAATAATTTTGAAATTCAGTCAATATTGAAAATTTTGATATGGAGTTTTTTAATAGAAGTTTATTGGATTCCTTTTAATATTTTTACAAATTTTGGGGTAAAATTTCTTATATTTGACAGGGTGTCTTCTCATATATTTTTTGTTAATAGCTGAGACCACGATCAGTTAACCCTTGAAAGTTTCATATTTAGATTCCTATAAGTTGCAAATTTTAAAAAGTTTTACAAATTTTTTGTAAAATTAAAAATTTTGGTTTTATAAAAATTTTGAAAAAAATCAAGTATATTTCAGCCTACAAAAATCTATTTAAAAAAAATGGGTTGAAAAGAATTTGAAAAATTAAATAAATTTTAAATATATATTATATTTTTACCTAGAAATAAGCCGATTAAAAAATGCCATTTTAAAAGTGTTTAAAAAAGAAAATATTTTTCCAAGAAATTTTGTTTTAATATCTAGTTTAGTCTACAAATACGCAAATTTACCAAATTTAACAAAACAATGGCTTTATAAATATTAAAAAAACTTGTATTTTTTCCAAAAAATGTTTTCTTAAATATTATATATGTTAGCCTACAAATAATCCAATTTTCAAAGAAATTTATAATAATTTTCATAATAGTTGGCTTAATCCATATTTTTTGAAATTTTGAAGAATGCCTTCAAAAAGGGGTCTAGACAGAAGCCATGTCTGTGTGCATAAGAAAAAAGTACAAGTAGTAAGTAAGAAGTTCTTGAAAGACTAAGCAATTGCAATTTTTGTTTTGTATTTATGTAGACATTAATATAAAAAAGTACACAATAAAGTTAAGCTTAGGTGACTTTTTGAATAAAAATATTGGATTTATGCGAGAATGGTAACTGATGTATTTTGTGACTCATGTGACAGGAGGCATACTGGATTGCTTAAACTCACTCAATCAAGAGAGGCAAATAGATTGTTGAAATAGAAAGAGAACGAGTAACGGAAAACGAGATGAGCAATGAGCGGACGAAGGGAACGCCCAGTTGATAAAACTTTAACTTCCTGCTTTACACTGGTATGTGTAAAATAGAATTGAACATAATCTATACTTAAAGTAATAAGTATTCGGCTGTTAAAAAATCCGCAATATCCACAATACACTCTTAAAAGTATCAAAACTGGGTACTCAAAAGTACTCAGTACTAGGTAATGCTTTGAAAACTTTACTCTATATGAGTTCACTACACTCAGTGCTAAGCTTCGGACCATTATACCTCTGCTTAGTGGTGGCTTTCAGTACTCAAACAAAGTCAGTACTCGTACTACAGGAATATTAAAGTGAGGTGAGTGTAAGTCCTCGCGATCTAGTAATGTAATGTAATGCTCGACTGATTATTTGTTTCCTTTCCATATTGAAGGTCTTGGAGTCATTCAAAATCAGCTCATTTTAAGAAAGAAAGTACTGTCAGGTTGAAAAGGAGTTTATCTTGATATGGAAAAGGCATTCGACAAGGTTTGGCACAACGGTCTTTTCAACTTTCAAATTCTAAAAAGTTATATTCCTGAACGATACTTTTATGTCAAGGTCGCGTGCTATCTGTCGCGTGATATCCCAGCACCCGAACATACGATGCTAGCTGCTTTTGCTGACGACACAGTCCTTCTGCCACAAATGATATATCCCTAGACACTATTAGCGCATATTTCAAGCAGTGGAATATTAAAACAAAGCAAGTAATATATACAACAAGACGAAATTTTACTAGCCACAAAATTAAGATAAATGGTACTGACATCTCCCGAAATAATTCAGCAAATTAAATATTTAGGTATGCAATTGGACGAAAAACTTACATGGAAAACAAATAAAAAAGAAAAACACAAAAACACAAATGAACTTGAAATTGAAACAACAATATTGGTTGTTAAATAAAAATTCGAAATGATCAAAAAACAACAAACTTCTTATATATAATACAATAATGAAACCAATATGGATATATGGACTACAACTGTGGGGTACAGCAAAAAAGACGAACCTAAGCATTATTCAAAGGCAACAATCAAAACTACTACGGCTAATAGTAAATGCACCTTGGCATATCACTAATAACGACATTCACCAAGATCTCATGGTCCTAATTGTTGAAAAGCAAATAAAGACAACAACAAGAAGGCATTACTCCACCCTTGAAATACACAGTAAAAATGACGCTAATTTACTCCCAATAAAAGAACTAACATCTAAAAGGAGGCTGCAAAGAAATCGACTCATCGACAAGTTATAAACAGAGAAAATAGGTAAATAACTTTCATATATGCCATTTAATATAAAATGTTAGAGCGATAATGGTGACCTAACAAATAAGAAGTATGGAAATCCTCGTTTTAAGATGAATATAAAAATTCATTGGGGGAAAAAACCTGATTATGAAAAGTACTTGATATTTCATATCACTAGCATAAATGTCATGTATCCATTTATCCTCTAGCACATCGCATGATGAAAAAGACGCATCGTGAAGTGTTTAACTCATTCCTGAAGACATAACTATACTTGACGATTTCCGACTGGGGGAATAGCCACATGCATTAACACTGGAACTACTGAGACCGTCATTTTGACGGTTTTCAAATTTCATGCTTAAACATTTTGATATAATTTATGCATTTTTATAGAACTTTTAATGAAATATGGGTACAATTACATATTCATATTCAATTTACATTCAGCCGTTTTAGCTTGCATAATCAGTATGTTTACACCAGCACACGTAAAAATGACGGCTTTAGTCATTTACAAATTTATAATATTTTGTGGATTCTAGATATGCAATAATGGACGTCACAGAAAAGCCAAATGGACCCGATAAACTGGACAAATTTGGAATTAAGTTTTGATTAGTCGTTAACGTGCGAAGCAAATATCTTATAAATGGCTTTCCCTACTCATCAGGTGTACAAAAGTAAGCCTCGCAAAAAACGTACTACACCTTAGCTTTAAACATAAATCCGTAAAAATGGCTTCTAAGCGCGAAGAAAATCTGAAAACTGAATTTAAGCGAACTAAACCAAAAGTTACAATGAAAGCCATGATCAAAAATCAACTTGACGGGTGTCGGTAAAACTAGGTATAGATTTAATATTGGTAGTTCTAGTGTTAAAACACCGCCGAAGAGTGGTATTAGAAATAAAAAAAATACTAAATACAGTAAAGCAACAAACCGCTTTTTTTATTGTTATAATAAAATATTTATGTATAAATGCCAAGTACTTTGGCATAAAATTGGTCATAAAGAGCAAAAAAGCAACAGCAACAGTTCTTAGAAAGCGCCATAAAAACTTAATAATTTAAATGGGAATGCGAGAATAGGTAAAACAGGTAGTGATTGTTGTCATTTAAACATTTAATTTTTATTCTCATTTGCTTGAATACATTTAATGAATTTGTAGCTTTATTAATCGCTGATAAGTGCATGATTATTCATACAACATCATGAAACTTTCTAGCATAAATACGAAGATACTTTGTACGTGACAAATGTTTTCAAGCTGGTGTGAGTGCTTGTGAAAAAAAAAATTAAAAGCCAGAAGCTTAAATGAAAATAGTAAAAAAATTAATGCTGTGATTGTGAGATAAGCAACTAAGCAAAATTAGCTGTTGGCGCCTAGAAATGCCGGTAGCCATAAATCCGGTTTCTAAACATTGCACTAAGATTGTAAACAAATTTTAATTAATATAAAATGTAAAAATAGACATACACATTTACATAAACACACACATATTATGCATATTATATTGAAAAAAAACAATCATATTAGTTATTTAACTAAATCTTTTGCCTCGCAGGTGAAGAAATAAATAAATTGTTTATATTCAAACTTTTAATTCAAACAATATCTCATATAATTTTTGTTAATAATTCCATAATCATGTGACTTGAATGCTATCATATGGTTATAATAAAAAAATAATAAATTAAAGTATCATAAATACCGACTTTTTTACCTTATTTGGCGCCATTGAGCATTTCAATATTTTTGTTTTTTACACTCCATCACAAAAAGGTAGCATATCGATATTCTGATGAGTTTTGGATATTTTTTTCTGAATGTCAATAACTTTTTTAAGTACAGCTCAGTGTCAGCGATCAAATATCTTGGGGTCTGGATCGACACAAGACTTTGTTTCAGGCAGCATTTAATAAATGTAAGTTCCAAGGCGGCTTCTGTGGTGCCCTGACGCGACTTCTCCCTAATATAGGAGGCCCCAGGGAAAGCGCAGACGACTACTGTCATTGGTTCCTGACTACATATATAATTCTTTATGCAGCACCTATCTAGGCGGGGACCAAAAAGTCTAATCTACGGGAGGTCACCCGGACATACAGGCAAGGCGCGCTGCGTGTAGCCTGCGAGTATAGAACGGTGTCTGATGATGCAATCTGCGTGATAGCTAGAAAAATAACTCTAAACCTCTTGGCAGATGAAATATTTCGGCTCTATAGTGCGGAGCAAGGAGCGCGGCCCACACCAGGAGAAAAAGCAGCGGAGCGACTGCTGACAATAGGCCGGTGGCAGCAGCGGTGGGATGAGTCCCAAAGCGGGCGTTGGACCTACAAACTCATACCACGTGCTGATGAGTGGTTAATAAGAAAATATGGACACGCCGACTATCACCTTGCGCAGTTACTCAGCGGACGTGACTGTTTTCAGGAATACCTGCACCGTTTTAAGCTGTCAGACAGCCCGTTCTGTCCAAACTGTTCGAATACTGACGAAAATGCAGAACACGTCATGTTTTATTGCGACCGTTTTACAGAGGTCCTCCATCAACCGTCCTCCAGCACCCTCATACGATATATGTGCACAACCAACGGTAAATGAAAGGCAGCGCAAACGTTCGCAGGTAAGTTTATGACGCGACTTTGCCATATTGATTGGGAACGCAAAGCGTTTTAGCAACAGAGAAGGCGGACAGTTTCTGACGAAATGACAACAAGCACAGACGTTTGAGTGAAACACTCAATACAGTATCGTACAGAAGACAAGACGGTAGTGAGTTAAGATAACACTACTGCCAGTTTACCGATGTCTCCTTTACTTTGGAACCACCTATAAGTACAGTGCGAGTAATTGCAACTATCGACGGTGTATAGCCTTCATATGCCTACAGGAGAGGAACCTGGACGCAGGTACCTGTTGTGTGGCTTCGGACATAAACGCGGCTCTACGCAGAAGTTATACTTTTGTGGTCCCAGGGCACAATTAGCCGAGGTGGAGGATTGTTTTAGTATTAGTGGGAGCGTGCCCCACATACCATTGGTCTGACGGCACCTTTGAGATGTTTCTGACATTTTGATTTAAACCTCCTTAAAAAAAAAACAAAAAAGTACAGCTCAGTGTAAAAAAAATTATGTACTATAAGTCCAAATTTCAAGGTGTATACAAAAATTTTAAAAATTTACAAACTTTTAATGTTTAATGTTGCTGCAAAATCTGGTTGATTTTTAAAATTTTATCTTTATGAACTAAATTTTTCTAAAGGTCAGGTGATATATAAAATTGTGTACCAAAAATCTTTCTAGACTAGATTCTGCATTCTAAAGTTTTCGTAACTCCTTTATAGTTTCCTGGAAATAGCATTTACATATAAACGGTTTTCTGAGGCAATGACACATACTTTTATAAAAAAATAATTAAAATTAAAAACTATAGAAAAAGTGTCAAAATTGGTGAAAATGTTGGTGCGCAATCATTTTATCGAAGTATGCAAATGTGCGCTTTCAAATCGCTTCTAACTCATTTTGGATTTATTTGCTTACCAAAATATGTGACCTCTGTTTGACCCCAACATATAAACATATGCCCGGCATGTGAAGACACCCCGCAAGACACTAACCACCTTTTCACATGCCCCATCAAACCCACTCACCTAATGCTCCTCTCCCTCTGGACCCAACCTGTCTAAACAGCAAGTTTCCTGGTCCTACCGTTAGATGAGCTAGACAAAGATGACCGGTGATTACACTATACTGAAAGGGCAAAGTTACTGCTACAACAACAACAACGAATTTTCTGAACATTCTATACTTTATAAATCTATTTGTGTTGACGAATCCATTACAAAATTTAAGCGATTGACAAAAATGTATACTTTTAATGACTTCAGAAGGACTTATACCACTTTCAAAGTCAGTAAAAAGTAAAAAAGTAGACCGTTTTCTTTGAAAGTGGTGTACGCCCATTTTGACAAAAAATTAGTTAATGATAAAAACAATGAAAATTTTAACAGATTTTTTTGGAAAAAGTTTATAAATAAAAAGTTGATAATAAATTGTATTAATTTTTATTGTTAATTAATTTTTTGTCAAAATGGACTTACACTACTTTCAAAGAAAACGGCTCATTTTTCATACAATTCTATTATAGGTAAATCTCTTAATAAGCCAAAACTCAGAGATCAACTTAGAAGTCTGAAATAAGTCAAAACGAAAAATATCTTAAGTAACTTATACTAAAATATACAAACAAAAGTACACAAGTTTTTCAAAACACATTAATGAAATTAACGTTTAACATATATTGCTCGCTTCACGTTCATTGCGTTATTAAAATGTGTGTGTCTTCATATTGTCTTACGAATAGATGAACCTATCGTTTCATGCCGACTTCGAACACCAAGTGGTTTTTATGAGAAGATTTTTTACTAGGCAGTGTTCCATTGTCTGTCGACGAGCTCCTAAAAAATACATATTCTATATTTTTTTATTTCATACCGATAGCTGTCGTTAAACAGGACCCAACTAAATAGTAGTTCAACACAAATTCACTCGGCTACAACAGCCATCGATATCACTCTTCACTCTTATTATGCACATATCTATACGCATTTCATTCACGATCACAACACACTCCACTCTACAATAAAGCACCGCAAAGCTTTTAGCTACAAACATGAAATTCTTACATTTAGATGACAATCGGCGAAACGGTCCAAGCTGCGCCGCATGACTCATAGTTGCTTAGAAAATCAAAAAAAAAAAAACGAAAAAAAGAAAAGGAACGCTTAAGTAAAAAAGGTTGTCAATACCAGTCCGAATATTCTCCGCTCGGCCAATCAAATGAAATGTTAGGAAAAATGTTATTTTGTTGGTGAATTTACAGCTAATATTTATTCTGTTAATGCGAAAAGGTAATCGATTTTGCGGAAAAGATTAACGGCTATATAGCAGCTTAGAAATGCTTGAATCTGCGAAGAAGTGTAAAATACCAACAAAAATTCGGCAACAGCTATAAAAAAGAATATGCTCGTGTAAGAAGCTTTAATGCAGGCAGCATTCTAAGCCCAGAGTTATGATGAGAATTGGTGGTAAAAGATAATGCCCGCAAATATTTATTACGCGTTGCTAATGATGAGGAAGCGTTACTTGCTCGCAAGCTTATAGCTGTACATACATTTGTGTTCATTTAAAAAATTTTTTTTTTTGTTTTGTTTGTTTGAGTCTACTTCTATACCGCGTGATTGATTTTTAGTTATGTTTGAACTTTAAGGCGTAAACTTTAAATGGTTAAGGCGTTTAAAAAGTTCAAAATGATGGGCAGTGTTTTGGCATTGATACCAAAAATAACTGAAGTTTCATGAATCATATTGTGATGCGTGATGTAAGATTTTGAAACTGTAAATAGCAGTACATAGCATAAGTGTGCATAGCTCATTTATTAGACGAAAAAAATAGTACCTACTTAATTCAAGGAAGGAAGTTATTATTGTAACAGTATCAGATATTACTTTATCATTTAGAGGAATGCTGATAAAGCGGCTATTTCTGGACGGATATACAGGACCCGCCATCTATCGTTACGGATTTGAACTAGGTATTATTTGAAGAATGGTAAAACTTAGCTGTCATCTGATTTGACAGAAAATTAGTTTTATTCCTCCGCTGAACGAAAATGGTTGTGTATACGCTCAAAGAACGCTGGGAAATATTGCGACATTACTTTGAAAATCATGGTAATGTTGCAGAATGAGTATGAAAATTACGTACGGCAATGGGAAGAATGAAGCGTATGTGCGAAAAAAGTAAGAGAAACTGGGTTGCTTATTGACAAACCAACGCGTGACCGACCATGACCGACGTGAATCACCAGGAACATCAGTTCACCGTCAGTATGCAGTGCCCAGAAATATTTTCTTTCGACTGCTAGGTGGTAAGATTGCCCATGGAAGCACCTACTCAGATTTTGACGAAAAAGATTAACTAGTCTATTGTGATTATAGGGAAAGATAAGAAGAGGGGAAGACAATTACGAATACCCACTATAATTTCTTCCTTCATTGGCTTAACATTTTTTTAATTCCAATAACTTTTAGTCCTCCTTTTATCACGGTTTTCCATTACAGGCAGATAAAATAATATAAAATTTAATTAAAAAATAACACTGGGGGGAAATGTTAAGTTTTCAAATATCACAACTTATCGACTGAACACTTAATATTTATTTTGGATCTCAGATTACATAACCATTTTGAGAGAATCCATGTACAGCGTCAAAAATGTGAGATATTTGGTTGGCAAAATATGCCAAAAAAGAACAGAATAAGACCAACGGGAAAGTTAGAAGACTAAAACGTTCTAAAAAAAAAAACAAAAACTGCAAAATTTTCCTATAGATCTAAAAAAAATTTATTTTAAAATCAACTTATACATAATATTTCAAGTAATTCAATTGAAATTTCGATTCATAAACTTTAATGGTAACGCTTTAAAAATTAGTCGCTGTAGTTGCAATTACTTTTACTATAACAATAAAATCAGATCTAATTTGCTTAGTATGATATAGTACGGGCTTGTCGTTGTTGTTGTTACGAGGGGTGCCTTTTATATGTCGGGATTTGGCAACCCTGGTGTTGCAATCTGGCAACTGACAGCTGTATCGCAAAGTTTGACACTTTTTGGCTTTTACGTACTCAGAACGTTTTGAAATACCAGCGCTATTTGTGTTGTTTACAGTAACTTAAAAGATTCATCTCGGTCCAAAAATGGAATTAAATCGTAAACATTTTCGTGCGATTATTTTTACAACTTTCGACGTGGATTAACTCAGCCACATTGCATGGATGAGCTTAATTCATTTTTTGGCGATGAAGCTCCATCAAGGACCAGTGTTTATCGATGGTATGGTGAATTCAATCGTGGTCGTAATTCACTCCAAGACGAATTTCGTGAAGGTCGTCCAAAATCAGTTGTTGTTCCGAAAACCATTGATGCTGTGTGCGAACTGATATTGCAAGATCGTCATGTAACCTATCGTGAGATTGAGACAATCTTAGGCATTAGTGGAACCAGCATACATTCAATATTGCATAAACATTTGACTGTCAAAAAAATTTGTTCGCGTTGGATCCCACATAATTTGTCAATCGCTCAAAAAAAGGCTCGTGTCGATTGGTCGAAGGAAATGCTCAAAAAATAGGATCGCGGGGCTTCGAAACACGTCTATGACATCGTGACAGGTGATGAATCATGGATTAGCCCGAAAGTAAACAGTAGTCGACTGTATGGGTGTTTCAAGATGAGCCAAATCCAACAAAAGTTGTTCGCGCACGAAGCACTTCCAAGCAAATGGTCGCCTGTTTGTTCGGAAAAACTGGACATGTCGCAACCGTACCACTAGAACAACGTAGAACAGTAAATTCTGAGTAGTACACAACCATTTGTTTGCCAGTTGTCTTCCAAGAAATTAGGAAAACCAATCACCAAAGACGGATCACTCTGCACCAGGACAATGCTAGCTCTCACACATCGGCTCAAACAACTGCATTTTTGAGCACCCACCCAAAACATCGAATTAATGGGTCATCCGCCGTATAGGCCTGACTTGGCACCGAATGACTTCTTTTTATTCCCGAACGTAAAAAACAAACTGAGAGGTCAACGTTTTTCGACACCTGAAGAAGCGGTTGCGGCATTCAGAATGCATGTTTTGGAGGTACCTAATTCAGAGTGGCAAAAGTGCTTCGACAATTGGTTCAAACGCATGCAAAAGTGTACAGATCTTCATGGAGAATATTTTGAAAAACAATAAAGTGATTTTCGATGATTAAAATTTGTTTTTGTTCTCTAATCCCGACATATAAAAGGCACCCCTCGTATTATATATTTATGTTGTTACTTTTGTTATAGCATAAATATTCCTAATGACCTTGTCTACCACCTCACTTTATAATACTACAAACAGCTTACCTAAGCCCCAAACCTGGTTCATTGTTTCACTGTACCTTAAAACTTCAATATTTTTGTTACATCTCGATAAGCCTCCTGAATAATTTGACAAATTCTGAGAACGGCTTTTAATATTAAAAGCAGCGATTGCCGACAAAACACAAAAATAGCCGCAACCAAAAATGTCAACTAAGAACTGAGTTTCAAATTCAACGAAAGCTTAGCATTTCCAAAGGTCGCCAATAAGAGAGCCACATAGCAAGGCAAAGAAGTGCTTGTCTCAGAATATCTTATTGAAGAGAATGCCATAGGTGTGTGCCCATGTGTCTTTGGGTGATTAATGTGCGCCTCTTGTACTTCTCTGCAAATTATCTCTTCTCTATATTTATCACAGCTAATACGTTGGAGCAGCGCCGAACTGACATGTACTCATTCATACATATGTATATGTCTATATATTGGTATATGAATATGTACATACCTACGTCCACTTGATTTTAGGTTATGAATGCTGTGAGCAATTTTTGGCAATCATTCTTGAACCTGAAATTTGATTATTACTTTGGGGCTAATGGCTAATCGTTGGGTATAGCATTGTGTTTATGTGTTGGTATACGTGTGTGCCAGCGGCTGAATAAGAAAGGTACATACACACAGATATGTACACACATACGTTAGCATTAAATTATAAGTGGATGCATGCATGAAAATAAATTAGAGGGTTATCCGTGAATGATGGCGCATATAAAAACATAGAAACATTTAACTGAGCATTAGGACAAAAAACAAAAACAAGAAAGAATAAAAGCTGCCTGAGAAGCAATTAAAGTGTGACAAATATTTATTACGTAAGTAGCCAACCTAGTGTGGAATAATAGTCGAGGGATTATTTAATATTTCTTGAGTAGAGTTAGTAAAGGATTGAAAAAACTGAAAAACAGTGAAATGCAACGATTAAAATGAGTGAATTCTTAAAGGGGTATTTTTTGTGTTTAGCTAAATATTTTTTTTTTTTAATTTTTGATAATATTATTTTTTGAAACCATATTTTTAAATAAATTATTTATATTTTTTAAATTAATTATTCATAATGTTTAAATGGTAAACGGTCGGGCAGTCACTGTGAATAGTGTTCGCTATCTTTTCATGGCCCGAATTGGAAGGTATGGATGTGGACGATATGTGGTTTCAACAGGACGATGCTACTTGTCACACAGCTAACGAAACAATGGCTCTTTTGCGCGAAAAATTTGATGGCCGAATAATCTCACGTCGCGGCGATGTCAATTGAGCGCCAAGATCATGTGATTCGACACCGGTGGACTTCCTTCTTTGGGGTTATTTGAAAGAAAAGGTGTACGTCGATAAGCCAGCAATAATTCAAGAGCTAAAGGATGAGATAATTCGGCACATTAACGGCATAGAACCTCAATTATGCCTCGGCGTCTTGGAAAATTTCGACCATTGGATGGGGGTCGCCATTTGGCCAATATTTTGTTTCATAAGTAATTGAGCCAACCAATATTATCATAATAAAGAGAAATGACAATAATTTTCTAAAAAAAAATTCTATTTTATTCAAAATCAACACCGGCCCTTGAAATTTAACCATCTTTTATAATTTGTAATAATTTTCTTAGGTTTTTGATTTTTCTAAATGTAAGCAAAAAACGAATTATGAAATTTTGCTGAAAATTATAATCAGTCTAAGGCTCATAGCACCAGGCTCAAGCTACAAACTTTGGGCGTATTGAAACAAGCAATTAAAACTATTTTCATAAAAATTCGAAATTTTGTAATTAGAACTTTTTGAACAATTAGGATATGCAGAGTTATATCCCATTAAATTTCTATATAACAAGGGGCAAGTTTGAAGTGGCTCAAGTGGTTTCTGAGAATTTCACAAATATAAAAATTTATAATATAATAGACTGCTCGGAAAAACACAATTAGCAAAGTGCTTGTTCAAAACGACCTGTCTGATCCATTGAAAGTGATATCTGGAGTTAAGCAAAGAGATGCCGTGTCATCCTTGGTTTTCAACCAATGAAGTAGTTCAGCATTATGCTAATATGTCCGTCGATGAATTAGTCATAAATACGAGAGACGTAGCAACACTAAAAGAAGCATTCAGCGATTTAGATAAGGAGACCCTGCAAGTTGGACTACAAATTAAGCATGGCAAAACCAAGTATACTATGCTGCTAAGTCAAAGAACAACCCAATTGGTCTTGTTATTGGCAATACGCGCTTCGAAACTGTAGGAAAATATAAATATTTTGGAGTGGTGCTTACCGCCAATAATGCCATAGCAATTGCTCTGCAAAAGAGACTACAAGCAGCAAACAGGACATTTTTCGCACATATAAAGTTAATTAAGTCCAAACTCATGTAGAGAGACCAAAAATTACATATGTATTATGCTGTCCTACGCCCATTTCTGACATACGGCTGTGAAGTATGGACGATGAAAATGAATAACGTGAACCACATAGCAACATTCGAAAGGGACATTTTGAGAAAAGTATATGGCCCAATCATCGTATTCGACACAATTTAAAATTTTAATACCTTATAAAGTTGCGAAACATCATGAAATACATAAAAACCCAATGCATATGCTGGCATGGATACGTAAACAGAATGCTAGAACAAAGAGCACCAAAACGAGCCTTCAAGAAGCAACCGTATGGGAAGCGAACAAAGAAAGAATGCATAGATTAAAAGAGATGAACATACAAAACTGGTAGCGTTTGACAGTGGATCGGGAAATCTGGGGGAAGATAGTTACGGAAGCAGTGGTCCATCCAGGATTGTTATGCTAAGAAAGAGGAAGAAGAAAGAAGTTGGGTATTTTCTTCGATATAAGAAAAATGTCGAGCATTCGTTGAGTGGACAAAAATAAACAAGACAAGAGAAATAAATTAAATTATGTACTATAAATGGACCATAAAACTGCATTCTCGAAATTTTTTGTAAAGATTCACAACTTTTGAGACTTAGATTTATAAGGGTATTCAGAAACATGAAGTAGTAGTAGCATAGTTTCATAAAAAATTATTAATATTAAATAAGAAATAAATCGTCAAAGTTTATCTATAAGTTCCATTGCTATAATTATTTACCGATTTCTATATATTTTGTCTTGAAATATAATACAAAAATTAATTTTACCAAATACCGATTTCTAAACAAAACTTTAGAAAGAAAAAAAATAAAAAGGAGTTTAAAGGAGTTTGTCTTTCAGTCTGCGAGCTCAACATTTATCATTCAACAATTTTTACCTTCAAATACAAACACATTTTCTTTCAATGCCGATTTTTTTAAATTAACTTCACAAAAAAATTGAAAAAAAAATGTGTTTATTTTTTTTTTAACTTTTATACTGCAGTTATACAATTTTTAGAAAGTTCTGAACCTAAGCCAAACTCTAGTTTGAATACATAATTAGTGTTTTCTACAAAATATATGGGCCTATAGTTTTAAGCTGCTTCCGAATACCAGATAATCTTGATAAATAACTTTTTCGTGCCAAAATTATATGCGGAGCTTTACCCTGGTCTGTCGTAAGGCCAAAGAAAAAACTTTTTCTCTCGTATGATATTTCGTTTCACGGTAAGCACCATGCATACGTTCAACCGAACGGAAGTCATGTTCAAGTTCATTCACTTTTTTTCGAAGCTAAACAAAAACAAATTATTTGAGAAAAGAAAAAATTTTAATTGAGGTTTGCAAGTGATTGTATCAGCTTCCGCGACACAGAACGAAGCAAGTTATGCAACGCTCCACGAGAAGTTATTAGGGCACTGCCCCAAAAGCAATAAAAACTATAACAATTTATCCTAATATCTGTGGTTACAAGCACTAACCCCTTTAGTCGATTTTCGTCAGAGCGTTAATGAGCTAAAATGCATTACAAAAATATTCTTCGGGCAAATTTCGTATACACAAACTAGTTATTTAATAATTTTTTAACATTTTTTTGTGAAAAATATTCAGCTAATTATTTGCAATTATTGGCAACCTAATTGCATTAGCATAATTTCGATAATTCCTTAGGTCCTACAGTCGTAGCCTTCTTAGCTTTAATATGTGCGTGTTACTTATTGCCGGACTCCCGACTTATAGCATAACCTAACGAGAAAAAAAAACACAAAAAAATTGCTAGCTAATGCAATTTACTTTGGAGGTTTTCCTATTCTGAAATGAATGAAACTGTGGATAGCCGCAATTTTTCGAAGCACTCAATTAATATTGCCCGTTGCACTCAAAGTTTAGATAGTGGATTTGAAAGTCATGTCATTCCAAGCTAAAATCACTGTGACGCAAAATAAAGATCCATAGCCAATACCTTTACATTATTAAAAAGTATCTAATTTTAAAATTTAGCACCAAAATTAATTACCACCACAAAAAAATTAAAAAAAAAATGGGGGGTATGTTATAAAAGACTTCAGCAACGAACCTCTTTGTGATATTTTCATATACCGCAGTTTATGCCAAACAAAACTCAGTCACACGATTACCTCATTGCGCTGGGAAATCGGAGATAAGAAATGAATTTTATGGCACAGTAAGAAAGAAAGAAGTCAACAAAACCGAAAATCATAAACGAATATAAAAGCAAAGTACAAGTTCGCTGCTAAAGTCTTTTGTTGCTCAACCATTTCAACACCTTTTTCTGATATTCTCATATTTTTGCTATAGACAGAACAGTAAATGGCATTTTTGTATACCCGAATGTGTGACAATACTTAAAGGTGTAAGAAAATTTCAAAAAATAAAAAATAGTTTACAAATTGTTACAGCTGTCTGCAGAACAACTCGCAGTCAAATCACCAACATCCACTTAACCGCATGGAATGGCATTCTAATTGAATGAAATTTCCCCAATTAGTGGACGATGGCATGCGCGCCATTATTGCCAACACCATAGACAACTGTTAACGTGAGTACTATATTCTGTACATATTTACGTACAAATATATTGAACCATCCAGCGCACAGAAGAATGTCGAAAGCAAGAATAGCTGCGCCACTTGGCGATAAACAAAAATGGTACGAGCAGAAAAGCAGAAAAAGTACAAAAAAGCTATAACAAGAGAAATAACCAAAAGAACACCCTTTCTTTGTAGACACACAGAACTCAAGGTTCATGTCAATAACCCCAATGCGACTAAGTGGCTCATTGGCAGTGCGGACGCATGGTACGGCGACTTATTGTGGTGGCAGTCTGTGGACGCCTACTTTTTTCACTATTACGCTGGTGTAGCTCCAAGTAATATTTTTATTTTTTAATTTTCATGCTAGAGTGTGACGATTGCTGTTGATGCCACCATAAAAGTGCAACTTCTATTGAGGCGCAAAGAAACAAAAAAAAAAAAAATTAAAAAACAACTGCCAATTGTGACATGAAACCTTAAGCATCCATACATGCAAGCAAATGGGCGGTGGTGGTGGCGCTGAAGGGTAGAATAAATAAGTTTCACATACAAGTATAATAAAGTGAATAGCATAAAAGGTAGCCACAAAAAACAAAAAAAAAAACAATAGCTGTGCAAAGTGGTTGTTAAAGTATTGAAATTCGCAACTGAAATGTACAAGGAAAATTACTGTGTAATTCATGATGACTCTTGAGGGCAGACTTAGCATTACTCACTTTAAAGAATGATACATTCTATGACACTGAAATTACTCAATACAAAAATCAAATGAGTTTATTATTAATTAGAGGAGTTAAGAACTAAAATACTGCAATCACGACAGGCTTCTTGATGTTCCCCCTAAAGCACCTACGCAATGAGGTACTAATGCTTGCCGTCAAGGAGCACAATAAAATGCTTAGCAAACAGTTTCTGAATGGGTTCTGTTGAAGGTTTCAGCCATACAGAGATCTGCTAAAATCTGAGCCGCTTCTCAGGCACAGCAAGAGGCATCTCTTCAACTATTCTGACGAGATCCAGAACAAAAAGAACCTACAACTGCTGGACCGGACAGTATTAAGACAGACACTAAATAACATTCATTGGAAGACACCTATCATCTTCCTGAACTCTCGACCTCTGAATGCTGTCATCGGAGTCCAACCACCTCCTATTGCAGATGAAGAGTTTCAGTTGAACCGAGATACCCACCTAACTTTGGCACAATTAGGTTCTGGATAGCAGACTAAACTTTTAGCTATCCAAAATTGACCACGGCATGCTCAAGTGAGGGCTCTTCACACGACTCAGAAATTAATAAGGTAGGTAATTAGCCTGCCGCTACCAGTCCTAAGTAGTGGGAGTGCCCACCTGTCGTTGCCTAGGAACAACGCCTTCTTACTGCTTGAAGCGCCATCTGTGTGTCGCATTTTTCTGGCAGAAGGATCATACAGATGGTTGAGGACTTCGCTAAATTTGGTGTGTCTGCGCTATTACCGCGATTGCCCGCTTCCTCTTGCTGGCGCCACTTTTTTTTTGTTTTTTTTTTGCTTATTTTAGCAGCCACAATGCAAGCAATGCGCTGACTTTTTGAGCGGGAGTAAGAATTGGAAGGATAATGTTGTTGCGATCGAGGAATTAATCTTTTTTATTTTTTTTTATAGAAACTAGGAAAGTAGGTAAGTTTGGAAAATGCGATGATCGTGCTTTACGTGGAACTCAAACCCACAACCTCTGCGATGGCAGGCTAGTGCACTTATCGCTAGAATACCGAGACTGTTGATATTAAAGAGTTAATATATAGTACATTAGTTACAAAAGAAAGTGCTTCGATATCAATCTATTCACTTATTAAACACTTTTCGTAAATTAAAAAATACAAAAAAAAAAAAAAATTATTTCCTATTATTTATTACTACCCAACTATTATTTATTATCATTGCTTGACTGCCTTTTTGAGTATTAGTTGATTTCAATTCACTTTCAATTTAACAAAAGTTTTTAATTGTAGTCGCATCTGGTTTTATTGCTGCTCGCCTTTAGACGGTTGCCTACACAAATGCTGTTAATTTTATGGTTTTATTTATTGTCTGAGATTTATAGTTAAATTTACGCGATATCGTTGTTCCTGTTTGGAGAGCAGCATGAAATTTAATTTAAATATATACTGAATTGTGTTTATATTTAATTTATAATTTTTTATTTAGTTTAGGTTTTTATGGACAGCGAATGAAAGTCGCTTTTTTTGATCAAACGATTGTGAGTAAAAGTAAAGTTGTATCAATAAATTTGAACTACAAAGCTCTATGAAAGTAAGGTTTATATCCCGGTAACAAATTAAGTATCAACATAAATCTTTCATGATAAATTTTTCTGGACTGTCGTTACTTGAATACACTGCGTTAAATAACTATAGCTCAGTGACTTATTGACAAAAATTGACAATTTATTTGTTTTCTATTTAATTTTAATAATTTTTGATATGAATTACACTGTGCGACAATTTTGGGGTCATCAAAATCAAACCGCACCGGACCTTTTTTTTCTGAAAATATACCTATTCAATAGCAAAACCCTCGCTGGGTTTTTAAAAGTTAGCTCGATTTTGTTTTTTATTGCGTTTTGAAGTTTTCTATTTTCATGAGATTTTGGAGTTTTACCTGTACGCTAAATTTGACTTATAAATCGACCTTTGTTTGATTTAATCGATTTATTTTGTCATAGCTTGATGCAGAAATTTCGTACATGTACAAATAAACTTATTTTGAGAAGAACCTATATCTCAATACGCAATTTTGAATACTAAAATTTCGAAAAATTGTATGTTTTTACCATTTTTTACTGTAATTATGAAAATAATTAAAATTTCTCACTATTTCTTCTAGCAAAAATGTTGCAAAATGTACTAAAAAAGTCATTTATACGCGAAAAACATAAAACTGAACTTTAAGTTTGTTATTTTCTAAAAAAATAAATTTTTAACAAGATTTTTCTTCATAAAAATAATTTTTTTATACTCTGCTTTGTTTTTTGTGCAACCAATTAACTAAACCAACATAACAAGCTCTACACACTATGTTTGACGCCCAAGGTACATTCAAAATAACTTCACGATCAAAATAATGTCTGTATGCCACAGTAAAATCATCACTGATTGATCCATGCTTTTCACTCGCTGGTGTGAAACGTCCACAACAATAGCAGAAAACGTTAATATTTGCAGGACAATTGTACATTTTTTATTTTCTTAATTCATAAAAAAACCACGTAAATGAAATTAATAAATTCAAATATGTTAACAAAAACCGTATTGTTCACAAAATATTTAGCGCGTCAAATGTGTTTTAGGAGTTGTTATGCACGAACCTGATCTCGCAAGACTGCTGCGATCTTAGAACAGGTAAAATCGTTGGGAACAAATTTTGGAATTTCTAAAACAAACATTTCCTGATAAGACAGACTACAACCTTCTTTATACTTTTTATTTTGGAATGTGTGCTAGCCACTTTTCTATGTACTTAACAGGCTAAAAGTTTTGTGAGACCAATCTTGCTTTTCACTACTCACGATCACATTTTGTTACATCCAATATACATTGGAAAACCGTATCTGGAAAAAATACTAGTAAAAATAGAAAAATCTGAAAATGTGTATAACGGGTGGTTACGTATAAAATTATTTTCATAATTACAGTAAAAAATGGTAAAAACATACAATTTTTCGAAATTTTGGTATTCAAAATTGCGTATTGAGATATAGGTTCTTCTCAAAATAAGTTTATTTGTACATGTACGAAATTTCTGCATCAAGCTATGACAAAATAAATCGATGAAATCAAACAAAGGTCGATTTATAAGTCAAATTTAGCGTACAGGTAAAACTCCAAAATCTCATGAAAATAGAAAACTTCAAAACGCAATAAAAAAAAAAATCGAGCTAACTTTTAAAAACCCAGCGAGGGTTTTGCTATTGAATAGGTATATTTTCAGAAAAAAAAGGTCCGGTGCGGTTTGATTTTTGATGTCGCACTGTGTTATATAAATTCAAGTTTTACACTTTACGAAAACTAAAAAAAAAATATAAGATTTCTATCCAAATCAATAACTTTTCATCATAATCCACACTTTTTATTATTAAAAACAAGAAAAACTTACAACAACATACAAATTTTAATGACAACATACAAATTTTAAGTTACTTAAATATTCCTTTGATTTTTAACATTTTTTTTTACTGAAAGCGTTGGATGTTTGCTTCTATATAAAAGAAATTTTGAGTATTCCACAAATTAATTGTTCGATTGATTAATTTCTTAAAATATATTATCAGTTGAGTCTCAAAGTGCGGAGTCACACTGTGCGTTTTCACCGGAGCGGTTGAAATGCATGCGTTTTCACCGCACCGGATCGACCGGTCACACTGTACGGTCAGTCAGCGTCAATCTGCGTCAGTCTGCTGCATTCTGTAAGCACAACAAGATGTCCCGGAAAATTTTGAGAAAAAAATAATTGCAATTTCGCTATTGGAAGCGGAAGGATTATTGAGAGAGCCAGTGAATCGCCAACACTGGGTCCATCCATTCTTTTCTCATCGTGAATCAACTGAGAGATTTCGACGGTTTTTCGAAAATATTCGCCAACTTCTATCCACGCTTTTTCTCTTGCATTCTTATCACTATATTCTTTTGCACTTTTATCCCAAAGGGCCGGCTTTTCTTGAATGCAAGCTATAAATTTATCCGTATCGAACATGATTGCAAAACGCTGCGTTTGAACTGCACAGTGTGACGGTATTCGTAAGAATACTTGTGTCGTCGATGTCTTCCGGTCTTACGGTCAAGCCGGATCGCCGCAGCAAGTTGCGGCAACCGTCCGGTAGGTGCGGCGACAACGCATAGTGTGACAACTGTCATACAAACGCGTACGTTATTGCCATCCTTTCGCGCCGGAGCGTTTTCAACGCTCCGGTGAAAACGCACAGTGTGACTCCGCACAAACTCTTCATCCTGATGAACTCGTCATTCAGCCCCATCCCTATCCCATACCACTCAGCTACTTAATCGTACTTGGAAACAATTTTCATGCAATTTTGCCATTATGTCGTGCCTCCGCGCGTTCTGTTGGCGAAAAACAAGCTATTTCATCACTAATTGCAATAAATTTTATTCAAAAGTTTCATCGAAGGGATCCTAATTCTCTGCATTCAAGTGTCTTCTCTTCAAGTTAGCAGATTTGAATGACATTCTCAGAATACCAAAAAAACTGTCACCAGCAGACCGAGCATGATCTGCGCGAAAACTCTTTCGAATCGCGCTTTCAAGTTATCAAATACACTACATGCAACGGCAATTGTGGAAAAAAAGCTGAGACTCACATCTTGCTTATAACTTTTTTTATATCCAAATATTTATATATAACTAAATCAACTGTAGACCTTAAAATCTTATCCAATAAATTACCGTGGTTGTTATTGTTGTTGTTATACACACCTGTTATTGTTGTTTTAGTAGCCTTAGTAAACCTTTCAAAGGTTATTTGGCCATTAAGTGCTGTAATCATTTAACAGTAGGTTCACGAACTGTGCTGTTACGACGATATCGGACCGAAAGGGGAAAAATGTTAATTGGGTTGGTTTGAGGAGACACATGAAAAGGTGGTTAACATCGTGTGAGGCATGTTTGATTTTTGTACTCAGTTTTGTATGTAGGCGTATATGATGAATAAGGGAGAGCTTAACCTGCTACTATATAAAGAATTAGTAGTTGTGGCAGTTCATAGCCCATCTACTAGTTCCAATTGATGGTTCATAATATATTTTATGCATCATTTCGGTTAAGGTGATGGTTTTTTGCAAAATAAATATATGACTAAATAAGTAAATTATTATTTACTATTACTATTTCTCTCTATTTTCACAATTAAATCAATAGCTTTAAATCAAAATCAATAGGCATTAGAGTGGCTCTATGTGAAGTGATGCAAGTATTTTGGACATTTTCGAAAAATTTTCTAAAAATTGGTTTATTTGTAATCTTGGATGTAGTAATGAAAAATTTAAAACAAAATTGTATAATTTTAAAATTTATTCAATGGTTAAAATTATGGTATGACGTTTCTTAAAATGAAATATCCTCAGTACTTTTGAACATTTTTATTAATATTTTGTTTTTAATTTTTTAGTATAAAATATACTTAAAAAGAAAAACCATTGGGAAAATTTTACTTTGCTTTTTATTAGAAATTTTTAAGGAAAATAAATTTTTTTGTATTTTGAAGACCACCCTCTTCAGATTTTTTTCCTATTTTCTTATTCATAGCTGAGACTATGCTAAAATTCATAGTGCGATTCCCAGTGAAAAATACTACTCTTGAAAAGCACTATCATATGTACGTGCTCTTACATTACGACTGCTTTTATATTACGTAAGCAGCGTAACGACATTTATGGAAGTTAAGCCCAGAAGTATTTAGTAAGCTCCAGACACCTAAATAGCTTCAGAAACATCAGGCCACCGTCGGTGGAAGAAGAGTAATTTCTAATATTATCTTCCTCAAGTGTCTATGCTTTTCCAACATCCGATTCTTTAGGGTTAACACTGATCGGTCCCCTGACAGTAGCTCCAGCTTTACTTAACCATGGCTAGAATCATCGATAAAAGCTCGGTATATTTTTGTATATACAGGGTGGCTGATGAATTTTGCTACATTAAGAAACTCAAATAACTTTTTTTTTAGTGTATGGAATTCATTTATTTTTTTTTCAAGTTGAAGGTCATTAAATTTTATTAAATGTAGCTTAACTAGTTTTAAAAATAATTGAATTTAAATACCCCCCATGCTCGTTGACACAAGTGCGGCATCTTAGTAAAAAGTTGTTCATTGCTGCTTTGAGAGTTGCGACAGGAATAGCCGCAATTGTTGCCCGAATGAATTGTTTTAGTTCATCCAAATTTGTTGGCTTTGTTTTATAAACTTCTTGTTTACATAAACCCCACAAGAAAAAGTCAGGTGCAGTAAGGTCAGGCGACCTGGGGGCCAACGAAATTCGGAGTTTCTTGAAATCAGTTTATTGGGAAATTTTCGTCTCAACTCTGTCATAACAGTCTGGGCTATGTGAGACGTTGCCCCATCTTGTTGAAACCACACAGAGTTGAAAGGAATTCTCTTTCGGCGTAGTTCGGGATAGAAAAATGCTTTGAGCATTTTCAAATAACGGTCTCCAGTAACCGTAACGGTGTGACCATTTTCTTCAAAAAAATAAGGCCCGACAATACAGCGTGAAGAAACCGCACAGCACACTGTCACGCGAAGAGGATGCGATTCCGTCTCGTGGAGTATCTGTGGGTTAGAAGTACTCCATATTCGACAATTTTGTTTGTTCACATTGCCGTTTAAATCGAAATGGGCCTCATCAGACATGAAAAGGCAGTTCAACATGTTTTGCTTGCTATAGCTGCAGCTACAGCAGCGATCGTTTCCTCCGTCCAAACTGGTGGGTTTCGATGATAAGGCCTTCTTGCGACTGTTCCTTGCTCAGCAAAATTATTCATCAGTCTCATTATGGTCCATCTGCTCGGGGGATCGCCGCCAAACATCCGCCTGTACTCTCTCTGTACCAAAACTACGGCCTCCAGTGCGTGATAGCGGCGGACTATCCAAATTCTTGTTTGGGTGTCCCAGTTATCCATTTTAATAAATTTTAAAGATCAATCTGCAAATTAAAACAAAAATGGAACAGATAACTTAAAAAGAAAAAAAGTTATTCAATTTTTTTTTGGTAGCGGCTTTCATCAGCCACCCTGTATGTACTTTTGAAGATCTTCGTAATTTAGTGTATGTTTTTTCTTTCAAAATATCCTTACGGTTCTATTTGATATTTATTCTAAATCAGATTATCTTTTGAAAGATCCTTCCTTCCAAACAAAAATTTGCCTTAAAGCGCGCAAATCTTCTGTGCTAATATTCAGGAACAATTTGAACTCTGTAATATCTATAACTTAAATTTAATTTTTTCGCAGATAACAGACTCATCTACTTAAATGTAAAAACCTCAAATGACTCACTGCAAAAATTTTTCAATTGACCTCGTAGTAATGGGTTATTTTTATATTTCTGAATGAGTATAATTTCCCAGAAAATTATTATGAGCAAGCGATGGTCATTTCTGATTTTATTTACTCTTATAAAAAACGTGTCTTCATATACGTATTTGAGTAAATGTCCCTATGCATTTGTATGCGTTCGCCTCTCTGCGCCGGCCTTTGGCGAGAAAGGCACTTAAGCCGCAATTAAAAAAGGCGAAAAAGAAGAAGCAATGAAAGGCTTTGCCCAACTACATGCATACATACATACACATGTACAAAGTAGTACTTAGCATTTTAATTTTAGCATTACTATTTATTTAAGCCTCGCACGTTTCCTACTTCACTCAACTCAACGTAGAGCTCAAATCAGGATTAAGGCAAAAGACAAGCAGAAAAGCGTTGACGTAAAGGGTGCTGGAGAGTAGAGGAGTGTATGAAAGTAGTAATGAAAGAAATGGAAATATGTTGGCTTCAGTTGCTTAAAAATAAAGTGGAAAAAAATTGAAAACGTATTGAAAAATAAAAAGAAAAACTGCGCTGAGACGGATGTGTCGAAGCGTGTTTTATTGACGGCGACAACGGTCAACAATGTTTACATTTACATACGCGCATTTACTTGGATTAAAAAAAAGGTCGAAAAATGTTAATTTCTGTTTGCATACATATGTGTAAATGTGAATACATACACACTTTTGAGGATTATACACCTTTCTCACTTTATTTTCATCGATTAACCGGAAGCGCTACATCAAATAACAACAATGAGAAATCATAATTTGTGATGAGCCGAACACTTTGCGGATGCGCTAAACAAAATGTATGTATGTCTGTATATTCATATGCGTGTGTTTACATGTGGCACAAAAAAACACGAGAAGCTATTGCATGTGTGGGCTCACGAATATTCAAACACGAAGACACTACGTAAAATCAAGGCAATTTAGTTGGTCAGGAAGTGAATATGTGGCTAAGGCAGGGACTTCCCAGAGCGAATGGTATTTGGACATTTATTGGACACGCAGCTAACATAGAACTACATATCTATTTTTATGATATAAAAATTTCGGGGTCCCGAAATAAGTACCGAAAAGGTTGTGTGAGTCCCGATATGATTTTGAATTTTTTTTTTTAAGTTGAAGTGCGAGAAGGACTAGAATTAATATTTTATTGCAAAAAGTTCAAATTAATCTACATATGTCTTTAAAAAAATTTCCCATTTTTGACATATAAAAAACCAGTGTACACTAACATGTACAGGGTTGTCAATATTTGACGGACCCATCTGGCAACCCTGTATCTTTTGCCAGAGACATCAGATCGCTTAATGACATACCGCGTTGGAAGCGTCAGTCCAAGCAGATTTTTATCATGGAACAGTACACGCTACGCAAGCGCTCCCAAATTGTTGAAATTTACATTTAACAATAGAAGTCAATTGTGAAAACTCAACGTGCGTATACAAAATTAAATAATGTGAAAAGTGCGCCTTCTAAGAACACCATTAAACGCTCTGACGCTCTTTCTAATCCAAAGAGGCCAAATTAAAGCCGACCAAGGCGTCGCCATGGACATCCCAAAATCGCCGTTCTCAGCAGTTGGGCATTGATCGGACCACTTTACAACGAATTATCCGCATTGATTTGCATTTATTCCCGTATAAGATTAAATTGACGCAAAGATTGTTGCCTGCGGACAAGCCTAGTCGATTGGAATGGGCCCAAAGAGTCATCGAAATCCGTCGGGTCCGTCGAATATGGGCAACCCTGTACTATTATTGATTTTCACTAAAGTTTATTTCATATTATAATATAAATAATGACAAACAATAAATTTTTGAAATGGGAAAGGAAACAATTTATCTGTTTAGTTGAAATTTTTTTGTTTTTTTAGAATATCTAAAAATCGATTTGATTTCTTTAATATTCTACATTTTTCTTTACTAAATATAAATTTTAATTTAATGTTTTAAAGTTTTTAGGAAAAAATATACTTCCAAAAAAAATTATTTGATAAACTATTTAATTTTTTTGTCAAAATTATTTTCTAAAAATCTGAAGAATGCATTTTTCAAAAATGAGCAATCGAAAAATGTTTTTTTTTGTTTAATCTAAGATTCTGCTCATCATTTTTATAAATTTTTTAGGACAAAATAAGCTACTAACGAAAAGTTATTTGAGTAGAAATTATATTATTGTGCTCAAAATTCTTATTAAAAAAATCTGAGGGTGATTTGCAAAGGTTACCAAATAAATTTTTGTTTTTATTTCAGTCTTCGGTTCGTTTCTAGAAAAAAGTAATTAAGAAACATTTTTTTTTGTTTTCAAAATACCTATTAAATATATTTGAGGGGCGTTTTTAAAAAATGAGCAAAAGAATTTTTTATTAAAAATTTAGGGTTTGTTCCAATTTCTATTCGTCTTATATTTTCCAATTTTTTGTTTCTAAAAACAAATTATTTAAAAAAAATTATGTTTTGATGTACAAAAATGTCTGTTTCAAAAATGAGCAAGAATTTTTTTTTAATCTAAAGTTGTTTTTACCATTTTTAAAAGTAAGAATTAAAAAAACCATATTCCAAAAAAAATATGTTATAAAACAGTGTATTGTTGTATTGAAGGCTTGTATTGAAAAATCAGATGGCGGTTTCAAAAGTTACCAAAAATTTTTTTTTAAACTACGGTTCTTTTTACCGTTTTTACAATATTTTTTAGTTGAATTTTTTATTTTTTTATTTTTTTTTTGGATATTTAAAAAATGGCTGGATAACAATTCATTCATCTGTCGAAATATATATTAACTCATCTCCGTTTATTTTTTCCAGAATTATAAGGTTTACTATTGCTGAGTGCCCATTTTTCGATCATTCGTAGTCATAATTGCTCTTTTCGGTAAATGTTTCCATAAAATGAAACTTCAGATCCACCTACTTTATGTTATAAGATAATTCCAATGCCTTTTGAATTGTAAAAAAAACCGCCAACGCTTTTCTTAAATCAATTCTTAATTAGAATATTCCCAATCATAATTTGCGTACTTAATTAATCCGTACTGTTATTAAAAAATTAAAAATCAAAATAAACACAGCAGCAGTGTTTTTATGCTAACAGCAATGTAAGTTGTTGTATACAAATATTCACTAATGGGGACATAAACGACATATCATAATTCCATACATTGCAAGTATTTCTCTATGATCTGTACATATTAGTTATTTAACATGAGAGTCAACACTAATATTAACATTAGCACTTACACAAGTATGTGTACATGCATTACATAACTCCTGCCTTGTGCTGTAATCCGTTTGCATTAACAGCAGCAGAGCGCTCTTCTTCGTGATTTGCATTTGAGCAGCGCTGCTGTGTGTGTGTATGTATGTTACAATTTATAAGGTCTTAGAGCTCCTGGAGTTCCACTTATAAGAATCATTAACAACTTTTTTTTTTGCTAAGGCAATGAAAATTCATCCAGAAACTATAAACGAAATTTTAAAAAATTTGTGCAGATGTACTTAAGCTTTGCGAACAGAAGAAAACGGATTTCAGAATACATGTGCTTATATATTAGTACAAATACAGATAAATATATAATTAAATGCATGAAATAGAAAACATTTGGCTTATTTAGCCCCTTGATTTCGGTATAACAGTGTGCATACCTTGAAATCTCGATATCAACAATTACAGCTAATATTGACATCCCTAGCATACAATAAGTAATTTGCACCTATAATAACAATCATTAATGAGGTAATCAACACGCGTGCACAGCTTGTCGCCTGCTCTACGCCGGTCACTCATTCAGCCACATTCACATTTACAACACACTTACACACTCAGGCACATGCCTACAATTTTTTTGTAATGACTCACTTGCTCAGCTGTGTGCTCAATGCCGGCATTGCTTTTATGATAGTTTGTGCTTATAGTTGGATTTTTTCATAAATTTATTTTCCCATTTTATTTGCCTTATTTGCACATTTTTTGGAATTTCGTGATTATTTTGAAATACTTGCGTAACGGTACACCTATGACCAAATTCGCCTTTGGACCGTTAATTCGTTAGCATTCCGTGGACAGTTTGTGGTAACAAGCTTTCAGGGCATTGCGTTATTTGTGTTTACAGTTTACTCCAACAGATGTGTGGGAGTTGGAAAGTGGCAGTCCAAGTCTTAGCGAGGCTTAGTTGTGAGCGCAATGCTTGGCTAGCGTATTATTATATTCTTATGTTCGATGTGAATGACTTTTGGAGGTAATAATAAATAAAAGTCAGCAAAAATGACATAATTTTGTAAGACGATATACGCATGTGTGCGTAAAAGTCATAAATTGCCATGACCAAGTGCGGATTAAGTTTTTTCTAACAAATATGAAATTTCTATTAAGTGAATTCGGAAATTTGTTGAATTTTGTGGACTTTTTAGAAAGATTTTTTTAAAGGTTGGTTTCCAATTTAACTCGATCTCCTATAGGTTGTCATTACTAACAACTTTGTAATATCTTATGCTATTATTTCTATTAAATTTAGTAAATGTCGAATTTCCATTTGCTTCTCAGATGCATTTTTTAACAACTCACAGCTCCAAAGGAACTCACTTTCTTTAAAATAAGATTTCCCGTTAGCAAATGTATATGGAAAATATCTAATTATAAGGCGTCCATAAACTACATCACATTTGAAAATGAAATCTAAATCTATGATAGCATCTTAAAAAACAGGCGTATATTTGCTCCACATTTTTAATAAGAAAACTCTTGGATTTTACAATATTGAAATGGGCGGTCTGTATTTATGGATAGTTATAGTTTGGCCAAAACTTCAAATATGTTTGGATGTATAGTAGTTCCACAATGACCGCATTCACTTGATTTGTATCCCTATAACTCTCTCTATATATTTAATCAAAACTAAAGGCGGAATAGTAAACTTGCATGTGTGGGCCCACGAATATTCAAACACAAACACATTACGCAAAATCAAGACAATTTAGTTGCTCAGGAAGTGGGCGTGAGGCTAGGTGAGGGACCACCTTAAGCGGCTCATATTTAGTAATACTTTTGTTTAAGACACCCAGCTATCATAGCTCAATATATTTATAACTGAGCAAATTTCGTGACCTCGAAATGAGTACCGAAAATATCGGGATTGGTTAGTATAAATCCCGTTCTGGTTCTTAGTGTTTTTAAGTTGAAGTTTGAAAAGGTTTGAATTAATATAGTATTGCAAGTTGGACCTTTTATAGGTAGGTAGGTGAAATGGTTGAAGTACCACTCTACCATTCCACAAGTTTCACTAAAGCGTCGTTTTGATACCATTATGAGACCTCCAACAGGAAGATATATACAGCCAATCAGAACTGTTTATGTAATGGAGAAGATTGATGGCATTTAGGTTGGCACACTTCCCTAGGCTGTCGAAGAAAGGAGCACCCAGTGACCTTAGTAGTCTAGCTGGCAAACCGGGATATTTACAGCGAATGTGCTCAACAGTCTCTTTCTCTGAAAGGCTCCCACACCTTTTACAGTGGGGATAAAATGGTAAACCTAGCTTTTTTGCATGTGTGCCGATCGTTAAATTACCGGTAATCATAGCTACAAGTTTGGAAATTGAATGGCGTGGAGTCCGAGTTGTTCCGGAGTCAAAGGGTTTTCGAAATAGCACATGAAGAAATGGTGCTCCATCTGTTTCAATGTCCAACTAATTTGCACTTGTGTTCACTTTATATTTTTGAAATACGAGTATTAGCAGCCTGTTTTTGGTAAATACTGATATAGAGAACCGCATAAAAATATATTTATATAGAAAATTTTAAATATTGCTCCAATATAGGTACTGAGTGTTTGAGATGCTACGTTGTTTCGCTTTTTCGAACTGTACTCGTTGCCAAAGTGACGCTTTCACCAACAGGCCTACAATTGCTTACTATCTATAAGAATTTGCACTTTTTAGAAAATCGAATTTCTTTTAATATTTTACTAACCCTTTAAACAGGAGTTCGAACGCAATTAATGAATTTTAGATAAATTTAGCAAGATAAACACCCTAAATATGGAAAAAAGTAGATGCTAACGAAAAGTACTTCGAAATAGAAAATAGTGGCTTAATTGTGAGCAGAAAAAAAAGATGAAAGCAAAAGTGTACACGTATATTTTCGAAGTCGGTGATCCGTGAAATTGAAGAATCACTCAAGAGTTTGAATGAAATGCGTGCAGCTTATTGAAAGCTTAAAGTACTACTCGTACGTTAGAATTTTGTTCAAAAATGTGCCCAAAACTGTCAAATTATCTGACAAATTAACGAATATACCCATTTTTTTTTGCACAAATGTTTTCGAAAATTTGTATATTTGAGCATTTTTGAATTTCAATTGAATCATTGTGTAATATTTTAAATATTTTCGCTGACAAATCATCAAAAATACCCATTTTTCCATGTCTCCGCCTACTTTTAGCCACTTATTTGCACGTTGATGCCGCTAACGCTTACGTAAATACACTAAACTTTCACAACGCTGCATAAATGGCACGAATCCAAATTAATTAAATTAAATTCAGCCGTTATATACATAAATTTTTAATTGAAATATAAAGTCGAGTTGAACAGAACAAACGACTTAAGACACAAACTTGGCAGTCACCTCACTGTAAACACTGCGAATAGGTGGCATATACACGGCTCTATATGCAAACATATACATACACATATAACGATTTTATGCTTGCGATAAGCATTTTCCTACTAACTATACGCTTGGTCTCTCCGGTCATGCTTTAACTCTTTCTTCTTTTTCCAGCTCATTAATTCAAAATGCCAATAGCCGCTTTGTGTTCTCGTGTTGGTAATAGATCTTTGGCTGTCAGCTTACAAACGTTGATGTACTTGCGTTTCTAGGTATGTTGCTGCATTTAGTAGCTACTTGTTGTTTCTCTCTTTCTCTCTTCATCTTGCCACATGTAACTCTTTTATAAATGCTCTTTGCTTATCATGCATCCAAGTCATTACCATCAACATCATAATCATCAATTCGCCTGACACTAATTTATGCTTCTACTGGCTTTTGCTGCACCACGTATTTGTTGTTCGTGCGGCTATAATGTTTTCTTTATTTTGGTTTTTTTTTGTCTGTTGTTTTGGCTTGATTTTTCTATTTGTTATCTGTTTTACAACTTTAGGTTTTATTATATTTTATTTCTTGTTTTCTTTGTTATTTATTCGCTGCATTCCATTCGAACTAGCAAATTGACCTTTCCATAGTATTTAGCTTAACATTCAGAAAACATGCAATACACGATGTGCTGGCTGATTTTTGTGCCAACGTCAAAATACTTACACATTCGTTTTTGAGCTGATAATAGCTGCATTTAGTGCTCAGTTGCTTTCAAGTTTATTTGCTTGCATTTGGCGCACAAACGAGTTATAAATGCTTTTGAACTTTTCTAGATATTGGGGCAAAATTTTAGCTTTAATTCAGTAATTAAAAATATGTGAGTTTTTTTAAATTTTTTTAGAATTTATATACATACTCATCGAGTGACATTAATTGAGTGACATTACTTGAATGGCTTTAATTGAGTAAAGTTTCAAGTGCAAATGCCATGGAGGTGCTCTTCAATTACTCCAACTTATATATATGTATGACTGCATTACTCTTTTCCATATAAAATTCGAATAAAAAATGTACTCGGTTAATGAGTTCAAACAAGTATGATTTTAGTGCAGTATTTTCATTTTATATGCTTCATTCAGTTCTGTATTCAAAAGAATGCCAGCCTCTAATGTACAATGAAACAATTGAGTGGGAGTGGGCCACAACTAAAAGCCGACTGATTAATTGGTTTTACGAAAAAAGATGACAAATTTTTAAACAGTACGAAATTTTTTTATTATTTGATTTCCTTTACCAATTTGAAATTTTTTAAAATTTTTGTTTCAAAGCTTTTTGGGAAAAATGTGAAAAAAAGTTATTAGGAAAATAACAACATTTTTTGGCTAAAAATTCTTATCTAATGAGGCCGCTTATCAAATATGAGCAATCGAAATTTTTTTTTTGAAACCTCAGATTCTTTTTATCATTTTTATAAACTTTTTAGTTCAAAATAAGCTTCTAGAAAAGTTATTTCAGAAGAATGGGTATTGTTGTGTTCAAAATTATTACTAAAAAATCTCTTTGCAATTTTTTTTTAATCTTCGATTTTTTTAATGTTTTTTATAAACTCCTTTTTTACATTTTTTAGTATAAATATACTTATAAAAAAAAGTATTAGTAAAAAATATATATTTTTTTTAGTGCTAGTAAAAAACATCTGGCGGCATTTTTCAAACTTGAGCAGAAAACATTCCTTCTTTTAATCTAAGTTCTTTCCGTCGTTTTTATAAATTCTTTAGCACAAAATAAGATTCCAAAATTATTGGAAAAAAATTATTTGAGAAAAACGAATTTTTTTTTTACTTCAAACTCTTGTTGAAAAATCCTAGGGCGTTTTTCAAAACTTACCAGAAATTTGCAACGCTTCTTTTAACTGTTTATAATTTTTTTCTAATAAAGAAAAATTATTTGAGAAAATATTATATTTTGATTTTTTTCAAAATTCTTAATTCTCAGTTGAAATTTTTTTTGTCAAAAATATATTTTTACCATGTTTATAAACTTGTTTTTACATTTTGAGTATAAAATATACTTCTGAAACAAAATTATTTGGGATTATATTTATCTCATATTTTTGGTCAAGGTTCTTATTAATATGAGAAAAAAATACATTGCTTATACAAAAGTAGTAGACCTTACTCTGCCAGAAAGTAAAATACAAATTACCAAATCAGACCTACCAATGTTAAGCACAAATAACTTTTTTATTTTTTAACATATTTATTTTTCTCTTTTTGTAGGTTATAATTGAATTGTTGGAAATTTATTATGGAACCCTACAGTACAACACAAAGCGTTAAAATTATCGAGTTTTTCTATTCTTGTCAACGATCAATTGTAAATATCGTAAATAAGGTTTTTTTATGTCGGATGAAGCGCATTTCCATTTAAATGGTTATGTTAACAAACAAAACTGTAGATTGTGGGGCTCTGAAAATCCAAAGGCAACACACCAACATCAGTTGCACCCATCTAAATGTACTGTTTGGCGCGGTGTTATGGCTACTAGAGTTATCGGTCCATATTTCTCCGAAAATGAGGATGAAACGGCGGAATCGATTTCAGGAGCTTCTTACAGAACATTGATTGAAAACTTTCTGCGGCCAATGGCGGATCAGTACCCTAATTTGTGGTTTCAACAAGATGGAGCAACTGTGCATATTTCTAGGCAAACTATAGACCTGCTGCGTCAAATTTTTAGCGAACGTCTGATTTCCAAAAATTTAGATTTCCTTTGGCCACTTCGTTCGTCAGATTTGACTGCGCCCGACTTCTTTTTATGGGGATATTTAAAAGACAAAGTATATCTTAATAAACCAGAGACTATTAGACAGCTGAAGCAAAACTTTCGCGACGAAATACTGAGCCTTCAACCAGAAACCTTATGTGGTGTAATGGAAAACGCGTTAAAAAGAGCCAATCTTTGTATCGAGAAAAATGGTGGACATTTTTCTGATGTAATATTTCATACATAATTTCCCTAGCATATATTCAATGTTTAAAAACTATTAACCAAAATATATGATTATTGCAAAAGTTATTTGTGTTTAACATTAGTAGGCCTTATTTGGCCCAGCCTGTAGATTAACGAAACCAACACAAGACAGAGTCTTGTCGAGGCCCTATGCTCCCGAGGGAAGTTAACAAGGAAAAAAAATACAAAAGTATACAGCTATTTTGACCATTCTTATAAATTTATGTTTGAATTTTTAGTACAGAATACACTTCTAAAGAATTATTTGAAAAACTATTACATTTTTTATTAAAAATTCTTAATAAATCTTATATAAAGAAAACATTTATTATCATTCTTGTTGTTTATTTATTAAAAAAAACATTTGGTTCCAAAAATTTTCAACGAAAAAATATAATTTTTTCAATTCATTTCTTTTAAAAGAAATATTTTTCCCCTACTCTTAAATATTCTCGCATAAAAAATTAAGTTAGGTTAGGTTGACCTGGCTGGCTGAGAGGCATCACATAGACCTATTGACCCTTAGTGTTACCAGATGGAGCTAGAGCCTTACGTTTCTTTGTAGTAGACATCTTGTAATACGTCTGCGTCTTTTGCGAATCTAAGTAAACTTTGGAGCTCTATCCCCGAGAGGTACTCTAACTTCTCATATTGTAAAGCTCCTAAGCATTTTAATCTGGTTCTAGTTAATGCAGGGCAGGAACATAGAAGGTGTTCTAGCGTTTCCTTCTCTTCTAGTTCATTGCAAAATCTGCAGCTATTCTTGTTTGTAATTCCTATCTTGTGTGCGTGCGCCGCTAGCAAATTGTGGCCTGTCAGCATACCTACAATAGTTCTGCTTTCTTTTCTAGACAGAGCTAGTATGAATCGGACGTATTTATCTGCACTCTGTGTACACATGATTTTCGCGGTTCTGCAAGTGGCTAGATTATTCCACCCTCTATTTATCCGTATTTTTATGTCGGCAGCGATGTCTTTGTATGTATACCGTATTTAAAGGTTTCAGTGTGCCGTTTTCTGGTACGAATTGTCTGTAAACAGCGCTTTTGGCAGTCTCATCTAGAATTTCGTTTCCTGCAATGCCCTTATGTCCGGGTACCCAATAGATATGCAACAGTCTGTCTGCGGCTAATCTCTCTATGGCTTTCCTGCTGCTTAGCACATTTTTAGATGAAATTTCATATGAGTTTATTGCTTTTATCGCAGCTTGGCTGTCAACGTATATATGTATTTTGGAGTTGCTTGATGTATTTGCGAATGCTTTTTCCGCAGCCTTACCTACAGCAAAGACTTCTGGTTAAAAGATGCTGCAGTGGTCAGGAAGCTTAAATGGCTGCCTGATGCCTAGCTCTGCGCAGTAGATCCCTGCCCCTACTCCGCCTAACATTTTCGAGCCATCAGTAAATATATTAAGAGAATTTGGGTTAGGTTTCATTCCTTTTTTCCATCCCTCTACTTTTATTGTTGTTCGGAATTTCTTCACCCAATTGCATTTCGGAGTCATAGGTATAGTCCGTTTGGACCTTATAATTAGTGCCTATTGAGCTATGTCTGAATGTTTTACAGGTAAATTCGCCTGTCGCGCTGAGTCTTACGGCGGATTTAGCTGCTAGGCATTCCGCCGCAATATAAATCGTTGACAAGTTGAGTATTCCTTCAAGCGCTGCCGTTGGAGTAGTTCTCAATGCACCTGTTGGGCAAAGTGCATCATGACGTTGAATAATTTCCATAGATTTTTATATGTCGGTATTCTTAGCGCAGTCCACCGGACTAGAGCGCCGTACAGTAATATTGGCTTTACTATAGCTGAGTAGCACCAATACATTATAGCACGAGATATACCCCATGTAACTCCCATCATCTTTTTGCATGCGTTTTTCTTCCTCTCTAATATATTGTGTTTCCATGATAGTTTACTATCCAGAATTACTCCAAGATACTTTGTCTGGTTTTTAAGAGTTAGTTTCACGTCGTTTAGCTTCGAGGGTCGCCAATAGGGGATCTTGTACTTTCTAGTAAAAAGTATCATATCTGTTTTATCACATGTATCCCTAGACCTGCCTGTGTTGTCCATTGGTGCACAGCTGGGAGTGTATTATTTATTATGTCACTCACGGTGTTTAGGTATTTGCCTGCCACTACTATGGCTATGTCATCTGCATATGCTACTATTAGTTTCGATGCCGTACCTTCAAATTTCTTTAGTAACTCATTAACAGCGAGTAGCCACAGAAGTGGCGATAGAACACATCCTCGCATAAAAAATATCCAGACATAAAATTTAAAAAGTTGACAGGCATCAATTTGGTTCCCTTTAGCTTAAGATGTTGTCAGGATCCAGTTGTTTTTTTTTGTGCTGCACAGTGTTATTAATTAAAATTTGCATTTTCAAAGTCAAGTTTTTCTTTTTGTTTTATCAAACATACGCTTTATTGGTTAAGTATGCCACTGCGTTTACTACACACATCGGGCAAATAGTAAAATTCAACGACTTAAGAAATAGACTAGCAAAAATTAGTACACAACAACAACATATGAATTGTTGGTCGTACGATGAATGTAGTCAAAATGCCTTTGCAAATGCGACTATTACATACAAATTTGAAATCAAATTTATTCAAAAATCAAGCAAAAACGCCTTGTGAACGTTTACTTTGAATGAACATTCATTTGTATTATTTATTAGATATGCATTATGTTTGTTACATCAGCGGCGCATATTACCGCAGCAACGCTGCAATAAGAGCAATAACAATAGCAACAACAACAACGATAGCATGACGCAGCTGCATGATAGGCGGTGTAACACATTGAGTGTTGCAGCATGATTGCCACACAGTATGTTCGTATAGTTATTACTGCCTTGTTTTTCTTATTCGTATTTCATATTAATTTATTTGTTGCTGTAGCTGCAGTTTTGTGTTTTTTTTTTCGTATTGTTACGCTTGTTTTGCTCAGCATAGTCTTTATTGCCTTGAGAGTTTAGCTGCGTGCGCGCCAAATTGCAAATACTTTGGCTCTCTACTATGTTTTGTTATTGTACTTTTTTGTAATACATGCCGAAATGCAGGCGTTGATTGATACAAAATAAACATATAGATGCACACATATATAAAATATGCATGTCCAGCTGCGCTGCGTTCGTAGGATATGTGCAACTCATCGTAATAACGCGATAAGCCAACGTACTTTTGCGTGTGCGCTGCTGACTTTTTAAATCAAAGTTTTTTTTTTTTTTAATATTGTTTTCCAGTGGTTTTTTTCACTTAAGAAAGTTACGCCTTTATGTACTGACAGTTCGTGCACCTGGTTTTTTTTTTTGTTTTTCATTTTGCTTGTAATTGGCAATAAAGTGGCTCTAATGAATTGGAAAATTTACAGTTATTGAGAGATAGCCGAGACCTCATTTTTGCAAAAGTTAAACTTTCATTTGTGTAAATGGCAAACAATTAATTGCAAATAAAAATGTAATAGTTTGTAATAAAAATAATCTATAGAAAATAATTAAAAATGTAATTAAGCATTGCAATAAAAATTTTAGTTCACCTTCGAAATGAGTTATGCAAATATATTCAATGACAGCTAGGAAGGCGATAATGCGGCAGTGACGGTCATGACCAATTCACTTTGTGTGCGCCAGTGTAGTGGCGATATAGGCGAATGTTGCGCTGACAGAAGGTAAAGGAGCGAACTTTACGCTTAGCTTTGCGGCTGCATTTAGTGCAGGGACACAATTATTTAAAGGGTTTTCTAATAGGGCTGGGTCGATATTGACAATCGATGGCACGCATATTGGTTTGAAGGTGTCTGTTAAATTAATTGCTTACACTGAGCCACAATTTGTGTCTGGGGGTGAAATGAAGCTAATTTAAGATGAGAGTACTAGGGTTAATTTCTCAGGGCAAATTGTTTTATAAAGATTAATTAAATTTTAAATTATGTACCTGAGCAATTTTCGGTGAAAATACAAGGTGGCGCAATATTAATTATCCAATTTCGTTTTAGAGTAACTTTTTTACTAAACAAAAAATGATTTCGAGTGGTATTCTGTTTTACATACTGCAGTGGTCCAATTCACAAGTATCAAATATGTTTGACGAACGCCATCTTGTACTTATCTGAGCGAAATACCTAGCTTAGACAAATAAAGTTGAATTTCACGCGAACTATTTTTGTAACCCCATAAAGTTCGCGTTGATTTTTGAAATTTTTTTTCCTGACATTGCCTGATGAGATCTATAAGGAAGCTCAGATGAAAATTTATCAACTACATTTTGTAGCTAAAGTTCAGACATATCAAAGAATTAATGATAAATAAAAAAAAAATTAAATGCCGAATGCAGCTCAAGGGAAAAAGCAAAATTAGTAGAAAAAGGGCGTTAAAGAAGGCGTTTCAAAAACCTCCAAAGAACGTACAAATAAATTAAGAAGCTAAACCAGTTCAATTTGGCCTTAATTCTTGTACTTCCACCGCTTCAGAAACTAAGTTGGAAAACGCTAATTTGAAGGATAAGTAACTCAGCTTCACATTTGCTTAAGCCGTTAACGCTCATTAAACGTAAAACTTTCTCTCTCATGCCTGCCGCTTGATTTAATCTAAGCAAAATAACGAGAAAAAAAACGAAAAGAAAAAAAAAATAAGCACGTATAAACCAGCTGCTCTGATCAGGTGTGTGTGAGAAAAAATGCCAAAATTAAAGAAGCAAAAATAAATATCTTTGGCAGTTTCACTACTTCATTCCTGCCCCCAGCGTACTTACTTACAATTATACGAGTAGCTACCCACATGTGCACATACACATATGTAATTTTTGCAGCTGTCAGAATACCAAACTAGTAATTTATGACATTTTCTATTGGGCAAACAACTGGAAATGCAATTACCATTCAAGCAGCGGCAGCGAAGTGAAGGAAAATCAATAATAAATGGCAAGCAAACACACAAAGAAACCAGTTGTTTTCGCGGTCATTGATAAGTCAAAGTCGCTATGTTGGTAGAGTGACTATAACATTTCACACTCTACTGTAGCTGAAAGCTAAAGTCGTTTAAAGTTAGTATGTTTGTCCGATTGTATACGAAATGGAATGTGGCAAGGCGGTGTGGATGGTCGAAGGCAAGTGGTTGAGCAAATGATATGGGGCGGCATGAAGCAACGTGTAGCATCTAACCAGAAGCGTAATTGATGACATCAATTTGTGTCAGGGAAAATTTCCGCTGACATAAATTTAAGAAGTTACACAAATACATGAAACAAATGCGACCGGTTATCTGAAATTTTTCTTTCATTGCAATATTTTGCAGCGATAACGGGAGAAATGGGTGTGCAGGTGCAAATACGTACAAAAAAAAACCATTGTTTTTGCCTTTATATGCTTACAGGACTATGAACAAATTTGTTACAAAAAAATTAACAAAAAAACGTCCACCACTTTTATGAAGGCCTAGCATAAGTTGAAGTTCTAGTAAGACTAAGAAATACGCTTCGAAATCTCATGGCATCCATTTTTGGGTAGGTAGGACTTCTCTAATTGTCATTCAACTAACATTTTTTGACGAAGTAGAAGTAGACCTTTCCGAATGTGCACTGTTATTATTATGAAATGAGAGCAGACGAGTCCGCTAAAAGTATTTGGGAATTTCTGATTTAATTTAACGTTTTTTTAGCTTTAATCTTTTTACGAATTTATTTGATCGAAGAAACTTGGTTTAAAGCATTATTTTTTATTAAAACTCAGTCCAAGTTGCAGAAGCTATTTGAATGAAATCCAATGAAAATTGTCACCGTTGTAACAATTTCAACAACGAAAACGTGTAATACGGCTCAGCAAAAGTGAGGCAGTTTATTTTTATCCCGCAGCGTTTTTCGTTTACCAACTACACCAGTGGAGAAAGAGATGCCAAAAACTCCAAATTTTTAACAATTTTAAATATAAATTTACCTTTTTTTGAGCACTAAGGTGGATAGGTCACTTAAAGTGGAAAGCTTGTTTATATTACACTTGAATCAATAAAAAATTTCTCCATGGCAAACATTACTCTACTCTATTACACCACATCACTCAGAACAGCTCTAGTAGAAAGTCAAAAGGCCACTCGACCTCCGCGCAGTAATACTCAATGGTAGTTCCATTTAAAGAAGAAATTGCATGGAAGGAGGCAAACAGAGCAGTGGTGAAATTTTAGTATACTGAACTTAAAGGTAAGCCACATACTTTTCGTCTTTCAATGCTTTCTGCCACATCCGAAAATAAATAAATAAATAATAGGCGCATACACCCTTAGTGGGTGTTTGGCCGAGCTCCTTCGCCTATTTGTGGTGTGCGTCTTGATGTGGAACGGCATCTACATACTCGTATAAATTTCCAAGTAAAAAACTTAGTCCCTATTTATCGGCTTAGTGCTCTACGAAGCCTGCGTGCTTTCCCCACAAACTCCGGTGAAATTTCTTGCATCATCGCTGGCATAATTGCAGTAGGTATGCGAGTACTAGAAAAGAAAATGAAAAGAACCTAAATACAAAGGTTTTTCTGAACATGATGGAAGAGCTAGGCGAGTGTAAATCGAATCAGAGTAAAGACATTGCTCGATTGACTTCTGCCGAAAGCGGTGCAGTATATCAACAGAGGGCAGATGGACCCATAAACTGATATCAAGTATAATGACTTGGCTTGAAAGGAGCTACGGGAAAACTAAATGTTGCTTTACGCAATTTCCTCACGGCCACCCTCAGGGTATTTCGAAAATACCTAATTTTTATCTCAGATTTGGATACGACAGTTCCCCGCACTGTCCAACTTGTACTGACAGTGAAAAAGATGTGGAACATATTTAGATTCACTCTTCGTGCTATGTTCCCAAACTCACAAAATTCTACAAGATGTAAAGATAAAGTTTTTTCTTCAATCGGTGTATAATTGAAAAAGACTAGGGGTACATGCAAGAAGGCAATGAGCTAACCAGCCCAGTGAGGTGTTACCTTCTTGGCAATTCCGCGGGTATGTGGCTGGGTAGATATTTTGTACGTACGCGGGTGCATTTGTGAGGCTGCAAGTGGGGCGTACTGAAAATGAAAATGTTTTTTAACTAAAAATTAACCGAACATTTTATTTTTTAATTTAGGAAAAAAAAACTTTTTTCTGATAACTCAGATAATTCGCTGGCTCGGTTTCTAGCCAAGTACAACACTCCAGTGTGAAAACATCAGCCCTATTCGTTGTTGTTGTTGTAGCAGTTCATCAAATGCAGCCAGTAGGGTTTAGTCACCGCATTTAACCGCATGCCCAGGAAACGTGCTGGGGATTCAACGGGTTGGGTTCAAAGACAGACGGGTGTAAGCTGAGTTGATTTAAAGAGGCATATGAATAGGTTGTTAGTATCGTGCTGGACATATATCGAGTATATCGGGTCCGATTCTGGATATGTAAGAATTTAAACTGCTACAATATCTAGAAGGTAAATGAGCCAAAGTGGGTCTTACCAGGCAGTTGACTCCGATGAGGGCATTCGACATGTATGTAAACTATCTGATCCAGTAGTTGTAGTCGATCCTGCACTTCGAATCTGGATCTCGCCTGTATGGACAATGAGATGTCATCTGACTCGCCTGGGAAGTGGCTTAGCCTTCAGCAATTGCCTGTAGGGGTGGTCTCTACGGTGACAACCTAGCTGAAATTGCCTGCTGGGCATGTTACTGTGCTCCTTAACCGAGATCATATTTGTTTCGCTGTGGAGACGTTGCAGCTGAGACATCAGGAGACATCCCGTTGCCTTCCAATGAAAGTATTCTGACAACTAAGAGGCTTTGTGCACTGCGAATCACTAGTACCAGGCAATCAGACGGGAGCAGTGTAATTCTGAACCGACCAGCCAATTGCTTTAAATGTCGCAAGCAATATTTGCCAGCCCTATTCGTCATCTTCCGTCGTGTATCATATACCTGCTTCTTAAAAGGAGCTCTTTCTAATTCAGATTTGAGTAATTTTAAGGTGTGAAAGGAGAAAGCTGTCAGAATTTAATATACGCTTGGAGCATTGTTGGTAAGTATAGGTTTATTAAATAAAATGCTTTTCAGCGTCAGTTTCTATAGCCACACTTTGTAGATCCTTGAAAGGTGTTAAGGCCAAGCTTATTCCTTAAAAATAGATGCAGGATGGAAGTCTACCACAGCCTGCCTAAGAGTAAATGCCGTTAGCAAATATTTTCAAGATGGCAAATATTTCCCAGACTTGGCTTCAAGAAAGTATTTTGTGAATTAACCGCAGATATGTTATAAAATATAATACTAAACAAAAAAAATATCAAATTGATAAATTTGAAAAAGGCATCGAAAAGGCAAATATTTTCATTCCTTTTAAACTTCAGCACTTATAAGTACAGTTCAGTTCAGTCTTCGTCTCAATTTCTCAGTGACGACAAACAAAGCTCAAGCCGAATTACTAAAGGTCTATGCACTTCATTTGAATATTTTCGAGTGTGTGGGTAGTTTTTGAATTATTCTCGCTGCAAAAACACAATTCTGCGCCTAATAACAACATAGCTTTTGCTTTATAAAAAAAGTTGTTGAAACGCATAAGGGCTAACTATTGCATTACAAATAAAGCTTTTATCTCATCAAAGTTGGTGATGGCAAATTAGATGAGCTGATGAAAAAAAAAATATGATCAATAATCCCGGAATTTAAATTGACTAGCCGCGGGATTTCCGTAACTTTAGAAAAGCTGGTATTCCGGTATCGCGGACTATCGAGATTGACATCTCTGCTGAGCATATTTTTAAAACCAAATATATTTGTAATAAGCAAAAAAACCTTTACTTAAGCGGTTCAGCAGTACAGGCGGAGTTTCATTAGGAAGCCGAAAGTTTTCTGAGCGTTGACCAAAACTTTCAGCTAATCTTTAGAGTTATCCATAGTTATTTAAGCACTTAATGATTTCGTAAATTGGGCTGACACTAATTTTAATCGTTCCGCCATAGCAAGTTGTTCTCGCCGAACTGGGCTGCTACATTTGTTCAGTACTTCTATGCATTGTCTATTGACTTCATCGCCAGCTTTTCATCGCCTCAACTCTCTTAACAACAACTACTTATTTATTATTTTGTTAATTTTAAAATTTTGCGCAAGCAGCACAGATGTAAAATGAAATCATAAGTAAATTTGCTTATTTCAACATCGACTCAAGAGGGCTCACACCCGTATTTGGGCGACCAACAGCAGTCAAGCGTGAAATGTTGCGGAGTGTAGTAATTTGTAATAGGCAAAATGCAAAAAAATAGATGTGTTTATAAAAAAATTAACATACAAAAAAACAGTAAAATAAAAATAGATCGCTCACACGCAGATAGAAAATGAGCTGAAAACTAAAACTCATCAACTGTAAAAGTGCCTGTCCATAGTTAACACAAATTAAAAGTTCATAAGAATCTAAAGTAAATTAGTAATCAAAAATACTTGTAAAAATATGTGTATGAGTATGGATGTATATACAACACACAAGGACGTAGGTATGTCTATAAGTGCATAACCATGTAGCTGACCATTTAAATAACAATATTCTGGGGTGGTGCAGACAAGAGTGGTTATGAGACGCAAATGTTTCAGAAAACGTATTTTTTGTGTACACACATCTAACAATAAACTGTATTTATTTACATATATACATATATGCATAAGTAATTACAATATGTACTAGGTTGTTCAACAAGTTTTGCGGTTCGTTAAGAGAGGGCATTGCTACTAGCAAACATTTTTTTTTTATTATATAGGTACACTCTTCATATGAACGTAAGTGAAGGTTTATTTCAATCTGTCATTTCATTGATTACAAGTCATCAAAGCCATTTAGTACCGACGTCTCACAGTACTTTCTACAATGGCAAAAATCAAGCATCGCGCGGTGAATGAGTTTTTATTTATGGAAGGTTTAAAAGCAAATGAAATTTATGAACGAATGTTAAAAGTGTACAAAGACTTTTCGCCATTAATTTGTGCCGTAGAAATATGGGTTGCTGAGTTTAAACGTGATCGTACAAGACAATTCACGTCAAGGACGTCCAAATTTAGCAACAACTCCTGGAAACGTAGAAAAAATACAGGAAATTGTATTGGAAACTCTTCAAGTAACTGAAATAGATTAAGTGGATAGTACAGATTTAGGCATCTCATTGGGCAGTTAAAGCAATTCTTTGACTGAAGTATTGAGTTTCAGAAAGCTGACAGAAAAAGACAATGGAGCGAAATCACATTCGAATGCGACTTTCTCAGCAACATTTAGAGCGTTTTCGAAGAGATAAGCTGGATTTTGTGCATCTAGTCACAACTATGGATGAGACTTGGATCTATCACCGTAATCCCTAATCAAAACAAGAGGCTAAAGTGTGGCGTGAACCTGGTTGTTTGGCTCCAAAATGAGTTCGCGCCCAGAAATCGGCTAAGAAAATGTTGGCATCAGTTTTTTGAGATGCGATAAGAATTTTGTTTGTGGATTACTTGCAAATTGGTAAAACAATAAATTATGAATATTATTGTAACCTTTTAGACCAGATGAAGGAAAAAATTCGTGAAAAAGTACCCAATTTTCAAAAGGAAAAAATTATTTTTCACCAGGACAATGTACCGTGTCACAAGAGCATTTTGACAATTGCTAAAATCAATGAATTAAAGATTGAATTATTTGAGCATTCACCGAATCCCCCAGATTTGGCCCCTAGGTCTGTTTCCAGACCTAAAAAAAGACATGCGTGGAAAGCGTTTTTCATCAATTGATGTGGTCATAACAGCTGTGAAAGCGTATTTTGCAGCCCATCCAAATTTTCACTTCAGGGATGGAATTCATAAATTGGAATCTCGTTGTATTGATATTCAGGGAGACTGTACTGAATAATAAAGTGCATTTGAAAGAATAAAGTTGTGTTTTTCTTATTGATCCGTAAATCTACTACGATCTGAATAATCTACTATAATTTGAATTCTGAATGCCCCCTAACTACGAGTTGTGGCTGTTTAATGAGACTACTATTTTTTCTATAGAAAAAGTGTGCTTGCGATCACGCGAGCGATCCTCAGTTGTTTAGCCTTAATACTTCGCTTTCTAATGCAGTACCTTTCGTTTTTGTAAAAAAATCAGTATAGTCTTAGCCGCGAATTGGATGGGAGCTATTTTCGTTTCTTCTTTCTTTCTCCGAATACGTGTTATGTGTTGCAATAGAGCTACGAGTCGTTGCGAAATTTCGATGTAGTTTGGAAAACTCATTCTTTTACTAGTACTATAAAGATCAAACTGTTAGTCAGCATTACTACATTCACTTTTTTCAGAACTCCAGAAGAGAGTATGAAAAAAAGTTCCGAACTATGGATGAGTTTACAGAGGTTGTCTACCAGGACATAGCGTTGGCTCACTTCGCATAATCTATCATGAGATTTCTAGGCAATAACTGAAATGCATGTCGCTTTGTTCGCTGGATCATAGCACGTACGGGTGTTATCTTTATCCTAAGGTAAAATCTATATTGGGTTGCGAAAGCCAACGCCCCGCTTGCATTCTGAAGGAATTGGCCGTAGAAGACCTCCAGCACTGTTTCGCAGAATCAGAAGTACTCTTAAAGCATTTTAGGAATAGAGCAGATGTGTATTTCGAAATGATGAAGATTCAAATGCACAGATTTGTCAGTGCATATAAATAAGAAACTGCATCGAAATCTTTAATTTTTTGAAGTTTTTACGTCCGTGCTGGAATTGAAATCAGTATCTATTGTAGGTATGTCACACAAAACTACACTCGGCTGTCGTTGCAGCTTAGCGGGAGCCCACATAATATCCGAAGCAAGCGCTTGTAATTCATATTTTCTCAGTTAAAAGACCAACAACCAAAACTAGGTTAAAAAAAATTTGATACTAACTCAAAACTGGGGGAAAAAGTGCGTCAAATATTCTATTTTGGCACTCAAGTCATCGTAGTATTCCGGAATAATGTGGCCCTGAGTACCAAGGAAAGTTTTTTGGTGACCATAAGAGAAAAATATAAATCAGAAAAACATTTATCTACTAGTTTTAGCAAAAAAGAAAAACTCTTTTGACCCACATACAGTGGAACTTCAATAAAACGAAGTTGCAGGTGTCGGTCAAATGCTTCGTTATATCTGTTTTCCTTCACGACTAATACGTACGCATACGACTTCTTCTAATACAAAATACCATTGCAAAATTATAATCACATTTTTTTTTATGTAACGTAAGATTTTGAACTTTCCACAGAGTTTTTGAACATTTTTTCAGCGTTTTTGAAAATTTTACAAATTTCATTAAAGCGTTCTACTTTTTAACACGAATTTCTGCAATTTTTCTCAATAGTTTTATAGCTCATTAAATTTTGGTATAACAAAGTGCAAGCCTGAAGTGATTGTAAAATACCGTGGATTTTTAGAAATTTTTTATGTTGACGGTGCGCGTTTTATTCTCCATATAAAAAAAAATCGAGCATCTACTTTGCACGAGTTTGGCAGAAAAGCCATGACTCTTCAGCAAATATTTTTGCTTTTCGTTGTATCAAGGTTTGTTACATCGAGGTTTGACTGCATGTATAAAAAGTAATTAAAGTCCATTAGCAAATTATATATCTAAAATCGCCAATTTAATGCACGCATAATTCTCGTAAACTTCATAAAGACAATTTTTCAAATTAATAAGAATTTTGCATATTGGAAGAAAAAGTGTAAAATAAAAATAAGAATTTATTACGGCGAAGGAATGGAATATTAAGTGCCATTTGACACTTGCGCAAGTCTACCAATCATGTCATATACTATATTACTTGTACATAAGCAGCGACATACATATACCGCAGGCGGCTAAAATAGCTGATACAGCTTTTCAATTATTGGGTGATAAAGCTGTAAATACTGAATTTAATTACTGCATTGCAAAACACACAAATTGTCGTTTACCCATTACTACTATCTATGTACATGCGCGGCAGCTAGTCAAAGCAATCAATGTAATTACTCAGCTGATTTGCAAACACAAAAAACAAAAAAACAACAAATCTGTAAAGAAATTGTATTTGGCGTCAATGATATTGTAAGATATTACAACACATATCTGCTTCATTAGTGACTGAAATGTAGAAATATATACAAAAAATATATCCAAAAATTAAGCGAAAACTAATCTTCAAAACGTCTTTACAAAATATTAATAATCATCACTAACGTCACTATACTCACTGCTATGGGTAAAGTAAATGTTGATACTTATTTACCTATAAGACAAAATCTATGGAATTCTAATTCTGGTATTCTTATTGTTATTGAAAGGTGATTTAGCACTGCCACATGAGAGATTTATTGTTACCCTTTCATGAATTCAAAGTAGATACTTCTCTGAGCTCAACTTTTTCAATAAATGCTAGTATTTTTCCTATTTTAATGAGTTTTACAATCAGCAACAGAAATTCATAAAAAAATGGCGATAGTGTCAAAGGTCCCTGCTTCTTCATTCCGAATTGCATATCGATGGCTTTTGGTGTTATGAGACTTGGATGAAACGTCACCAACTGAAGCGTTTATAGTGGGTTGAAGCTGTTTATTCAGCTCCGAAATAAAGTTAGAATGATCTGAAAAAATGTTAAAAACACAAGATTTCTAGTTTGAAAGGAACTGTTTTGTCATCTTGAAAATAGTACAAAAATCAACTCGGAATGTTATTTACACTTTTGGATGAGTTGAAAGAAACAAATTTTTGAAGAGATCTGGTTTGCAGAGGAAAAAAATAATTTTTTTTCAAGGTAATGCAAAGGGTTGGTGCGTGACTATCATTCGGAATTCAGAGAGAATGTAGGTTCGAATCTCGGTGAAAGACCAAAATGAAGAAATTATTTTTCTAATAGTGGTCGCTCCTCGGCAGACATTAGCAAATCTCCGAGTGTAATTTTGCCAGAAAAAGCTTTTCGTAAAAATATCTGCCGTTCGGAATCGGCTTGAAATTGTAGGTCCCTCCATTTGTGGACCAACATCAAGAAGCACGCTACAAATAAGAGGAGGAGCTCGGTGAAACACACAAAAAGGTTGTACACGCCAATTATAAAGGGTGGTTAAGTTTTAAGGGCCGGTATTGATTTTGAATAAAATACAATTTTATTACAAAATTATTGTAATTTCTCTTTATTATGATAATATTGGTATGGTTCAATTACGTGTGGAACCAAATATCGGCCACAGGGCCTCCGCGGTTTCGACAGCACATATCCATCCGATGGTCCAAATTTTCGATGACGCTGAGGCATAATTGAGGTTCTATGCCGTTAATGTGCCAAATTATCTCATCTTTTAGCTCTGGAATTGTTGCTGGTTTATCGACGTACACCTTTTCTTTCAAATAACCCCAAAGAAAGAAGTCCAACGGTGTCGTTTACGTTTAGGTGTGGTTCACATTCAACATCGGCCCTTGGAATTTAACCACCCTTTATTATACATATGCATTATGTACTTGTTCGCACTAGTATTTTGGATATAACTTATATACCCAGAATAAATTATTAAAATGTATTAACCAGATTTGGCTGCTTTCTCTTCAGAAGCTCAAAAATTCCTTCATGGAAAATTCGAAAATTCCTTCTACGAATAAAGAAACCATTTCAGCTGCACGCTATTTTTCTTTCGGAAAATCATGACAAAGATGACATAAAATGATTGGCGGTTCATTGGAGTAAGAGAATTTAAGTTGAGGAAGTTCATATTGAATAAAAAAAAAAAAATTAATGCTCTTAGAAGTTCATATTATTTTATATTTGGCTACAATACCTTTTAATAAACCTGCATATTAACACATTACCTACCGCTAATGCTTGCAAAAAAAGATTCTCTGGTGCCGGGTGAAATTCAAATAATCAAAAACAAGATGCCCGCTTTTCATAGGACCGTGTACGTGGTGCGATAGAAAAAAAAGTCATATGAGAGGAGAGAGGTGAAATGATTTGTTTCGCAGGTAGCGGGGAACTTGGTAATTTTGCATAAATACTTTTTTTCTAACACCCTATGAATTTCTTGGTGTAGATTCTATGAAGGTTATATGTATTTCTAATGTAGTAGTTGATAATGTTTTGAATTTTTACCAAGCGATTTGAATTTGATCTTATATTGTCATTATTCGAGAAATGAATAAAGGACAGTAATTGCTGGAATCTCTTTAGGCGTAATATTTATTTGTTTCTTCGCATATAGTAGATAAAATATCATTACCAATAAAGAGCGATGATACATTTTCTAGAAATATTTTCATCCCTGGAGTACCTTGAAAATCCTGTTGATTTTTTGGAATATCAGTTTCTGGCCAAACAAAATTTTGACAACTTCATCTTCAGAATCGCTTGAATCTGGTAATTGTAATACTCTTTGACTTGGTGTGGGAAAAATTGAGTCCAAAGACTCTTTTAAAGTACTTTCCTGTCTGAAAGGCTATCCTCAAAATTCTCTTTTGAATATGTATTCATAATATATAAGTAACATCTTGTACAATTTTAGCTGAAACATAGGAGTCTAATTAGAAATTAAAATTAACGGTTGTCGTTACATTTAAATTTAGGCACCCGGGAGTGTTGTGAAGTTTAACGAAAAGTGCAAATATGCACAGGTAGGTAATGGTTAAGGGGTTAGGGGTAGTCAGAGGCCCGAAAAAATGATGATTTTCACGAATTTTTTTTTGCTACTTAATTAATTTATTTAACAAAAATAAAAACATAGCATAAAAACATCATGTTTTAACTTGACTTCACCAAAATTTCAAAAAAAAAAATTAATCATTGCAAAAGTTATCGCTGTTTGTGTGAAGCCCGTTTCTCCAGAAGTCCCTTGCGGTGAACATCACAAGTCCTTGCAGACTCATCCAAAACCAATCAGACAAGAGAAATTAGTTTTATTAATAGATAATCTCGGGCCGGATCGAAGCTTTTTTTTTTTTTTCAAAATTAACAAAATGGCGGCCTCAGAAAATTTTTTCCAGATTTTAGAAAGAAAAACCAACAGTTAATTGTTAAAAAAAAATCGAAGTTTTTGAAAAAAAAAAATCCTTCGATCAGGCACAAGTCTTTTATGTTTTTCAAAAGCTGTATAAATTTTATTGAAATCTACGTAGCGGTTTTTAAGTTACAGTGTTCACCAGTTTGAAAAACATAGTTTTGAGAAAAACGCATTTAAAGTTTTGCTATCGGCTCCGGAGCGGCCGAGCGCCCTTTGTTAATTGTTGAATAACTTGAAAAGTATTTGTCGGATTCACTTCAAATTTTTACACAATATTTTTAAAACATTATACTTTAAGAAAATGCAAAAAAAAAAAAATCGATTTTGTGAAAATTCTGACTACCCCTAACCCCTTAATCATAATAACCAGCAGTTTCTCAATCTTTCATGGGAATTTTTTTGTAGTACCCGTTTATGGCAGCAATCCTGTCTACAAACCTTGCCATATATTATTTATTATAATTACTCCGGCTACGAGTAGAAAATATATCTATTTTATTATTTTTCATATCATTATTTAGTCTATGACCACAAGCTTCTTCACTCACTTAGACCTTAAAGGTTCGTTGTGATATCACTATGCGACACGGCAACTTCATTTATTTTTCTTCGTGGACCCATTTTGTGGTTCTTATGACAGTTCTGTAAGAAAGTTGAAAAAATATTTACGTAGAAAACCTGCTCCGATTTCAGCTAAGGCTGGATAATTGCACAGGAAGTGCTGAACTATTTCATCGTCTTCCTCATCTCTGCAACTTCTACAATATTTTCAGTCTCATTCTCTCTTTGCTGTCAAATAGATTATACAATCCATCGAGATATCCTCTCTTGTCTTCTTCTTACTTATTTGCGGCCATAGTACCCTAGCTGTTGCGCATATATCTTCACCTCTGCATGTCCAGGATAATGATATTCTTAATTATTAAGATGCTTGTGGCTTCTTGCAGACTAATTACAACGAAAAGTAGAATGACTATTGAACATGATATAAATACCGAAAAAATATTTAGCAGTTAAAAAAACACATTTTAGGGATGAAAAATTTAAGTGGATAAATCCCAAGATTACTTAAATTAACTTAAAGCTCGAGCAAGTGGAGCATTACGCGAATTCTCCGTTTCATATTTGGCATCATGGAAGAGTAAAGAGCTTCGAAAATTACACTGTGGTGTATTGAAATTAATTCTTGAGCAGCCATACTACCATTGATGACTCTATAAGAAAATTAAACCGAAAGGACTGACCTTCTTACTATGAAATACTTGAAGTTGGTGAAAAGCAAACACGATTGATATGTAGGAATTGGTTCAACAGAATGCAATAAACTTAGAACGTATTTAAGAAAAATGTTTTGGACTCGTCCAATTCTTTTTGTGTAGGTTTCATCACTTGGTGTCCAAGTGAAAGTAAGTTATGCGTATACCAAATTTTGTGTAGTTAGAAGCCATTATGCAGTATTTTAGATCATCAAAATGTTCCCAAGGGGAATTCATTATGATAATAACTCAAATCCAAAATGTGATACAGGAGAATTAAAAATTGCGTTCCCAACAAGACAATCTGCTACGACGCTCATAAGTGTAACTGCTCGCAATGCATCTATTAGAGCTTTAGATTTTGTTCGCACATTTTCGAACAGCCCGGGAAACTGAGAAACGAGTACCCGCCCATCTGTTTGATTCTCATTACTCGCAAGTTTTCGATCATGAACTCGAGTGTATATTTAGAGTGCAAACTTTTTATTATTTTGACTTATTTGCTAGTATTTTTTAAGTTTTACAAGTCATTTATAGCGCTAACACCGTTTAAAAACCGAAGAAATACTGTCGAAAAAATTTTTAATTTTCGTTTAGCTGTTCAAATTGTTCAAAAGCTCGAAAATTTCTAGCAAACTTTTGAGCAGTTTCGAGTGAGTATCGTGCTACTCGCATCGCTTGATAATTGAGTATCTGAAGCTATAATATCTAAAGTGTGACGGCAAGATGTCAGTAGTGAATAATTCCTAGAAAATTGTCGATTTTTTAGAGCCACACATCGCAAAATTTGTGATTTTTTTTATGGGAATAATTGCCCGAATGAGTCGGCAATTCAAAAATTTCAAGCAACGGGATCTGTCAAGGAAAAAAGGCCGACCTAAAACGTTCTGTTGAAAATATTGTTGCTGTAGCCCAAAGTGTTGGTGAACAACCTTCAACTCGATATCTCGACATTTTCAATAATAAGACATCCATGAATCGAGTGCTTGGCGGATTTTACCTGTAGACGTGCTCATGGTGGGTAGTGAAATGATGCAATTTTTGACATTTGCTATAATTTTTATCTTATTTTTAGAACAAAAATAATGAAACCTGAAAGAATCTAAATGTTTATATGTTTTATTTAATAACAACATTTAGGCGCCTCTTTTGAATTACCCTTTATTTCAAGTGTGTATACCTTAACTTGAAATAAGCTTTTTTGTGCACTTATTTTAACCCGTATAAGTTTTTCGTATTCGGCAACCGCCCATAAAATTTAATTTTTTCGTGGAACATTTTAAACCTCTAATTAGATTTTTTAATGACTTCCTATTAGAGCTTTTCTGAGAATCCTCGTTAATTTCTAGTGTAAAATAAATTTTATTTGAAGTGGTCTTTTACATGCAATTTTCGATAAACCAATTGCACTATCGGTCTGAATGTTAAAACTTTAACCCCCCGTGGGGGAAAACCCCAACTTACTGCACTGTCTTCCGCAAAGTTGATCTGGGAGATATTCTCTTTCGTAATTATTAGCGTTTGCTCGTGTTGAGTAACCACTATTGGGCAACGAAATTATTTCTAAAGAGTAGTGATTAATATTAATTGTTTTTAATAAGAATAATTATCTTTTGCAAAAAGAAATTTAAATAATTTATCATGCTTATCTCTATTTTTATTCATGATGCGAAAGCAAGCCTCAGATTTGCATACGAGTATTTGTCGTTTAACCCAACTACTAACGCCAGCGAAAGTTTAAAACGCTTGTTGGGAAAATTTGGCAACTTCAATTTCAAACACAACTAACACAACGAAACAAAACATTAATCGTTTTCACTTTATTTTCATCCCTCAAGCTTTTGAACACAAAATTTAATGGTGTTTAAAGTTTTTCGCACAAGACATAATAATTATTGCAAAAATGAAAAAAATTAATTGATTTAGACGTAAAAATTAAATCATTAGATAACATCAGCAAATTATCGTTCAGTTTTTTCAATCTAACGACATATTAACATACCAGCAGAGCTATTCATGTGTCAAAAACAAACGACCTTTGCTTGCTTATTTGTGCTAGTGTATTTACAGCCCGTGACAAAACGATAGCAACTCAACATTTTGAGAAATTTTGACAATTTAATTAAATTTTAATTAATTTTATTTTATTTTATTTTTTTGTTTTATTTTATTTCATTTCATTTTATTTTATTTTATTTTATTTTACTTTACTTTATTTTATTTTATTTTTTTTTTATTTCTATTTTATTTTACAATATTTTAATTTATTTTATTTTTTTTATTTCGGCTATTGCCGGAGATTACACATCCCGGATAAAATTTTCAAGGGATTGTGCTCTGGTGGAGCGTAGTCCAAGTTCCACGAACTATTGCACATGTGTCCAGTATGGTCGACTTCTGCATGTCTTCTTAAAGGTGTTGGCAGTCATACTTCTTCAAATTTTAGATTAGATGCTCAGGCACTAATCCAGTGGACGATATAATTATTGGAATTATATTCACTTCCCTCGCTTTGTACATCCGTTTTAGTTCTATGGCCAAAGCTGCATACTTCGATATTTTGGTGGAGTATGTGCTTTGGATGTTGCGATTAAGGGGCACCGAACAAGATAAAGTCAGGTTTGTTGGCAGCTGCTGTTTGATCTGTGGATATAAATCTATCCCAGTACAATTTAAAACTCGCATTTTCCAATATTGCCTTTGGTTCATATTTAAAATACAAGACTTCTGCTTGTAAGAGACCGTGTTTTATCGCAAGTTGTTGGTGGAGGATCTTTGCTATATTGTTATGTCTCATGACATATTCACGGGGGGCAAGTACGCTACATCCAGCAATTACATGTTCGATTGTCTCACCATAAATGCCGCACCTTCGGCACCTATCTTCTATTGCCTCGTCATGTATCGACTTTCGGAAATTTCTTGTTGGAGTAACTCGGTTCTGGATAGCGATTGCGAAACCTTCTGTTTCCGAAAATAGTTTTGCTCTTTTCAACCATAAATTGGATGATTGTGCGTCTATCCATTCCATATCGAGATCATGGGGATGGGCACCGTGTATTGTTTTTGCCTTCCATGCTGCGATCATTCCTCTGGGGATTTAACCCCCTCAGGTACTGGGAAGTCCTTAATTTTATTTGGTTTTATTTTATTTCATTTTATTTTACTTTTTTAAACCCGCATTATTTTTATATAAAAGTGTAGCATTATGAGAGAATAAAACCTATTGTATAAAAATCCAATTTTAAAATTTTATATAAAATTAGGAAAATTTCCTAACAATAGCAGGCTTTTTAATTAGAATTTGTAGAAAAATTATTGGTACGCAGTTTTATAGTTGCTTCAATTTCAATCCAAAAAAATGCAAGCCTGAAGCTGTTAAAAAATTCCTCTAATTTTTATAATTTTTTTCCTTAAGTACCTATATTGCGCATTTTCTCCATACAAAAAAAAAATGTCATGTATTCGTTATGTAAAGAAAATGCACAACACCGTGAAGAGGAAAAGTTATAAAAATCAGCGGGAATTTTCAGTAACTTCGTACTTACTTTTTGTGACACTAGAATTTAATTAGCTATAAAACTGCATACCCCATATATTTGTGAGTATTTTTATTAAAAACTGTGGAATTGTCATGGAAAGTTTGTGGGATTTTTTTCATATTGTTGAATTCTAAATACAACTCTGCAAACCAATCCTACTCTCTTGTACTTCACTTATATAGAACTTTGAACTTGTACAATTATACATTAGATAGTAGGCGATGCCAAATGAACTTTGTACTTATTATACGTTAGATAGTAGGCGATGACAAAAAATGTAAAAACGGCGGTTAGAATAAAAACGTGAATTACATCGACACGAGTTTTTCTTTCTCTGCGCAGAAATACTGCTTCAAATGGTTATGGGCCCAGGTATCGATTTGGGTTTCTAAGTTCACGGTCAATATACATAAATAGAAGTTGTAATAATTCGGTTGATTTGCTTATCCGGTGTTAAAAGCAATAGTGCGGTAAAATGGCTAACGCTTTATAGTTGGAAATTTAGTAATATATGGTTTTTCTTATATAACGCGACATACTTTTATAAAAAAGTATTTCGTATTGAGTTTTCAAAAAACAAAAAAACAGAATAGTCAAAAGCGAATCAGATGCTGATGTGCTTTCATTTGTCGCGCGCTGTATAAGCACATACGAGTCTACCTACACCGAAATCTGCTTATAAAATTTTTTTATATTAAAAGTTCGAAAAGTAATCACGAAATACGCTTATTCAAAAAAACTTGCAGTGATTTTAAATTAATTTTATTACTTGTGTATTGTACATACGGCACGTGTTTTTAGTGACTCACGCGAATTTATCGTTAATGTGCTGGCAAGGCGTGGGGAGTACCAGCCAACAAACAAAAGCAATAAAAAGCCTACATACATTCACATACAACTTTTGTTTCAAGGAAGTGCTTAATTTTTGCAAACGCATTTTTTACATTGTTGTCGATTTCAAGTTATTCAAACATGCACGACCTTGTCGATTTACTTGGGGATAGGCATTGAACAAATTGGGTTAGGCTTAAGAATACCTTTGAAATGATTAATAATATAATTATTTGCTAGTCATTTAATATAGTTTTTAGTATTTACTCATGTATATATTTACCGTTAAATATAAACTTATGTAAGTATGTACATATACATATGTAAGGTAATCTGAAAATATTCCATTATAAGCTCATCAGTTGAGTTAAATCTGTGATTTCTTATGAAATTATGCATTAAAGCGCGTTTTTCACTTTGTTTGAGTTACAAATTAATTTCTGTCATGCAGTAAAGTACACTAGTGCCCAAGTGGTAAACCTGAAGTGAGTTTGAAATGTGGTTAATTTGCTTCTCTTCTCTTTTCCATATAATAAGTGGAGAAATTAATACAGTGGTTTTCTAAGAAGTATTTATTGTGCTCGCTACATTCATATTTTTTTGATATTAGGGTTCATAAAAAGTTTTATATTTTTTATATATTGTATAATTTTGAATACTTTAAGGACTTGGTCAGAATTTTAATGACGATTTTTATTAATTGGCGTACTCTTTAACTAAAAACAGAAAACAAACTCGACCCTTGAATTAACTTGAAAACCCTTGACGCTAAATTATCCTTAAAATCGAATATCCCGAAAATTGTTATGTTTTGAACATCATGACCTCCAGTATTATAATCAAATTAATCAAAATTGGCCTAAATCATAATTGCCTTAATTAAGTAAGGCGACCTTCCCGGTAACCCTATATATATTCTAGCTTTCTGTTTCATATCCTATTTAACTTTCTGAAACCATTTTTTTAATATTTTTTATGAGGAGCTTTTTCATTGGAGAAATACACTACCTTCTGAAAACTTTGAAACACGTTTTCTCAAAACCGTGTAAGATTTAAAAAAAACGACGAAAGTTACCGATAATCTATATAAAGATTATTAAAATGCGTAACTAATTAACTAACAAAATACAAAACAAATTCATTTTTTAATCTTATTTAACACCTTTTTTTGAAAAAAAAAAAAAATAGCGAAAAAAAGCACTTTTTTTCAATAAAATTATTTTGTGTTCATTTTTTCATATTTTTATTTAAGAGTAGTCTATTATATGCGGGATAGCCTTCTGAATAAGACAATATTTTACTTTTGTGTTTCAGGTGAAAACTACGACCGCAATCTTACACGCCATTTTACTAACACGCAACGAGAAGCTGTACGAGATCCCTCATATGTCCGCCATTTTGTTTTTTTATTTATGTTAAAAAATTGTTTATTACTCTTCAATCATGCCTTCAAATAAATATAAAAGATTATTCCTGTGTGTCGCTTTATTCACCTCAAAAAAAAAATTGAGAAGAAACACCTTTTTTTGAAGCCTTAATGTAAATTAGTTGAATTTTTTTTTTTAATTGAACAAAGTCTGAAAGGAAATTTTAAATGAACTACATTTTCATAAAACAAATTACATTTAAATAAAAAACAAATAAAGCGTCAATGCTTGTCAATTAGTGTTAGTGCTGTAATTATTTAATACACTATATAATTGTGAGACGCTTTCTAGAGCAGTGATCACTTCAAGTTAGATGTAACAAGTGAACCGTGCGTAATCTTATTATTATTATTTCATTTTATTATTTTTGATTTTATTGTTATATTTAGCATAGACACTTTTTGAACGCAGTTCACTAAAAAAAAAGTAAAAAAGCGAGAATATACAAGTAAATGAAAGTAAAATGAGCCAAAAGCAATGAATGGCTGCAAAGGTCAAAAACTAAATCAAGGTCCCATAGAAACTATTTCACAGGCGCAATCACACACAAAGAAATATGGTTTTACTCGAAGTATTTGTCTCTCAATGCGAGAAAAAAGTGGTAAACTTTTGGTTTTATTAGTATGCCGTTCACTCGTTTTATGAAAAACTTTGAACTCTGCGGACAAGTTTTATGTATTTTTAACTTCTTTTTTATCACATTGTAGAAAAACTAGTTCTTGAGTAAGGCAAGTGGATATGCATAATTATTTCAAAAATAAAAGTTTCTAAGCAAAGCAATTTTGACTTGTAAGCTTGCACCTTGCATTTACGCGGCGGCCATTTGAATTATTTTGTCGTTCGATATTTTATGCAATTGTTAATGAGCGTTATTGCTCCGCCTAAAAAAAAGCATAAACATCGAGAGCCAAGGTGAATGTGGGGAACTACAAAAAGCAAACAAAAAAAATTTTTTAATTATTTTGAAGCTTAAAATAAATAAATTAGACAGCGCGTCAGGGCAAGAATAGTTGGAGTTGATGGTTGCATTTTTTTTTTAATTTAGATAGATTATAGATTCTTCTATGCTTTAAATACTCGTAGTTTATAGGCCAAGTGTTAATTTTGTTTTGGTGATAAATTTTTTTCTGTTTTTAATTTAATTTTCCAAGACGCTGGTATCTGTATCTGTTTCGAACTCGTAGTTTTAAGCCTCATAGACGATATTTAAAAAAAAATTAAAGGCATTTGAATTTCATAGTTATTCTTAGTTTTTAGAAAATTTCAACGTTTTTTGACTTATACAAGGTGAAGCAAAACTAATTTTCATTTTTGAATAACTTTTTTACTAAATAAAAAAAAATAAATATTTTGAGTTTTGGAAATGTTAACTTTTTATTTTACATACTGCAGCTATCTAGTTCACAAGTGACAAATGTGATTGGCATACGACGCCATTTGCAAATATTACAAATCTTCCGGTAAGGTGATTAATTTTGCGCCACCTTGCACATGTGCTCACATATATGTATATACTTAGTAAGTATATCTAAGTTTGTATATATTTACTTATAGAAATGGCTATGCCAAATATTCAACGAAATTCATAGTGTTGTTTACCAGCTCTCATAATGTCACTTTTCCGACAGTTCTCTATTCGGTCATGCATCACAAATTATCAAAAACGGTGACACCGGAAGTATCATATTATATCCAACGAGGAAAGAAAACCGATAATTTGAAAAACGTGGGAGTTTTATTTTATTTTTAAAATCTTAAATTGTATAGGAAGACCAGGTGAGGACAATAGGAACATAAATTTAAATAAAACAAAAGTGCCTGAAGTGGTTTGCCCTATTTGTGATGACTCGGTTCAATGGTGTGGTGCTATCTTGACCAAAGCGTTTGAATGTAGTCTCCATTTTACCTTCAGTTAGGGTTGAAGGGTTATTAGCGCCAGAAAAAATAATCGAGTGGTCATGAAGACCGACCTTGCGGTGAAATTCATGTCACACTTTTAGGAACGGACGGGAATTTCGATAATAAAACGATAATAAAATAGGCAAGCGTAAAACAATGCATAGCGAAATAGTAAACGACGACGAAATAGTAAACTTTACTGCATATTAGCTGCTGAAACATAACAACTGGAAAAACTATGATTGCTGTCTTGTCACTAGATAGATTGAGAGCTCATTCAATAATTATTTAGTATAACTGAAGTCGTTAAGATCGTCCATAATGGCGCAAGCAGTTATAGTGCCAATTAAGAAGACGAAGTCGGTTGTAATTTCGGCTGTTCAAAGCGAGTGCCATTTTTTAATATGTATGTAGCAGAATTGCCTTGACTTATATACAGTTTATTTCATTACTACTACACAGCGACTAATAGACAAGTGTTGTGTATCTTTTTTAATTTTTATACCTTTTTTATGAAATTTTTTTTTCCAAATTTTAATTTTTATTTGGAATCCATAAAAAATCTACAAATTTTCATCAACACTTTTTAATTAGAATTAAAAAGAAAATGTTGTCAGGCATAATCTTCTCGTAAGACCCGATTTGTTTTATTACAAGTATATTTTTTGATGATACCAGAAAATCAGGATTTCAGTTTTCCAACCATTAGGAAGAGCGAAGTGCTAACTGTTTTCTGAGAAGTACGCCCAACTGCGGCTTCAATGGTTTATGCCTGGTATACCAGAGTTGTGGCATCGGAACCAGCCACAAAAGGTGTCTAAAGTAGTGAGCTACATGCCATATTAGACCATCCGCTATTAATGTTTCACCTTCTCCAAAGGTACTTGTGATGTCAAGTAGGCTGCTTAAAGAAAACCGTGAAGCGCGACCAACTTCATAATCGACTTCGGACAAGATAGGATAAATGTCTTCTGATGCAAGAGCGCACTTAGACAAACAATCAGATTTGTCCATTGTGATACCGAACAAGGGCGCTTTGGATTAGACAAGGATGACGTCAAAATAGTGTCTTATTACAATTGCGCCAACCGCTTCAAGCTACTGATAAAATTCGCCAGGTTTGTGATATCCAAACCTGGTGTATCCGCAGATGCCAAAATGTCTGAACCTTAGGCCAGCGAGAGCAGGGCAGCTGAGGAGAAGCTGCTGAGTTGTTACTACCTCATCCTCCAGACAACTTCCATAAAAAGGATTTGAAACAGTCTCAATACTCACCGCATGGATACCTGTTGGATAATATCCGGTAAGGATACCCACCAAATTTGAGAGTTACGGTTTTGTTAGCCTTAGAAGTTCCCTTCCTCTCCGCACGAAGAAATAATAACAAAAGGATATCACGACTTTATACATTTGGCATACTAACCAAGAGCTCCTGTCCCATCTTTCCAGTTGCTGACCACATGTTCCCAAGTGAACCCCAATCCTCTCTCTCCTGTGCAGTTAACTCATCAGCCCAGCAATTTCCCGCTCTGCCACTGTGACCGGTAATGGGAAAAATCCGACTAATTTCTAACGCACCTACAGTAGTTATAAAAGTAAGCAACTAATCTGTTGACTCCTTGAGTGCGGCTACCTCCGCTTGAAAAACACTAAAGTGGTCCGGTAACCGGAAGTCTGAGAGGGAACTCCTTCCGTTCAACTTCGAGCTATCCATAAACCACTCTTGTGACGACTAGTTTCAATGGGAAAGGCTAAAAAATGGCATCAGTGAACCAAATATCAAGACAAGAAAAAGAAAGAAATATCTTTTATTGCTTTTTTTCTATTTTTGATCAAACTGCTCAGCAGTCAACTAATATTTTTTTTATAATTCTAATCAAGATTATCTAAGTGAGCATGAAAAATGTGGAGTACTTCGCAGAAACTAAATGGATATTAAAGGCTCTAAAAAATTTTATAATTATTAGAAGCCCTACTTTTACTAACTGTGTACTGGCATATACTCGTACATCAAAGTACAAAGCGTTGTTCCTCGTCGAGTTGGTTCTATGATATCGGAACGGCTCGGTTTTATATCTGGTCATGTACTGTCAGCAGCATTGCCTAGAAACGAATGTGGCATGTTTTGTGCCGTTACAACAACAAAAGCAAGCTAATATTTGTAAAATGTTTTTGTTCACATATGCACTTATATACTAGTAAAAACAAACAAGCACTTACCCTAAAAAAATCCCTGAGCAAATTCAAAATCACAAAAAGTATGTAGTTTTAGCTTTTCAGTACGCCAAAACATTGCTGCCCATCTCGAAATCGACATGAATTTTTTTGGGTTTATTCACTTGGCATGAACAAAAATTAGCATAGCGCCACAATAATGTGTATAAATGTTATGCAGAAAATTAACTGTCGATAAGATATGCGCATACATATTAATGAATGTGTATGAAAACACACGCATATTCAAAAAATCCAGCTCTTCACCATTCACTTGAAGTTGATTGCATAAAATGAAAAAGAAGCTCGAAAAGTTAAAAAGTAGTTCGAAGAGCTAAAAAGTAGCGCACACAATAGACAGAGCATAACAAAGCAAAGCGATACGATATATACCACATTTATCTGTATTCATATGCAATAGTTGCTTAAGTCGAATTAGAGGAGAATTGAGGTATCGTATTAGCAACATTTTAGGCATCAGGGCGTTTAAGAGACGTGTTATGGTGGGCATGGGGCAAGTTGTATGAATCTTTAAGCTTCCGTGTTAAGAAACTTTTTTAAACATTCCACTCCAAATTTATGTGTTTGTATACCAAACAAACTAATATTTGCCTTGAGAATATTTGCATATTTGTTAGAAATACAATAGAATTTTTGTTTCCCCAACAGCGCGAAAAAATTGCCAACAAACTTTTTGGGAACGTTGCTGAAGTGACGGTACTTGGCTGGGTATAAATGCAGGTCATTGGAAATGATGCTATAAATCATTTTTTATATACTTAAATAAAACAGTTTTAGTCCAGCAATGTTCTCAAGTACTGTCTGCCATAAAAAAATCAGTCAAATGTGACAAAAGGAAGTAAAGAGATATCGTTTGGTAGGCGCAACGCCAATGTTAAGCTAAAGAAAACTTTTTGAATTAAAATCTAAACATATTATAGTGAACAAGTTTGGTTTTTCATCACTTTCAAAATGAGAGGTTGATTAAAGGTTTTTTAATTTAAATTATCTCAGACCACGAAAGGCAAGATGTGATTATGAAGGTAACTAAGATGGTTGCTATTGCAGCCAAATTATTCTCACTCAGTTCAACTGCTTAAAAATCGACTATAAAACATCGATAATAGTAGTGATTCCGTGTAATTGAATAAAAATCGATAGTAAACAAAATCGATAACAAAAAAAATCATTAATACTAATGATTATGAGTAATTGGTTAAAAATATCGATCAGATGTTATGAAAACTAATCGATAATAGCAATGAAATGCAAAGCGTTCATAGCCTAAAAAATTTTGTTATAAAAACTAGTAGATAGAAATTCATAAGTGATTACAAAGAGGTAACGAAAAAATATTACAATGGAAAAATCGATAGCAAAACATAAGCCGATGCCAAAGAAGCAGAGATTAAAAATAGCTTATAAAAAGTAGATAATAAAAAAATATAAGCAAGCTGATAATCGATTAAGAAATCTAAAATAAAAACATAAATCGAAAATAATATAAAAAAATCAAGAATTGAAATGGCGCAACGAGGCAAAAAGTTCATCGATTAAAAATCGTTAATATTTAAAGCAAAAATTGACAAAACTTGACAAATGGTTGAAAAATTTAAAATAATAATAATAATACAAAAACCGGTAGTGAAAATGTTAAATCGAGACAAAAATTTCATACAATAAAAAATAGTTAATATATAGAAGTCAAATTGATACAACTTAATAAGCGGTTAAAAATCCCACATAGTCCATCGGAATGGAGAAATCGATAATAAAATTGAAAAATCGATAAAAATTGATTGTCGATAAAAAATCGAAAGTAAAAAAATAAATTATGCTAATAAAATAAGTTGATAAGACAATAAAAATGTTTTTAATCAATTGATGATAAGAATCGACAATCAACAAAAAAATCATTGATGATACAAATCGACAATCGACAAAGGAAATCGATGGTAATAAAATAAATTTATAATAGACATAACAAAATGTTAAAAATGTGTAGTCGATTAAGGAAGTGATATTATTACAAGAACAAATATTAATTTAAATAAGTCGATCATAATCGAGAAATCGATAATAAAACTGAAGTTCTGAAACGAATTGATTGTCAATTAAAAAATCGAAAATGAGAAAATAAAACGCTGCTAATACAAATAAGTTGATAAGTAAGTTGATGGGTCAATAAAAAAATTGTATCATTCTATGATAAATATCAAAAAAAAAACGATGAAAATAATATGAACCAATGACAGACATACCAAAAAGTTAAAAATTTGTAGTCGATTAAAGAAGGGGAATTATTAGAAAAACAGATATTAATTTAATAAAACAATAAAGTGAATAACCGATTAAAATATCGATTTTAAGATAATAATCGATAATAAAAATATAAAATCAATGAAAGTTGGTAATCGGATAGAAAATTGGAGAGCTGGATAAAATCGATAACAGTAAAAATGAATCGAAATAGTTTTAAACATTAACAAAATTAATAATTAATCAACAGAATCGTTGAAACGCAAGACAATAATAATCGAAACATCGATAAAAGAGTCAATATCAATTGATTATCGAGTAGGAATCGAAAATTGTAGAATATGGTAAAGCGTCACAAGTTCCAGAAGCAAATGCAAATGCAAAAATCCACTAACGAAAATAATAAATCGATAAAAATACGATAAATATTGATTAAATATCGATTTTTGATATAATAATCTATTATAAATATCGTAAATATGAAATATATGCAGGTTGATACAAATTCATAGTAGCCTAGAAATTCGGAAATTTTAATAAAATAAAAATGAATTAATAAATAATTTAAGAAATCGATAAAATTAATGATTAGTCAATAAAGTGCAGCATATCAAAATAAGTTGATAATAAACGAAATAAATATAATATATAAAATATATAGTCAATTAATAAAATTATTATATAATATAATATGGTCAAATGGTTACTTAAAATTATAAATCGATAAAAATAAATTTGCTCCTTAATGTGAAATGTATTTGGCATACGTTTATTCAAAACAACATCGACGAAATATAGTAATAATTTGGCTCTTTAGCTACTACGCCTTAACCCTTGAATTGTTTATGTTGAGTGTACTCGTCATACCGAAATGACAGCTTTTTCGTTCTACAAAGTTAAAGTTAAAAAATGCATTCAAAGCTCTAATATATATGCACGTACAGAAGTATGAATAAAGTATCAAATTCTTACTTATGAAGACGCAGTTCATAATATTTATTTCAATAAAACCACTTAAGTTTCCTAAGACTCAAAAAAGGGCCAATTGCAGTTTTCTTATTAGGGGAGGTGTCGGCTCTCTCAGTTTGGTCTTTAATTTTATTTTAATTATTATTTTGGCTCTTCAACAACATTATTAACAATAATAAGAGCTAACGATTGTTTCTGAAACTAGTTGGTATACAAATTATAAAAAACTTGAATTGAAACCATCATTTTAAACTTAAGCTAGTTTTTCTTATTATTATTATTATTATTATTATTATTATTATTATTATTATTAGTTGTTATTGCACCGGCTTTCGGCGCATAGTGCCGAGCCACAATTAAATGAATGTTATATTTTACATTCCAAATAGCTTCAATATAATTTGCATACGCCTTTAGAGAGTTGCATTGCATGAAACGAAGGTGATATCGATATGGTTTAGATGCGCTTTCAGTAGCCAATAGAGTTTAAAAGCAAACGCAAAAGAAGCTTGCATCATTTTAAGACATAGCTAAGCATTTACATATGTGCATATATGCATAGAAATGGATATGTAAATAACTCTATCTTTATATGTGCATAATTAGTCGTACTCAATCGCTTCATTGCAGACACCTTCATAGATGAATTATAACTTTGCCATGAATGCATACTACTTTAATATGTAGGTATGTATGTACGTACTTATATATTTAAACTTTAAGCACTGCGCTTAGCTGATTTGCACACGGATGTGTTCCTTTGCTTAAAGTATATATTTTGCTATTAATCAATATTTTTTTATTACTGACCATTTTTTTTTTTTTTCTTTTGTGTTTCTCAAAGTCATCGAAATCCATAACAGTTAAAAGTAAAATCGATGAAATCAGAAAATTCCAATTATCTAATTAATTCAAAGCATTCTATTCAAGGTGCAATTCTTGTTTTGGATATTTAAAAGTTCTATGTAGCTCAGGTAAATAAAAGCTTAAAAAAAGGTAAAAAAAGCTGACATGTCTTTTACGAGCAATACTCGCAAAATTTTTAGGCTCATAAGAATATCAAATTAAGCCGCTCAGAAAGTTGTTTTCTTCAATTCTCTTCCAATTTTGAAGTTAATTTTTAATTCTTATTTAAAAGTTTCGGCTATTGTCGTAACACTTTAATCTTGGTTATTTCTCTCCGCTTCTCTAAAATCCACAAGTTATAATTGAGTTACAAACACCCTTGTACCCTTAGAAACTTTGAGTTCATCCCCTTGGTTACTGATCAATGTTCAGTCACGGTCCGTATTCCCCCAAGAGAAGAGTAACCGAGGTATGACATTTGGATGCCGGACCTGTAAATTTTTCGAATGGGTCGAAATTGGATGGAAAGGTTGGTGGAGGTGTATTGTGCTAAAATCGAGCTCGAATTAAGGCTACTGGAACACTATAGTTGATTTCTTCGCGAAAAGAAAGAATTAGAGTTCCCTTTAACATCTCTAGTCAGCTGCTGGAAAGGTGGGCTAAGTTAGTGCACGAACGTACAAAGTTGCGATCAACAGGTAGATTGGAGCAGCTCATGAGAACTTTGAAGACTAACAAAGTCGTCGATCTCTACTTTTGTGGAGACAGACATCATCCGGTAGGTATCCACAAGGAGGGACTGGGTATCGTTTTTAGTCCTTTCTGCAACACCTGCCTGAAAAATTAGGTGAAATAATTTCAGCGTCTTCTCCTCAGCTGCTCTCCACTCATTTTTTTGTTACAACTAAATCCGCAGATTAGATATCCGGAAGCTTTCATATTCATCGTCATATTGGCATAAAAATCCGGAGTGAACCATTGCCTCCTCTTCAATACGTCTCCATTCTTCTTGACAGCCCGCTTTCGCTCTATGTTATGAGATTCTCGCAGGTTTAGATATTATACTCCTGATGAGCTTCATCCGCATTATGAAGCGGTTAACACAAACGTGACCAGCCGCCATCGTTCAGTCTTCTTCTTCATAATCCCTATCATTTCTTTCTTCCGTTTGATCCAGTAATGGAAGCACAATGGAAGAAATTTAGTATATTCATATAAGTTGGTCTTCATAGGGACAACCATCTTACCCAACCTCAAAAACCAAGGTGTATTAAGCGGGGTAGAAGTGATTTCGACATTTCGTAAATTTCAAATGGTGGTCTGATGAAAACTTACCAGAAGGAATTCTGAATATATAAATATTGAGGTGAATTAGTTTGTTAACACTTTATTGACAAAAGAAACAGTCATGACACATTTGGACTGGGTGGTCACTGCTACCTTGTAGAATATGCCATCTCTAAGACCATATTTCCACAAAATCACTTTCAAAATTCCACTTCAATAACAAGTTGCATTTTAAAGAGGTTTTCTAATATAGGCGTATCACAAGCTGAGGCGGTGTCTATCAAATCTGTGGTTAATATTCAATCACTAGTGACAAATAACACGATTAGCAGCACGTCCAAAGGATGTAACTTCTTTGTGGGTATGATTTTCTCTTGTGCAGGAGCAATAATTTGGCTATCAAGATCTTACAATTTATCCCGGATTACAAGTTTTCTTGTAGAGTTCTTTGAAGTAGCAGATCTATGACTGGAAACCGCAATTGGCCGAGGCTCTCAAAATCAACATAATTTAGGTATTTCCACAATATTCATAGATCAAGCTGGATCATTCAGAACTGGATCTCGTTACGAAAATTTGGGGGATCTTATACTCTACACATTCTAGTATACATGAGGCTTTCAAAAAGGATTTAATTTATACCTCAAATGCAGCTGGTTTTATGATATTTCGTATCATATCGACCTATATTTGGAAACCCTTTTTTCGATTGGCGTTGAATGCACCAAGTGAAGTCAAGTTATTTTCCTTTTTATATTTCCTACGGGTCGGAGGATTTTCTCTTGGTTGTTTGGTCTCTGCTGCCGCCAGCAGGTACTGCATCGACTAACTGCAGAGCTGGAGCTTTTCATAAAAATAGTTCGTTTATCAAATAATTCTATACCTCCAGAAAATATTCATTGTAACAGTGTACATTTAATGCCAGTTTAGTGTTTTCTACAATATTTTGCCACTTGAAGTTGAAATCTGAAATCTCTTGAAAACAACTTATAACAGAATAAACAGTACCACTTGGGAAAAACATCTTTTTCTGAGCTGATAAGCGCATACTAATGCAATTTTTAAGTTCAAAAGTCTTTACAGACTATCTCTAATACTTTATTTCAAATTCGAATTCTTGCAGTGCTGATTGCCAAATGTAATTACTAAAATACGAAATGTGAACTGCACATGCGTGAATTTTCCAGCAATTAAATAGAAACTAATGACCAATTAGTTCAGCTCTAAGCATAAAAAAACCACAAAAGTGAACTACGAACTGAGCCACAATACAAATTCATGTCGTAACTTAGACAGAGTTAAAGTTTCCACTATAAATTAAAAAAAAATATATATATCCAACCATAATTACCAAGTTCTAGCTGACCTCCGTGTCGAGACTCAAGCAATTAAATGGTTGTTAATACATAAAAAACTTTGTTGTTGCTATATGCAACACACTAATGCTCTGTAATGGATTGGCAGTTGAATTATTGAAGTTATAAAGAACGAAAAAAAAAAAACCGAAAAAATAAAAACACCGCGAACGCGATGTGAATAGTAAAAGTTCACTTTAATATGAGAGAAAGAACTTTATCAAACATACAAGTAGAAAGATGGGAGTTTGTAATTTGAATTGGGTTTTCCTTTTACCACACTCATATTCAATTGCGCAGCCAAGTTAAGCTTCAAGATTTTTAACTAAGTGTTTAGAAAATGTTTTGTGGTCAATGAACGCTGAGTTAATTAAGTGGCGCTTCAAAATAGTGCATAATAGATGAACGGAATATCGGTTGTTGTAGAAGAGCCAGCTTCAATTAAAATTTGAAGCAGAATCATATACAGTGCATCAAATAACTTTAGCACTTTGTAGAGACGGGATGAAAATTTTTGAGAGTTTATTTGTTTCCTATTTAATTCTTTTTTTTTTTTTTTGTATAAAATTATAGTTTATTCTACGTTTTTGTTTTGAAACTAAGATTGTAAATTTCGGTTAATTAAAAAAAAATTGTTTGAATTTTCATTAAAATTTGAAAATTAAAAAAAAAATAATAGTTTCGGGTATGCAGTTTTATAGTTTATTCAATTTAAATTTAATAAAGTTAAAATTTCAGGTTGCTCAAAAACTGCGTTGATTTTTGACAATTTATTTTGCAGTCCTGTGTATTTTCTCGTATAATATAAAGTCGATCTTTGTTTGATGCACCGCAGCAAAACTAAATTTGGAAAACTCAGCGAGCTGTTTGAGCTACTTGAAAGACTTTTTTTTACTAAAATTTAATTGACTATAAAATTTTATACCTACATTTTTTCCAAAAGTTCTGATTAATAAAGTTGAAATTTAAAAAAAAAAAATAATAATTTTTTAATTCTATACAAGTCTGAAATTTAGTTTTGTTATATTTTTACTATACCAGCTATAAACCTATAAAATGAGACTTTCAGCTATTAATCCATAGATGTCGCAAGGAGTATTTTTAAACCTTCCCAAATGTCTTGTTTTTTCGTCTGTCATCTGTCAACAATATTCAGTTCATTGTTTGTTACGTTTCATACAACAATGCATTTTTGTCGCTCTTAAAAATGTCGAATTTCGTGCCTTCAAACTACGATTTGCGGACATCGTTGATTTTCTGTTATCAATTGAAGAAAAATGCTTTTCAAGCTCATCAAATGCCTATAGAAGCTTATGGTGGGCATGCTCTAAGTAGAGCATAGTGCTTCAGGTGGTTTGAAAAATGCCGAAGTGGGGATTTTAGGATGTTAGCGTGGCAACGAGGACCCTGGCCGGCCACCGAAAAAGTTTGAGGACGTCGAATTGCAAGCATTGTTGGATGAAGATGATGGTCTAACGGAAGAAATGATGGCATAGCAGTTGGAAGTGACCCAAAAAACCATTGCCAAAGGTTTGAAAGACATGGGCATGATTTTAAAGGTCGGAAGAAGTGTGCCGCATGAACTGACTGAAAGGCAGCAAGAGAACCGAAAAACCACTTGTGAAATGCTGCTCTCCCGGTTAAAAAAAAAAGCCTTTTTTGCATTGAATCGTTACGGGTGATGGAAAATGGGTGTATTTCTCCAATCCCAAGCGTAAACGATCGAATGGTCCGCCCGGCCATAAACCAAAAACAACCGCCAAACCAAATCGCTTCGGCCGCAAGGCAATGCTGTGTGTTTTCTGGGATCAGCGTGGTATGATTTGGTACGAGCTATTAAAACCAGGTGAAACAGTTGACGGTGCACGCTACCTACGACTATTGGCCGATTTGAACAGCACTATACACCGAAAACGCGCAGTATATGCCGATCGGCGTCACAAAGTAATTTTTCTCGATGACAATGCACCGCCACATCGAACAAGAGCGACCCGGGAATTGGTCGAGACGTACGATTGGGAACCGCTGATGCATGCGGCTTACTCACCAGACTTGGCGCCTTCCGATTATCATTTGTTTGCATCGATGGGCCACGCACTTTCGGAGCAGCGCTTCAATTCTCACGAAGAAGCCAAAAAATGGCTCGATGATTGGTTTGCGGCCAAAAACGGCCAATTATTTTGGCACGACATCCACAAATTGCCTGAGAGATGGGAAAAATGTGTCGCTAGCGATGGATATTATTTTGAAGATTAAATTTGTAACACTCTTTTGTGAATAAACGTTTGAAATTGAAAAAAAGTCTAATTTCATAGGTATCTACCGTACATTTATCATATTTTTATTAGATTTAGGAAAATTAGCCCTTATGAACTATATTTGGATAAAAAACTGAATTAAATAACTGAAAAAAAATTATTAAAAATTAATTCACTATAAAATTGCATACCTGAAATCTTTTTAAAAATTTTGTTTAATAAATTTTATACAAAGTCTGAAACATAGATGTATTATATTCTGATTAGATCTAGGAGAATTAGCCATATTTTGTTAAAACAATTATTAAAATTACATAAGAAAAAAATTAATTGTCAAAGCTGGTCAAAAAGTCCCTGTCCTATAGTTTTTAAAGCACTGTATATATACTTTTAATATTTCAAACCTCCATTGCACCTTTCAAAGTCATTTGAAAAATAGTGCCTTAATTAAAAGATTGATTCTTCGATTAAATCAAATAACTTGCACAAATTGGTTGAGCGCACACTTTCAAATAAAAATTGACTTGCAGCATTTTCATCAATCAAAATGTTCATCCATTTAAAGCACCTTAATTTCACCTAGAATTTCCATCCAATTCAGTCTTCATCAAACTGCAATCCCTACATAAAATCCACTCATTAACGGAGCCTAGTTCAAAAGCAATCAAACCAATTAACGCCAACACACTTATGCACGTCTTCAAATTCAGCGACAGGCACAATTAAAGTCAATCAATTTCAACCGTACATCTAATTTTTTGAGCATAATTTGCTTACACGAAAAATCAATCAAGCAAGAAGGTTGCGGTTGACCTCATGCAAGAGGTCAGCAAACATACATCAACTCATCAAATGAATATTTTAAGATCAAGATTTCCATCAATGTCTTCTTTTCAAACTATTTTCTGTAAATTATTTCATTCCCAATACATGAACGCAAGCTTATGTAATTTTTCTGTTTTTTTTTCACAATTTTTGTATTCAAATTCTTCGAATGACTCGAGATTTTATCTGCCGCTATATACATGTGTAAGTAGTTGCATAAGTATTAGTGTAGGAAGGCACATCCGTTCAATGATGCGTGTTATAAATTTCAAAGCGCTTTTGCGCCAAACAAAAGACTTGAGACGCGAACGCGCCGATAATAGAGGAACCGAACTATTGAAAGATTTTTTTTTTCGTTTTTGTATTATTAGAAGGTGTTGCAGTATAATTTAACACAGTTGAGAATTTGGAATATTGAGTTAATGCGGGATAATGAAAGAGTAGGAAAAATGTTATGCCGCTGATTATTTCTATATTTAGTGCTGATTATAACTTGTGGTGGGTGCGGTGAAATTGTTTGAAAGGATAGAAAAAAAGGGAAAAAATTGTCTAACATTCTTCAGGAAAAATATTTGTTAGAAGTTAAATATAATTCCTCCAACCATATGAATTTTTGAAGTTGCTATTTGCAGCAAAAGGAATGAAACGACTCATAAATGCGTCAACGAAACTTATAACTGGAGCGCCAGAATTTTTTTTGCTATATTTTTATTTTTTTTTGTATATACAGCCCACGAAAAATCAATAGCGCAACAACATTTGGACCACTTCATAAATTTTTTACAAAAATATCGTTAATTATCAGCAACAAATACTTTATAAAACAATGTCTGAAACTTTATACGAAATTCTAAAAAATTTTAAACTTAAATCTAAAAATTTGCTAGGCGAAGCTTAAACATATGGTAAACAAACTGCTTCGACACATTAGTGATTTTGTTTTGGTATCATAGACTTTTGGTTTTGTGAAAATGTCTGATTTTGTGCCGAATAATCGTCATTTGCGTCATTTCATTCGAAAAAAAACGGCGGCTGAAGCGCAATGAGAGCCACAAGAAGTTTATGGAGATGCTGCTTTAAGTGAAACAACGTGCCAAGATTGGTTCTGTCGCTTCAAAGATGGTGATTTTAATGGTGACGACCGTCCGCGTGAAGCAAGGCCAAAAACCTTCGAATACGCTGAATTGGAGGCATTGCCCAGTGAGAATCCGTGTCAAACGCAAAAAGAGGTTGCTTCAGTATTAGGAGTTACCCGCCAATCCATTTTCAAGAGATTGCATGCTTTGGGAATGATTTAGAAGTAGGGGACTTGGGTTCCTTATGAGTTAAAACCAAGGGATGTTGAACGTCATTTTTTCGCTTGTAAACCACTGCTGCAGCGGCAAAAAAGGAAGGGAGGAAGAGTTTTCTTCATCGCATCGTCACGGGTGATGAAAAATTGGTTCATTACAGTAATACAAAGAAAATAAAGTCATGGGGACTGCCCGGTCATGCTTCTACGTCGTCGTTTCGGCCGAATATTCACGCTGCAAAGGTTATGCTATGTATTTGGTGGGATGAAGTTGGTGTTATTTATTATGAACTGTTAAAGCTAAGCGAAACCCTCACAGGGTATCATCATCGGTATCGACTTGAATTGATGCGATTGAACCAAGCACTGCGTGAGAAGCGGCCGCAGTACGCGGAGAGGCATGACAAAGTGATTCTACAGCATGACGACGCCTGGCCTCACGTTGCCAAACCCGTTAAAACCTACTTGGAAACACTGAAATGGGAAATAATACCCCACCTGCCATATTCTCCAGATATTGCGCCCTCCGATTATCACCTGTTCCGATCGATGGCACATGATCTAGCTGACCAGCAGTTCCATTCATATGAAGACATCAAAAAATGGCGTGATCCGTGGATAGCCTCAAAAGATGAACAGTTTTACCGCGACGGTATACTAGATCTACCAGAAAGATGGAAAAAAGTAATAGCCAGTGATGGGCAATACTTTCAATGATTCACTTGTAACCATTTTTTCACAATAAAGTTGTATTTTTATCAAAAAAAAAAAAAAAAAAACAGCGATAACTTAGTTGCACGCCTAATATTATGTTTATAAAATTTTAAATTTTAATTTGTAAGATTTTTCTTGCTTATATAAAATTTATGAAAATTTAAAGCAAAAGAAATTCATGAAAACTGTTAACCTCTTGCAATGGGTAGTTGTACAATGCACGTCGACTTGTGATCTGCAGCTGTTAAAATGTATTGTTGCTTATTTTGTAAAGCAAATTACCTTCGGTAATCTGGGAAATATTCATTTTGAAAATTCCGCTCAGAATTTGCTTTGCAGAAGAAATAAAAAAAAAATGTAAATATTCCTGAATACCCAACACGTAGAAGAACTTCTTTAGATAAAACACCATTGCGTTTGCCTGCAAAACTGTGGGAACATTTTCAAAGAAAAATTCCTTCTACACAAAGCAAACAAAAACCTCAACGAAGATGTCAGGTATACGCGAAACGAAATAAATACAGGGAAACTGTATTTGAATGTAAGATATGTCTTGGTTTAAATATATCACATTGTACAAAATTATTATGTAATATTTATAAAATTCATTAAAGTATTTTTTCCTAGCAAGTGCAGCACTCAGACATTAATTAAGTCCATTGTACTATACTTGGATTCCATTTTAATTTTCATTAAATGTACCCAATATCCGAAGAAATCTGAGTAGATCTTTTGGTGCCAAGGAGCCAAGAGAGAGAGGTTTGCCTCTCCATCGGTTTTCCTCAACAAAGTTCATCGCTTCTTGAACTGCATACACCTCCGCTTGAAACACAGATGCATGCATTCCATGAGCAAAGTGCGGTTTTGTCCCGCTGGATTTCAAGTAGAGGCGGAGCCATATTCTTTCCTGGAGCCATCCGTGAAAATGCGAAAACAGTGTTTGCCGGGCTCATTTTCTGAGTTTGACCATAACTGATCCTCTGGCCTGCAGATGGCCTTCAAGGCCTCTCCTTGGAAAATAGTACCTATTATTAATTGTATTTATATTCAATTGAATATTGTCACTATATGCATTTGTTAAACCTAACCTATCTGTCAAAAGCTGTAATAGAAATAAGTTCAAGCATAGGCTCGGTAAAAATTGGTGTACACAATGCAGTCACCGGTTTTTGGAAAATTTTTATTGAAAATATTAGTTAAAACTGTGTCTCTGGCGAAAAAAATGTGCATCATTACTAGTGACTTCTGCTTTCTGATTTCTGCTGCCCAGCTGTAATCTTTCACCACTGACGTGCATTACTGTCACGCTAACATTCACGTGCTAATGACATTCATATACTACGAAAAATAGTTGCTTTGAAACATTCACCTACTCTGATGTGTAATATAATAAAAATATATCCACCATATCACTGACTGCTAGGAGACCAACCAAAAGCTAGATAATGAATTTCTATGGGAAATAAAAATTATGAATGCAAATTGATGAAGGAGATACCACTCGTTTCTGCGTAAGTGGTTATGAGACTGATTGGATGATTAGATATGGCATGATTTAACTAGAACCTTCTCGGCTCCATATCGGCTTACTTGGTTTTGGGAGGCACTCTTGAATAACCAAACTCGCTCGAGTTGTTAGTAGTAGTTTTAACTGCCAATAATTCTAAATTTTATAATTTATTATACATTTAATTCAATAAATAAATAAATAGTTGTAAAGCCATTTTAAGTTTTCATTTTCTTCTAGAGGATTCGCTACTAATTGTGAGTCGCCATTTGAAGTAATCTAAAATGATCATAATCATCTTCTCACATACATACATACCTGTATTGGCTGAATTCGAGTCAACACATTATTTATGGAATGTTTTAGTGACAATGAGGCAACGCTCAATAATATTTGACGCCGGAAAGTGTTTTGATTTTGCTTCTGAAAAATTCAGTGTGAGGAAAATGTATCATAGAAAAACTTAACTTCAGAACGCATTTTACTTGCCTATAAGAGTTATATTAGACATTCTTAGTCCACGCAATCAAATGTCGATTCCGGCCAGTCTTTTTTTGGAGAAAAAAATAAGTAAAACCTGCTAATAGTTCAAAGTTTTAGGCGGCAACACCTATTACTCCTCGCAGCATTAAAGCAAAAGGCGACTCAAAGGTCTTTGTGCGAGTTGGTAAATGAAATGAATATAAGTTTTTTTCCAATTAATAGCTCTTTCGTAATTTTATAGACAGAACTGTTCTGCGGACATCAATTGTAATTGCGTTATTCAGCTGGTTACCGAACGCTTCCATTCGCACTTAACAAAAGTCGAGAATAACGACTTCACTCCACTCATTCCAACTCAAACTTTCCTTTGTGGACTTTGGCTTTAACATAAAATGAGTGTAATTTTCAAAGAAACAACAACAAATTATTATAAAAATATATTTCCATTGAAAATTCGTTGATAGGTTGTTTTATTATTTCGTTTTCATGAAGTTTCGTTTTCTGATCGAACAGATGCTTAGCACTTCTCACAAAACAGACTTCACCGTGTTGAATGGCGCAGTCAACGTCAAAAGAAAGTATACTCAGCTTATTGACATGTTTCGACTATTTATTTATGTACTTTTTAATTTCAATTATTCCTTTATAAAAACACAGTTCATACTACAGCAAAGTTTCACGCTTTGTAAAAATGTCTCAAAAATCAATTTCCATCAAATATTCGAACTTTTTACGCAAAATTTTAAAATCTAAAAATTCGAATATGCAATTTTATAGCTCATTGCTAAAGTGCAAGTTTCAAGTAGGTCAGAAATCACACAGATTTTTGAGAATTTTTTGTCTTGTACATTTTCTCCATTTAACACCAACTATTACTTTTTTATTAAGCAAAAAAGCCAAAAAGCAGCGTGATTTTCTAATCACTTAAAACGTGCACTTTTTTATATCAAAATTCTATTATCTATAAAACTGCATACCAGAAATTTTTCTAAAAATTCTGAGTAATAAGCTGCAAGTTTTGATGCAAATTCAACGAATATTTAGAAATTTTATGCAAATGGTTTTTGTTATTGCACGAACTATATTTTTATAAAAAAATAATTAAAATTACAGAGTTTAAATAAATAAAGAGTCAAAATCCCGGCATAAGTGGTATATAATTTCTTTTCTTTGGCTGGAGAATCTGAAGTGGCATTTAATAATTTGAATTTTCCTATGATAAACTGGTTTCCAATTAAGCTTAAACTACTCAAATGTTTTGAGTTGTCAATAAGGTGATTGTTAGAATATGGGCTTTGCCTTCTCAAAAGCAATTATTTTTGCGTATATGAGATTCTCAAACCACTTTGCAGTAGTTAAATGCCTCAATGTTAACATAGAAAATATGGAAATGATTGCAAAATGCATGCGTTAGAGTTACCATAGTTCAGTAATTAAAAATCTATTAATTTTTTTGCATTGTTTTTCTATGCAGCATCTGCTCTTTTACTTAAATAAATTCATAAGAAAATAGTTATTTTCTTAGAGTGCCCAGTTAAAGCAAGTAACTTGAAGAAAAGAAAAAAAATTATCTCAACTTTTCAAACAATTGTTTTTTGTTTCTATCTTTCATAGAGCCTTTGTTAATATTTTTAGGTACCTTACAACACTTCGTAATTTAGTACGATAATTTTTCTACAATTCTGTGCTCAACTTTATTTCCATATGTTCCTGGCAACGGTTCAATTGTCTAATACCTTGTAATTTATTATCATTTTCTCCAAATTACAGTACAATTTTCTACACCAATTATTTGAGAAAAATTAAGAAGAGGAAGAAAATAAAGAATGCATATGTTATTATTCTAATGTATGCGGTAACTTACCAATAACATCCAATTTGTGCACAGCATTGCTGCCTTCCTCGTTGGCCATCACTGCTGCTGCTGGTGACGCTGTCGCGGCTGACGTCTCTGTGGTAGTAAGCAAATGTGCATCGTCTGGCAATGCTGTGCCCGCTGCTGCTGCTTCGGTTGTTATTGGAACAGCAGGAGCAGACGACGTTGAAGTCATTGAACTATCAACACTGAACACAGCACCGGTAGACTCCTCCACTGCATTTGTGGCCATTGTAATGCCAGCTTCTTCGACTGTTTGTAACGTTGCATTCATAGCATGCTCAGCATTTGCTGTTGTTATTATTGGTAATGTAGCTGTTGTTGTTGTTGTTGCTGCATCGCCGGGTACTGTTGTTACTACAACTGTAGCAGGCATAGTAGGCGCAGCATCACTGCTAGCCGTAGTTGTTGCAACTATGTGTAGATTTGCATCATTACTCTGCACCTCCTGAGCTTTGGCCGTTTGTGCGCCGAACAAAAGTAATCCACAAAATACGGCGATGAGAAATAGACGCGCATAGTTTAATGTTTTCCTTGTTGTTGTTGTCGTTGCTGGCATAGTCGCGCATTTTCTTCGTTTGCCGTATTGCGCGTACATTGCGGAATTTTTTGCCTTTCCTTCGACTTATTTGTTATTATTATTAGTTTTTGCTTTTTTTTTTTTGGTATAATTTTTTATGCAATTTGTTTATTTTTTTTCTCGCGCTGAAACTTTGTGTGCGCCAATTTAATTCGTATAAAGAAAAAATTTTTTTTTGTGTTGGTTTTCTTGTTATGTTGGCTGTAAAATTCAATTGCACTTCCCTGTTTCGCCAGCTGGTTATTTCGTATGATTTTTTTGTGTTTTTTTGCCTCTCATCAAAGTGGCAGTTTCACGAATATTCATTTGAATATACGAATATATTTGTGTGTATAGTATAAATTAATGATTTTCAGCGTCGCTTACTCGACCACAAATTGACTGGGAACATTGGTTTTTGTTTTTTTTTATTATTTCACTTCACTTGGTATTGCTTATTAAACACCAGTCGTTATTTTTCACTTTTTGGAGCGCGCAATTAAGGTCACTTTAGTATATTTTGCGATAGTCGTTTGACATGATTTTTACAAGAATTTAAAGAGTTATCGAATTTCGCAATCACATCTTTTTCTGCTAAAATTAACTGTAAAAATACAAAGATAGATGTTTACTTATTAATTTGAGAGCCACAAGTGCTCTTTTATGCATTAATTTTCCGTTAGAGTCATACTCATTTATTCACCATAGGCCACCAGTGTCCACAATCAAGTTGCTCGCTTAAGTCTTTTGCTCTACAATAACCTCAGCTTTATGTTTGCCATCATTTTCAATTTAAGTGCTAATTGCATATAGATATTCCACTCTTTAATAACGGATATTGACAATCCGCACACTGCTAAGAACTTTATAGCCTTATAAGCTGTATTATGATATTAAGATAATTTACATTTGCAAATAGAGTCACACACTACTACTCCTCTCTACATTAATTGAGTAATAACAACAACAGCTATGTTTATCCAGCATGTAATTATGCGCGCTATATCCACCTAAAAGGAGGTTAATACGATGATAATAATTACAATAAAAAAACTGCAAAAAGCAGTAACAATTATAGCATGCATTCGTATAGCAACCCACAACAATGCAGCTATTGGATAACTGCGGAAGAAATGAAGAAATACAAATACAAGAGAGTGCATTCATGTATCCATATACATATACGAACCGCGCAAATTGACCATAGTGGAGAATTATGAGATGAGAACTTAGAATTTTGTGTAGGTTTGCTGCCAAAGTCACGTAAAATTACAAATACAAGCAGAGTTAGTGCAAAAAAGAGTACAAAAACCGAAGTGCAAAAAAACAAAATACGATATACGAAAGTTTGCTAAAAAAGTTAGCAAAGTTAGAAACCGGTCTTTGGTAGGACATATCAAATGGCAAAGTGGGAGAATTTTTTTCTGCACTGCACTCATACAAGACTTGCGCTGCATGATGGGAACTGGTCAGAGCTCTGTTATTTCGTTTTTCTTTCTTGAATTTAATGTGATATTCTTTGAGATTATTTTTGGATGATTTCGATGCTATCGTTTGTTTTTATGTTGTTTGTATTTGTGTTTTTTGTTTTTGTTTCTTTTTAATTAGGTTTTTGCGAATTTAGTGTTGCATTCTTAAAAATTCTTTTTGGATGATTTCGATCTGGTAATTTTCTTGTTGTTGTTGTTCTTTGTTAATTTTGCTATTAGGTTTTTGTGAATTTAGGGTTGTCTTCTTTAAGATTATTAAGCTCGAGCTTTTTCTGATTTTTGCATATGATTTTCATCTAACACGATTTTAATCGAAGGTCATCATTAAAATATCAAAGTAGTTGCAGCAGTCAAAGCGCTTTTGTAATATACGCTAATTGATAATACTTTAAATTGTCTCATATTTGAGACTTATTCAAATATATTTAATTAATTTCTAAGCTATTTGGATTTATATTCATACGCAAGTATTGTTTAGTAGGTGTGAAAAATCGAGTGAGTGAAAACGACGCACCTATAAGAGCAAAATTGTATTATCTTCCAAACCAACTTTTACACGCGCACAAGTATTTGATACTCACTGCAAAGAATCTGAATATTAAAAATGTAAGGTTTCAGTTGCGCTTCAACGAAGTGACGTACACAAAATTTGCAATTAAAAATTTTCAAATTAAACTTATCTAGAAAATTCTAACATTTTAATAATGACCTAAGTATCTTTGCCTCATTATTTGAAGCATATTCCTAATTCAGTTTTTTGTCTCAATAGCTTGCCGAAAAATTCTTGCCACATTCTGATCACTTATCTGAAGCTAACTTATGTACAAACTCGATCCCAAAAAAGCCCTGCTGGACCAGAAAAACTACTCAGAGGAGCGTTGAAATTTTCCAAAGAATCATCGACTTTGAATTAAGATATACTTCTCTCATATTTCATTTAAAAATTGTATGTAGATAGCAGTGAATTCGGTGTAAGTACAGATAAGGCTCCCTTAATTATGCCGATTTGGGTAAAAAATTTAAAAAACTTTTATTTGAAAATTTCAGTTAGCAACAATAAAAAAATGTATTTTTAGTGAAACGTAGAAAAATATGTTTTTAATTTGATATACAAATTTTTCTAACTAATTGTTAAAAAATGTACTTGTTGTCAGATGTATGATTACTGTGGGAAATAAAAATAATAAACAAAAAAATTGATATAAATTATAATTTGCATGTTTGCTTGCCCAGTTGTTTAAATTTTTCATATCTTTACAAATTTTTTACATTTACATTACGTTTACATATTTTTCATGTTTTAATCAAAGTATTTCTGCGTAGAGCTTCTTTTTGGATAAGTTGCTTTTAGCTGCATTTAAAGAAAACTAACCTTAATCACTCAGATTGCGAATACAAATTTTTGAAGAAAAGAGGCGAAAGTAAAGGTGTGGAAGGTCAAATCCAAATTGTGGAATTCAAATTTGAGCTTCGCCTATACACCAAATCGAAACATTTCATTCTTTGATACGTTCGCAGCACAACCACTGAAGTCTACGTTAAATTTCGTGCCGTTCTTTTTATTCACCTCATACTTGTGATTGCGGTTTAAGGTTAACTAAAAGTGAAATTGGCGATTTTTACAAGGTGGCGCAAAATTAATCACCCTATCGGAAGATTTCCAAATGGAGTTATACGTAAAATTATATCAACTACTTGTGATCTAGACAGCTGAAATATACAAACAGACAAGCATGGGAGGGCATAGAGGTCAATATAAAGATTTCCATCACTCAAAATAATTTTTTTATTTAGTAAAAAATTATTCAAAAATAAAATTGGATAATTAATTCTTCGCGTCCTTATATAAAATATGAATCTATTGATCAAAAAAGTTGCATTTCATTTTTGGTTGGGAAACCAAATGTCGCTTATAGCAGATGGTCCTTGCTGATCAAGCCCTGTCGGAAACATAATTGGTATAAGCCAATGCAAATGAAATAGAAACACATACAAACAGTTGTAAGAAGCCCAAAAAGATTTGATCTACAAAAAATAACCACTGATGAATAATTGGTGCTCGCAGCTATTTGCAAGATAGTTGAGATTTATGATGAGAAAACTCTTAGTTCTTTCAATTCCCTCTCACTGTGCATTCATAGTTAGTCATTATTCTGCAAGAAACTCTAGACATACATTTCACAAGTGCCGCATTTAGATAATTTATCTCCTTTTAACTTGTGTCTATTGAACAAACTAAAAATTTAACTCCAAGCAGAATATTTCAAACGGTAAAAGAAATTCATAGTAAATATAAAAAACAAATAATAAATAATTGGCAGGTACACTTTTGTTAGATCTTTGACTGAGCTCCTTCTCCTATTAGGGGCGACCGTCTTGATGTTGTTCCACAAAGGAGGATACTACAGATTTAAGCCGACTCCGAATGGCAGATATTTTTTAGTATTTCGCCGCGGGGCGACCATTATTAGAAAATATTTATTCTATAATTTTGCTGTTTTATGCACGGAGATTCGAACTTACACCTATAGTAAATAACTGCATTGAATTAAAGCCGTTTCCTAAGCCCTAAGTTTAATAACCTTTTCGACACTTTCACGCCAGCTAACTCTTTAGTAATCCCCTTACCTATCCAACCTTGTTTTGCTTATGACCTTTCATGTTCAATTCTAATTTCATTAGCCTTAGTTATTGCCCTTTTCCGTCCATTGTTTCTCTAGCAATTCTTCTAAAGGGTGGCTAAGTTTTAAGGGCCGGTGTTGATTTTGAATAAAATATAATGCTTTTAAGAGATTATTGCCATTTCTCTTTATTATGATAACATTGGTATGACTCAATTACGTATAGAACAAAATATCGGCGGCACACCTCCATCCGATGGTCCAAATTTTCGATGACGCTGAGGCATAATTGAGGTTCTGTGCCGTTAATGTGCCGAATTATCTCATCTTTTAGCTCTTGAATTGTTGCTGGCTTATCGACGTACACCTTTTCTTTCCAATAACCCCAAAGAAAGAAGTCCAACGGTGCCGTTGACGTTTAGGTGTGGTTCACATTCAACATCAGCCCTTGAAATTTAACCACCCTTTATATTAAAATTTCATATCCAGCACATATCGCTGATGGGCCCCAACAATAAACAACTGCATGAACTATTCAAAAGATGAAATTTATTCCCAATGACTCTCAGCATTTGATGGAATCTAGCTTCATTCTAAGTTGCAAAAATATTACAGTGCCAAATATTTTCTGTAGGTTCATCTAATACCAATCCCACTGCTTCATAATTATCTTACATTTTCAGTAGAAAAAAAAAAATTATTTGTGAATCGCAGCATACCTTTATTGCGTATAATTTATTCAGCAGCTTTGTCTGTCAAAAAATTGATTAATTGCTATTTATAATTTTCATTCGGCATTATATTATCTTAACGCGAAAATTTATTTTGGAAGTACCATTTTTTTATATCAGCTGTAAATTCTATAACTTGCACCAGATAATTTAAAGTTATCCAATCACGATTGGTGGCCAATATTTGGCACTTATTGTATAAATTTGTAATACTAAATGCATAAAATTCTAAATAGAGTCATAGTAAAAATTTTAAACACCTCTAAACACTTTCCTTTTCTTTTCAACCGTTAGTAAGCCTTTATACTTATACAGTTTATATCAAAAGGAAAAGTTCTATATCTTCCTTAAGAGACAGAAAGGGGTTAAAGCTGACAAAGTTACTTTACTCCATTGAGTTGGCTTTTACCTGTGTATATCGAACTTTGAATGAATTGGAGGAAGTGGTAAAGGTTCTAAAGACAACCTTCACTCTAATCACGGAAGGGAATAGGCGTCAACTTGTCAGCACCAAACAGCAGAGAACAGGTTCGTGCTTACATGATTTTAACACTGAAGAAAGCAGACATTCTCCTCAATAAGTCGGACATAATGGCTGGGTTAACTGCAGCATAAGACCCAGCTAAGTATCAAGCGTTGTTTCAAGTGCTTTGGCCCAGGGAACCTAATCTAACAGAAGAAGTCAGGGTCTCTGCATTAGATGTGACGAACCGGGCCATTAGCTCAAAGAATGCATTAAAATCCTGAAATGTGGTTTGTGCTCTGAAGCGAATTACAGCTCAACTAATCATATACCGAGATCGGTATGATACGCGGATTGACGAAACTCGCGGCAGATGGACAGCTAGGCTAATAAAAGGAACAGCGATGAAGTAAATTTTAAAAAACCCCAAATTTTTTCAGATCAGAGGTACCAATTTGCAGCAATACCTGTTTAAAATAAGGAAAAGCGAACATCCCACAAAGCGAACGGCCCTATGGAGTAATGCGAAAGCGGTTCCAGGCTGGGTGAAGGTTCCAAACGAGGGGCAGTTTTTTAGTCGCCGGGCATACCATTGCTATGACGACAGATTTGATGATGAAAAAATAAAATTACAGCAAGATCATTTTTAAAAACTTAATTGTCTGTTTTTCTTTTTAAACGCGAAGGGTTTTTTACTAATAACTGGGTTAGAGAACTTTCACATCTTGTTATTATTAAACTACAATACTATATTACTCTTCACTTGGCCCTGTCACAGAAATATTTAAAATATCTTGCTTATAGTTTACGCGGCCGACATTTTTTATATGGAAGAAAACATTCAACACCGGCAGGAAAAAAATTGTCAAAAATCAATGCGATTTTTGAGCTGCATTAAATTTGTACTTTATTAGAATAAAATTTAATGGACTATAATTCTGCATACTAGAAAGTTTTTCAAAACTTCGAAAATTTTCCGAATTTTTTTTTAAGCTTTCACAAAATATGAAAATTAAGTTTATATGGATTTTGTAATAGAATGAACTACATTTACATAAAAAATATTATTGAAAATAAGTAAGAAACTTAGAAAATTGGCGCATACGTTTTTGTGTTATAGTTATTTATGTTTGCGTCTTAATCAAATGTTATAAATAAAACTTAACACTTCTTTTAAAAGCTAATATTATTCACGTGTTATCAAGTTAAAAACAAAAATACTAAAAAGATGAAAATTTCGGTTTTTAAAGAGTCATATTGTTTCAAGCATTCAGAAATAGGGGACTATCAGTGGAGTTGATGATGATGATGACGAGATTATGAAATATTTGTACAATAGTTAATAATGCTGGACATTTTAAGATCTTATTATTTGTTATTGGCTTAAAATTTTACTTTCCTGTTTTAGCTTTGTTGGGAAAAAATCAACAAAAGCATTTTCTAAGAACTTGTGTAAAATTGGTCGTTTGCATATTTTTGAAGCATGCGTTGCCAAGTTGGACCATTTCGTAACAGCCAACCGAAATATTAGGAGCATATTTGACTCTAATATCTGCTCTGCACAAAATGTATGTAATTACTTTGCTAAGGTTCAAACAAACTTTGAAACTTTGAACTTATCAAAAAACCGGTCACCGATCGCGCTCTCAACGAGAGGTGAATAATAGCGAACTAAAGTTCACCTTTGAGTCTGATTCATGAAAAGGGTGTACATGAGTTATAGTTGATGTATATTGCATATTTTATTATATATTGATACAAAAATTTAAGCAAGAATAAAATCTGAGATTATTCCACAAATCATCTCCTTAATTAATAGATACATAATAATGCAGGATCACCCGCTGCTCAAATAATTACTGCAAAAATTATTTTTGGAGTTGGAATTTCTTCACCAGATTCCAGACTAAACATCTATGGTATACCACTGGATACTGCAGTTTGGAAAACTATTTTGTTTGAAAAATTTAGTTTAATTCCGGCAAAAATTTTTGTTTGATTTGCAAAGCCGGCCTTTTAAGAATTCATTGACTCTCATTGCAAGGACTGGAAAATTTTTCTAATAACTCACACACAATTTTCTTTATTTTATGAGTTTAAAATTAATAAAAATATGAATGTAGGAAGTATTACGATCCTTAGCGATAATTCGAAACGAGTTTTTCCCCGCAAGTATTATTTGAGAGTTCGATGGTTAGAGTTTGACATTTAAATTAGGAAAAGGCTCTAGGAATAAAAAAAGCCATAGGCTTGTCAAATTGATCAGATATGATGAGTGTATTTGAGTAGAGTCAAATGTGCAGCAGGAGATTAAACTTTGAATTCACAAATGAGCCAATGAATCAGTCGCTCTTAATGAGAGGTGAATAATGACGAACTAAAGTTCACCATTGAGTCCGATTCATTCAAGAGTGTCTAAGAATTATTGCTGAAATAGACTGCATTCATCTGAACGAATTGACGCAAAAAGTTGCGAAAAGCTAGTTGAGTCTATTCAGCAGATGAATAGCCGATTAAAGTTTAGATATAGCATCGCTCTCTGCATGATGGGTTCCGGGTAGCTGATAATTTACAACAAAGGTAATCATCTGCGTACACAACCCAAATATGTGTTTATGTAGATGGCATCGCTATTCCCTCGAGGAATAAGAACGATTTAAAAGCAACATTTTTAAAAATTGACAAAATTGCGAACGGTCGTTTTTGGTCTGTTTGTAAATGAGAGCGAAACCCCTTATTTGCTGAAGTTGAGGCGGCCTACACAGGTGCCAACTTTTCATCTGAGAGCTTATAAAATTAATAATACCGCCAACAAAACGTATTATGCCCACCTTAACTTGTTCAAGTCCCGGCTCTCGGCTAAAACTATAAAGCTAACTATGTACAAGACCCTTATCCGACCAATTTTAACGTATGGATGTGAGGTATAGACTCTTACAGTTGCTGACTGCGCGCTGATTGCCAGCATGGAAAGAAAACTTTTAAGAAAGATTTTTGGCTCAATGAGAATGGATGATGGTAGAATATGGTACAACTACGAACTAAACGGTCCCACTTAGAATGAGACAACTGTGCGTTTTGTTAAGGCGCAGCGCATACGATGGTGCTTTTATACGTATGCCTGCTGACTGTGCCGTAAAGTAAGCCATGGCGCGAAAGCTAATGGGCTTAAAAGCCAAAGGATAAACGAATAGACGATAGAAACCGATGGATAGACGCAGTGGAATACGATCTTATGGATTTGGGAATACGTAACTACAAAGCAAAAGCTCAAGACCAACCGCTTTGGAGAAACATTGTGCAAGAAGTTTTGACGCCCCCCGCGTTGTAATGCTGTGAAAGAGGAAGAATTTTTGGCGACTTCAAAACGTAAAGAAATATAGCGCCGTTTGTATCGTGGAAAAAATATGGATTCTTCGTGTCACTGCAGTTACCAAGACCTCTTAAAACAATAGACTTTTCGTGAGTAATCAAAGTCAATGAAGATCAAGAAGGATCTGTTTACAAGCCAGGACATGACGACAGTTTTTTGAGAACCGATGGATGTCTTTTACCTCGTTTTCCTTGGAAGATCGTAGAGAGTTTATCTACATAAGATCAATACGAGACCAATTTAAGGCAAAATTTTTGATATCTGGAAAAGATAAAGTTTTCTTTTTTACCAGGATATCTTGACTACTTAACTACTTGAATTAGATTGCTAATTGCTTATTTATCTAGGTAAATCTTCAAATTGAAGCAAACATGACTACACTTGACAAGAATAAAAGCTGCCTTCTACTCTTACGAGGGATAGAAATACTAATAAAACCACTTGTTGCCATTTTTAGGAATAGCTTTAGTATGGAATACATACCAAACGTTTGGCGTAAGGTCAACGTGATATTTATTCCAAAAACGGGCAAGAGGTCCAGTGAACTTCCAAAGTCATATAGACCTATTAGTTTAACTTCGTTTCTCCTAAAAACAATGGAAAGATTGGTGGATCTTCACATTAGAGAAAATCTAGAAAAGAACACACCTTTGCATAAATCGCAATACGCATATAATAAAGGGAAATCTACAGAAGGAGCTCTTCACTTTCTCGTATCAAAGATAGAGAAAGCTCACTATTCTAAGGAAATCGCCTTATGCGCATTTTTAGATATCGAGGGTGCATTTGATAATACAGATTATCGCTCGATTGATAGAGCATTACAAAATAAAAACATTGACAAGCCGACCATAGGGTGGGTAAAGGCAATGCTGGAAAGCAGAGAAATCAGCTCATCTCTAGGAGATGTATCAGTCTCAGTCAAAGCATTAAAAGGATGCCCCCAAGGTGGTGTTTTGTCACCTTTATTATGGTCCCTGGTTATTGACGACCTCCTAGTCAAACTAAGTGAGTTAGGCTTGGAGGTAATTGGCTATGCTGACGATATTGCAGTGATTATTCCTGGCAAATTCGACAGAACAATATCCAGCATTATGAATCAAACATTAAATTTCATTCTAAACTGGTGTCGTGCAGAAGGACTTTCTATAAATCCCAGCAAGACTATTATTGTACCTTTCACAAACAGATATAAGTTGGACCTTGGTTCAATTACTGTCGAAGGAACAAATATAAACTATTCCAATGAGGTCAAATATTTAGGAGTTGTTCTGGATAAAAGATTAAATTGGAACTCTCACCTTAAATCGGTGATAGATAAAGCCACCAGAGCCATGTGGGCATGTCGCAGTCTCCTGGGGAGAACATGGGGTATTGACTCCAAAATGATTCATTGGATGTATACAATGATGATTCGACCAATCATTACCTATGCGTCCCTTGTTTGGTGGCCCAAAACCACACAAGAAACAGCCAAGAAATTACTGGCAAGTCTTCAAAGGCTGGCCTGTTTGTCTATAACAGGTGCCATGCGAAGTTGTCCTACAACTGCAATTGAAGCGATAGTAGGATTATCCCCACTGCATATATTCATATGGAAATGTGCAGCTAGAAATGCACTAAAAATGCAAATCTTGTCAAATAAGGAATACAGTGACTTTGGTCATATGAGTATTCTAAGAAAAATACCGGATAGGGATATTAGCTGTTCAGTAACAGACTACATGATTCCGAAACGGGTCTTCAATAGAAATTATGAGATAATTATCTCAGACCGTGATGAATGGGAAATTGGAGGACCTTGGGTTAACCCAAAAAGTCTAATATGGTTCACTGATGGTTCAAAAACAAATACTGGAGTTGGTGCCGGGATCTTTGGACCCAACACAAAAATTTCAGAACCCATGGGCAAATGGCCCAGTGTCTTCCAGGCCGAAATCCAAGCGATTTCGATCTGTGCACTGACGAATCTAAAAAGGGGTATCAAAGGGGCCCACATAACTATATATTCGGACAGCCAAGCGGCACTGAAAGCACTAATGTCTCATTCTTTGGAGTCGAGACTAGTGGAAGAATGTGTAAACAATCTTCAAAAATTAAGTACAAAAAATACGGTTGTACTTTGCTGGGTTCCAGGTCACTCTGGAATCGAGGGTAACGAAATTGCTGATGAACTGGCAAGGGCTGGATCGACATCAGACCTTATAGGACCAGAACCATATTGTGGTATCAACTGGGCGGAAGCTAAATCCAGGGTAGACCAGTGGGAACATACTCTCAGAATAGCTTACTGGGAAGATAATCTGAAACTTCGTCAAGCCAAGAGGTTGGTTAGACCTTTTACCTACAAAAAGGAACTGATTAACTTACGGAAAATAGATATCAGGAAAATAGTAGGCTTTCTTACGGGCCACTACTATCTAAACTATCATCTTAACAGAATTCAACTTCTCAGGGACACTGAGTGTAGACTCTGTTTTGAGGATGAGGAAACAACGGAGCACTTATTGTGCGAGTGCGCTGCACTGGCTAGAACCAGAATGCAAATTTTCCACCGTGATCAACTGGATCCGGAAGAAATAAAGAAAGCACCTATTACAGATATACTAAGGTTTATACGTATAGCAGAAAAATTGTTGGAAGAACATGGCTTTCAACCAACTCCTTTCCAAAGGCAGAGAACAACTAGGCAAACTAGAACCTGATGTAGTGGTCGGGTAACTTTCGCGGATGATCAGAAGGATCATCCATATTAAATTAGGTAGCTTGACACAAAAGATCTTTTAGGTCGCAGTGTCGGTCATTGGACCATCTACTAGGATAAATTATTATTATTATTACTAGAAGAACATAAATTAGCAGTCACAATCGGAAAACAGTATGAATTAGGACAGCGAGAGGTTACTTCATCCAGCATATTATCCAAATTTAGCTTCATATGACAATTTTTGGTTCACTACTTTTTTCAAGTGAGAAATCATAAAAATATTAAACTAATTGCAGCGTACTAAAAGGAGACTACTTTAAATAAATATTTTTTTACCAAATCGGGAAGTTCGAGTTCCACCCTCGTAAATTACTAGAAAAAGTTTAGTCATAAAGGAGACACCCTAATTTCATTTCAGTGTTAATTTGCCCATTAAAAAATATTTTGAGTATAAAAAAAAACTTATTCAGTTATTAATCGAGGCATAAATAATACCGAAGGCAATAACATAATTTTTTTTGCAAAATTTGATTTTTCTTATTAGTAAACTAGCACTTCTGCATTCATGGGCATTTTGTAAATTTATTTTAAAAACATTGATATTTTTTATAGAGATTTTTCGTTTGACTTCGTTGTCAATAAACCCTTTCAATTCAATTGACACCTTCCTCAAACTGATGGCATTTTGCTTATAGCAATATAGTTTTGTAATTTCTAGCCACACTTTTTGCTGCATAATTTTTTTATTTTTAATTTTTATTTTTTTATTTCTTTCTTTATTATTTCCAGTTTGCATTTGTTGGTAACTTTTCACTTTTTTGGCCTTTTAACTTGTTTCTTTGAATGTTAAGATTCTTATTTCTTATTTGATTTCAACCTAAAACTTGTTGTGGCTCTTTTGTCTATGGTTGCTGTTGTTGTTTTTGCTACATTTCATATAGCCGCCATGTAAATGAGTTGGCAGTGGTGGTAACCTGTAGCCTGGCCCGTGCAGAGCAACACAAAGCAGACAAGCAAACAGGCGCGTATAAGAACTTGTTCCGCCACAACTCGTTTAAGGCTATGAAAGTTCGGCAGCGCGAGCTGTGGTTGATTAGTTTGCTGGTTGGTTTGGTTTTTTTTCATTTGTTTTTTTTTTTTCCTGGCACTTTGGTAGACACAATATGAAGTAATGGCATTTTTTATATATTTCCAATTCAAATCTTTTCAATAAATTAGCGAATGGAAAAACGAGCATAAGATAAACTTTTTTTCACCGCTGCAGTGGTGGAAATACTTTCATATATGAGCAGATTTTATTTTTATTTTTTATATTATATGTTAAGTTTTGGAGTTAAAACTTGAGCTATTTTATTATTTATGGAAACACTTCTTATAAAAATAACCAAAAAAAATTATTATTTATGAAAAATGTATTGCCTTTTCAAAATGGATATGTGAGCCAAAAAATTTAAGCGCAGATATTCAATTATATGATTTATAAATCACTGCACCCTATGTTGATGGTCTCAATTTTTTTTATTCGTTTGATTTTTGATATGCTTTTTTTGTTTTTTGTTTGCCGTTTTTAATTTTACTTTTATTATTTGTGTCTTTTCACTAATTTTTCACATATGTAGGTATATACATTTATATATTTCCACAATCTAAGCACTACAGTTTGCAAAGCACTCTGCCTACCGGCACTCAGTTCAAATACCATTTGATTATTTACCCGTCACTCTATCCGTTGCGCTGGGCGTTTTCACCCATTCCAACCAAAACACGAACTCGTACTGAAACCGCTGCTAGACGGGCCAAGACGATAGTCCCCAATGTTGGTTGGTAAAACCAGTTAGTCAGTTCATGCAAAGGCAAAAACAACAATGGCAAAAATAATAAATTCGAGCAGCTTAAAGAGTTGACCGCGCAGTCAACAACAGATGAGTTGAGATTCTCACATATGTGCATGTGTGTGTTTGTATTTGCCGTATGCGGCTCCACAATCGTTTCCAATAAATCCCATTCCAAGTTGTTTCAATTGTTTTGTTGTTGCTTTTGCTGCTGCTGAAATGAAATCGTTGATTTGCTTATTGAATATTGTGGAGTTGCTGCAGTGGTGAATTTCAATCGTTGCCCTTGTGCAAACAAGTGATCATCTCTGCTTTTGCGCTCTCAAATGCAAACACAACAAAAAATTAACAGGTAAAAAAAATGTTATTAGCTTTGTGTTTTAATTTTACTTTTGCACTACATTTTAGACACGTAGTATTCCTCTCACTATGCAGTCGCATACCAGTTGCAGCATGCTTTACCAATGGTACTAACTTCGTTGGCCATCGATTGTGGACTTGGCAGCGATTGTCACTGAATTTTGTGCCTATCACTTCTTACTCGTTAGAGCACTAACGCGAAATAATACAATACAAAAAAGCAGCAGTAAAAACTATAACAAGCACAATGCGCTCAACGTAGTTACTAACCAACAATAAAGTGAGTGGCTTATTAAGTCTATGCTCTACGCTCTTGTACATTCATTAAATATTAAACTAAGTACGTTGTGCTCTCATTCAACATTCAATGTGGTGAATTTTCTCTATTATGTTGGAACTCCGCGCTACCCTGCAGAGCAGCTGAGTAAGCATTTCGTTCGACTTTTAGCATCAACTAACCACGGCAAACGCAAAATTAACTTGAGAGCGAGAGTTGGTGAGCCAAATAAAATATTACGTATATTACTCATAGCAAGCGAACGACTGGTGCAGCATGCCCGATAAGTGAGCGTACGTACAATCACTTGCATTCGCCTACATACTAAATAATAATAAAAAAGAAATATTCGTAATAAAATACATACATATTCAGTGAACGTTCACGCATTGCTCGTGATTAGAGTGGGGAGTAGTAGCCGTAACAAATATATGTACATACATAAGTAAAGCCATTCGCTGTTGGTGTCGCTGCCAAATGAAGCGTTCATCCTCGCAGACAGACTGAATGACTGACTGACTGGCTGATTGGCTGCGTGACTATGGGCTATGCAATGTCTCACATGTGTGTGAAATACCCGCAACCGATTCCGTTTCAATGACAGCCAATGTGTGCATGAAAATATTGCGAAATTCACTTATTTTACAGTTTCGATTAATGAATGCGCTAAACATGCGTCAAGTTTTGCGCTTAAGTCTTTTGTTTGCCAATAATATGTAACATGCAGATGTATATTTTTTATTGTTTTTTTTCCTTTTTTTAGCAAATTAACGGCGCGGCACATTTAATTAACCTACCTCATTATTGGTACAAAATGTAATGGCAATTACAATAATTAGTTAGTATGGCAATATAGGTATTATGAGGTATTTATGGAAAAAGATATTTTAATTGTTTTTCTGCAAATGATTGATCGTACGAGATACGAGATATTTCAAATGGTTACATAAATGACACGGAGGAAATAAACTACAAATTTTATTTGACCCTTAAATATTAGCGAAACTGTAAAAACAAAAAAAAAATATTTGTAAAAAATACGGCATGAAAATACAAAAAGAATAAATTATTATTAGTACTACATTTTAGATACCTCAAAAATACTTTTATTTAAATACGAAAAAAGGGTAATAAATTAAACTTAAATTATCTACATAATGCAAATTTAGCTACCTCTAAACTCGGATTTATCATACGGAACTCCCAAGAATTCATTAACTCGCTGGCACTAAAAAGTTGGTTTTTTCATAATTCTATGCCAACACATAATCTCCGTTGTCGAATTTTAAAACAGCAGAAAAATTCATGTTTTTAAAAAGCAAACCATATAAAATGTTCTATAAAACTTCGTTTAGTGAGAATGAAGATTTTAAATCACTAAATTTATTTCTATCATGGGGACGACCACAAAACTTTGGAGATATAATACACTACGTTTCTATCATCAATCCAGACCCATCACATTCGGAAACTTTAGAGATATTAACAGAGAGAGAATTAACCATTTTGGTTAGATAGTACAATTTTTAATAAATTTTATTATTTTAATCATTTTTATTGTCGAAATATTTAAAAAAAAAGAACTTCGTAAAAAACTGGTTTATTTCCATTGAAACCCCATAGTTAATATTTCGTAAATGTAAGTTTTTCACTTTCTGTTGACTTTGAAAGTGGTGTAAATTCTTTGGAAGTCGTTAAAAGTATAAACGCTTGTTAATCACATTAAAATTTATTACATTAAAAATTTAAATCCATTTAAAAATGAAAATATTCAAAACCAATGTAATAACAAATGAATAAGCATTAAGTATGTATATATGCCGGTCTAATTTTAGTTGCATTATTTGATACTGTGAGGGTATATGCCGTTGTACTAACCCAAATAAATAAATAAAAAATAAATAAATACTTATTAAGGGTGGTCTGGAATTTTCAAAAAGTTGATTTTTTTGTTTTTAATATTTCGAAAGTATAGGCTTTTAAGAATATATTGTCAAATTTTTCGAAGGATATTCTCAGTATTTTCGATTCTATATCCGTTTTAGCAGGTAGAGTCAGTCTACTCTCAAAACTTTGAACTCAATTATCTTAAAACTACTTTTTTCGGCCTGGTGTTGTCAAATCGTCTGAAATTTTTGTATGTTGTTCACAACAACAATAGCTATCGCCCGTACTAGAATCATATTATTCAATCAATCATTTCGCATTTTTCTAATTAAAAAATTGAAGAAAACCCCGATTCGGCTTAAGGTCTACTACAAGGTGGAATAAGTGTTCCATTAAATAAATAAATTGTTTTGCCTGATGGAAATAATTATTTTGGCATTTATGCGCTCCATTGCTTATCTGTTTATATACTATACTTCAGCTGTCTGATTCACAAGTGTCAAATATGATCGACTTACGGCACCATTTGCAGAGATTAAAAAAATTCTGAATTGGTGACTAATTTTGCGTCAGCTTATATAACAACTTTACCCAAATTTAAAATGTTTTACTCCAGAGATTTAATAAGAAAACAGGTTCTCTTAGATCCAGCGAAGAGGAACTGAATTCACGTAATAGTTCACAAAAAATGTATTTAGGTAGAAATTGAAATTCGAAAAGTTCGAGCCAAGGAGCATCAGGAAATTTGGTGGTTCCTAAAACACTCAGGCCCATTGTATTTAAAGCTTGGAAAGAGGATAGATAGTCAAGGAGGGAAGGAGAAAAGTATCGGAGAAAGAGATAGGAAAAAATACAGACAGAGATAGTGATAGTTAGTCCTGTGAGAATTTTCCAGATTCTTTGGCAAATCTGTAAATATCATCCAGTTTTAGAGATCGAATATTACTCGTCGACACACGACATCGGAACCCAAAAGTCGTAGCCGGGCTTTAGCAGGGGCATCACACTCACAGAGAAACTGTCAGGGTCATATTCTGACCCCAATTTTAGTAGAAAGTTTGACAGTTTTCTGTTCGGACTTGTCACAAACACTCTTGGCAGTTCTGCAGCGTTCTAGACCGAACCATCGCTCTTTACGTAGATTGCATACATAATCGCTATTCCAATTCATCGCTGATCCAATTCAATCGCTGATTCCGATTATTAGTTCTGGGCCTTGCGGGGGAACCACTGATCCACGTTTAGTCAATTCATCAGCAATTTCGTTTCGTAAGTACAAGCTTGTACTGGCTTGCGACCGAATTAAGCTTCTTCTTATATTCTTGAACAATCTTTGAGGTTTGCTTCGCGTTCTCCAGGGCCTTTAGTGCAGCCAGACTGTCACTGAAAACTCCAATCTATTTCCCGCTCCATCTCCTCTCGATTATTGTATTAGCTCCGCTTGTGTTATGCTAAATTATGCTTTCAAAAGACGCGCTTAGATGTTGTTTTAAAATAAAACATTTAAAAACTAATATTATTTTAGGTTTCATTATTCTTACTCAAAGTACGGTTCTTAACAATTGTATGTGAAAAATGATTTCATTTACATGACCACCATTGACACGTCTACGGTTAAATCCACCAAGCACTCAATTCACGAATGCCTAATTGTTAAGAACGTTGCGATTTCGATGTTGAAAGACAGAACATCTAGTCTTTGGTCCGCCAGTTTTTTTTTTATCATCGGCAGAACCAGTTTCTTGAAATTTTTCACCAACTTTTAAATTGTCGACTCAATGGGCTAATAGTCCAATTATTTACACTTGGCAGATGTCAGTGACATAAAAAAGGTACCGTCCAGGAATTATTCACCACTGACATCTAGGCGCCTCTTTTGAAAAACCCTTTATAATTCATAAGTGTTAATTTGTGAATATAAATTAATTATAACCTGAGGAAGCAGAAACTTTACACAATTGTAAGAAATTTTGAATTTCTAAGCATTCATCTGCACATGCACCCCCGCACATACTAGTTGCTTCACCATGCAACAGAAACACTAACTATGGACGTATAATAGGAAATGCATATTTATCCACATGCGTCATGCACCTAGGCATATTTACAGGGTATTCATTGAATATTTCTAGTGTGACTAACATCGTTTTTTTTCTGGTATTCGTAGAGTAGAAAAGCAAAGAAAATAGCCAATGCCGCAGAGAAAGAAAATGTGGATGGGAACTATCGCTATACTGCCATAATTATTTGTTATAAAAACCTCTCTCTGTGACCGTAAGCTCGTGGACCAAAATTATCAAGAAATCATTTGCTCTATTATCGGATAAAATGGTCACGCTTAGAATGAAAAATTAGTCCGTAAACTGTTTGGTACCATTTACATCAAATATTTGTAACTATCATCACCCAGATATTTTTTTCATGTGAAAGCATTTTTAATTGCGTTCAAAACTTCTCATCGAAACACCCTGTATCCACCTTACCAATATCTTGGTGTACAATACATGTCACAATACAGAAACTCTGCTGAGTGAGTGATGCTTATGATTAAAACAAAAGTAAAAAAACTAACAAAATTGCACTCAGACGTAAGAAAAAAAAAATCGCTACTATTGAAAACTGAAAAATCCAAAACTGATAGCAGTGATGCACGCATAGTGCAAAAACAGAAGAGGGCATAACTTATTTTTCTAATATTATTATGCAGTATGCGTGTGTTTGTATACCTGCATATTTGTGCTCATATTCGAATATGTGAGGTTCCATTGTAGGTAGAGGCAGTAATAGTCACTGAAGCGCTGGAAAAGAATAGTAAAATATGCACAAGAATACGCGCCTTCGCCGCCACCGCTCAAAAACCATCGCTGCCAAGTAATACCAAGGCGAAGAACAATAACTACAATGCACTCAACTGTTGCATTGTGTCGGCCATGGAAATGGTGGTTTGTATGCGGCTGAAGCGATGCCTTTGATGGTGACGGTTGTGGAGATGGTGACGCTGGCACTATCTATGGCAAATGACTGTAACGTTGCATGCTGCCTTTTTTGCGCTTGTCTTTAAAGTACTTATCGTGCCATATGCGAAGTACGAGGTAGGCTTTTAAGGAAATAATGCTTTTGCTATTATAGTTGGAAGAAGTACGCATGCGCCAAACGATAAAGATCGAATAGCTGTTTATCGTGAAGCTGTCTCTTTCGAGTTAAGTGCCTCTCGTTTCGGGATTTAAATCGATGTTGCTTTAAAGCGTTTCCATGTGAAGGAATCCCAGTACTTCCGTAATTGTAGTAGATTTTTCTGAAAATTAGCATTTGTAGGCTCAAAATTTTCAACATTAAATTAATCTCAAAATTATTAGTTTGTTATGAAATTTTTGACTCTTTCTTATAATAAGAATTTGTTGAGAATTTTGAAACTACAAAGCAAAAAATCTCATTATAAGTAAGCTCAAAAGTTTCATAAAAGTTAATAATTTTAGATTAATTTAATGTTGAAATTTTTGATATTGAGTTCTCCTACGTTTTCTTTAATAAAATTTAGAAGTTCTTCTTTTTAGGACAAAAAATACTTTAAAAACATTTTTTTTTCTCTAAAATTTAAAAATTTGAAAGAAAATAATAATTTGGGATTTATAATGTTGAAAATTTTGTTATTGAATTTTTTTAACTGAAATTTTTTCTGTTCTATTTAACATTTTTATATATTCTCTTATTATTTAGAACAAATTATACTTAAAAAAAAATCCGAAAATTTTAAGTACTTTCAGATAAATATGTTTAGAAAAACATTTTTTTGTGTCCTTCATGTAAATCAGCTTTTTTCTCATTTTTTTAAACCATTAACTGAGACATTGCTCAGCAATTCCAGAAAGATTCATTGTGAAATATCCACTTCTTTGGGATTTCTTCAAGCAGTTTTTACCCCAAAAAACTAAAACCTAATAATTTATAAAAATATCTTTAAGAACCAAAGATATTTCTTTTTAAAAAATCCATATACCAAAATAAAAAAAATCTGGAAGGTCTTTTTCATAAACAACTAAAAAAAATATTTTTCAAAAATTTTGAAGAAAAAATTTTTTTTTTGTAAACAATATTTATTTTTTTAAGCAGTTTTTACCCCAAAAAATTAATAACTAAAAAAAATATCTTAAAGACCCTAAGATATCTCTTTTTAAAACAAATTTTGTTTTGAAAAACATTTTTTTCTGTCGTTTATGTAAAACACTTTTTTTTTAATTTTTTAAATCTTTAACTGAAACTTTGCTCGGCAAACCCAGAAAGATTTATTGCGCAATATCCACTTCTTTGGGATTTTTAAGCAGTTTTTACCCCAAAAAACTAAAAAAATATTAATTTTTAAAAATGTCTTTAAGAATCGAAGATTTGTCTTTTTAAAAGATAATAAAGAAATAAAAAAATTTCACAGATTTTTTTTTCATAAATAACAAAACAAAAAATATTTTCAAAATATAAGGAGAAAAAAATGTCAAAAATATCATAACGAAAAAGTATCTATACCGAAATGAAAAATTAAAAAAATCTGGGAGGTTTTTTTCATAAATAACTGAAAAAAAAAAACATTTTTCAAAAAAACTCATTTTTAATTAAATTTATTTACAATTTCTTTTAAATAAGTTTAAATAATTTCTTTTAAATAATTTTTTATCCTTAACAGCTAAAGAATAATAATTTGTAAATTTGATAAAAGGCAACATTGAGGAGCTCAATGCTCAATGAATTTTCAACATTTAATAAATCTCAAACTTATAGAATTTGTTTTAAAATTTTCCTGTTTACTTTTTATTATACTCAAGCCTACAAAAGTACCAGTTCTCAGAAAAATTTACAATACTATAACATCTAAAATACTTGGGTCGCTTGACATGGAATCGCTCCTCTGTGAATAAATCAATATTTATATGTGTGTGTTTTTTTGGGTCAATAGAAAATTTTTTAAATACTTGGAATTATCAGAAGCTTGTAAAAATGTTTGTATTGACACTTTAAATGCCATTGAAATTGATGATGTTGAAATGCTATCTCGCCGATGACTCAAAAAGCACTTATTCGTAGGGAACGGTTGTCTCTTGCAAATGCTATTCCTCGCAAGCTTTACTAAAGGTGACAGCCACACCAGGAGGATAGGGATTCTAGGCTAACAACCTCTTACTCCGAAATCACATTGCCTTTGAAAGTGGCCACAAGTTATTGAGCAGCATATTCCTTTGGTGACGTATGAGTTTTTTTTTGTTTGGTTTACTTATGATCCCTTAACGAAGCGCCAAGCAATGCATGCACTGCAGGTGCCTAAATTTTCCAAAAATCAAAAAAGCCTTGAAAGAGCAAGTCAAAATTCACAGCAAAGATGGCTATTCTATGAAAATTCAAGGACCAAATACTATGGAAAGCTATTACCTTCACATTCTTCCCAAACTCAATAAGTGAAAAAGAAGAAAATGTACCGAATTGTGGAAGGACAACTCATGGTGTCTGAACCCAAATAATGCGTCGGCTAACACTGCATTGACTACCAAGATTTTTAGACAGGACACTGCAGCAAATTCAGTGTTATAATAGATCGTCAGCTTTAAACGCCGGATCTCCCTAAAGTGTAATAGGCATTAAAAGGAAGAAGGCAGCACTCAATTCCTGCGGTGAACGAGAAAACTTCACGCGATCTGAATGAACTAATAAAACAAGTCTGTCAGCACTGTTTCGTACAATAAAAAATTATCAGGGAGATACACTTCTTCAATGCCAGATCTTGCTATCTAAAGGCTACACCACGTATTTGCGCCCCAATGACAAGAAATCGCTCTAAGTATTCTACACTATTTTCAATATATACGCTTAGATGTTCATACATACATACATAGACATGTCAGCTATAGGTGAGTGTATATGTTTCCGTAAAATACCTGGTAATAATGCATAATTTACATGGAATTTGCAAAGAATAAGTGATTCGTTTTTTTCTTTCTTTCTTTTACTGATGAACCATAGTTCTCCACTTCCTGGCATAATTTAAGTTTTCTATGTTGTGGTTGATGGAACTTGTGGGTCTCCAATTTGAAGTTTGCGCTATTTTACTTGCGAATTTAGTTACTTTAATGATTTCCGTACGTAGTATAACGAGTTGCTGTATTGCAACTCAAGCGGTTTTAGAAAAGGCTATTAATGAAAGTAATTTCTATTTCTCAAGCAATTTAACGTGATTTTTTTAGCCAAATCGAAGCATATTTTGTATCCAATCTCTTTTCAGAACTGCAAGTCAATTTTTACGGCGACCTAGTTAAGTAAGCTTAGTCAGTAGTAGATACCTTTTAAGGATGGAATGTCTTTTTTAAGTCCAGCCAAATACGGATGACTCGAAATTGGACAGATGGGTTGGTGGGGGAGTATTCTGTAAGGAACCTCCCATCAAACTTAAATTTAGGCTTCCGGACCAGTGTAGTGTTTTCCAAGCGGAAGTATCCGCAATTAAGGAAGCGGTGGACTGGTTGCTTACCTCGGTAATTACGTTAAGGAAGTACATATTTACTCCGATAGCCAAGCGGCAATTAAGGCCTTGGGCTCGTTGTTTGGGCGTTCGAGATTGGTCGGGGAATGTCTGGCTTCTCTCTCGATTGCATCCGAATACTTCGACATCAGGCTCATTTGGGTTCCCAGTCACAGCTCCATTGAGGTAAACTGCTGGCCTGATGAGCTGCCTAGACGATGAGACGGAATCGTCGCGAAATGAGAGAATTGGGGTTGCCTTAAGAACTTATGGTCTGCTCCTGGAAAGATGGGCCTCGAGTCAACTTAGCGAGCGCTGGGCTAGTGCGCAAACATGCAAGGTCGCGGGATCTTTCTGGCCACGGGTAGATCGGGGACGCTCAAGGGAACTCCTAAGGCTACCAAAATCCCAGCTCTCGAATTTTGTGGGTATCCTTACCGGACATTGTCCGTTAGGTGTTCATGCTGTGAGACTTGGGATTGCCTCAAGTCCGTTCTGCAGAAGCTGTCTGAAAAGCGAGGTGGAATCATCTCAACACCTTCTTCTCAGCTGCCCTGCTCTCTTCTGGCAAACATTAGACATCTGGGCTCTCATTTTTTCGCTACGCCTGCTGATATAGCGAGTCTAAAGATCATAAATTTGGTGAATTTCATCAGTAGCTTGTTCCGGCTAACTACGAACGCAAATCAGGCACCGTCGGCGTCGTCGCAAAATGCATGGTCATCATCGTCTCTAATCCCAAGGCTCCTTCTTCTTTCTTCCTTCCCTTCTCCTTTCTCCTCTCCCATGTATGGCATCACAATGGACGAATTTTCAATATCTGTCCAAGTGTGCCCTAAGCTAGGCCAGCCATTTAACCTTCCCTAACCTAGGGGCCAAATAAAGGCCAGCATTTTCAGGATGGGTAATTTATTACGAAGCGTATGAAATGTAGCAAGAGAAATCTCTTTTTGTAGCAAAAAGTCAGCATTGACTTTAACCTTTTAGCAGATATGGATATCTTTGCACGTTTTTTTTTTGTAAAGCTTCTGCAGCAAAAATTCGTACTAATTTACTTGATTTTCCATTTTGAAATAAAAATGCATTAAAGCCTACAACTTTCCGCTTCTTTCACTTATTTGTACGAGATTAAAAAATATATGAACTTCTTTTAACCTTAAAATATAAAATTTTTCGCAAAAGGCACATCGAAATTAGTTTTTGAATAACTTTTTTATTAAAAAGAAAAAACAAAAAACATTTTCTTTAAGTGATGAAAATTTTTATTTTGGCCCTTACGTGCCCCTCTGTTTGTATACTTGCTGCTGTTTATTTCATAAAATAAAAAAAAAATTGCCATTTGGAAAAGTTATAAATTTTACTATAGGGTGATTAATTTTGCGCCTTCTAGTGTTTTGATGTTTTTTCAGTTTTTTTGTATCGATCTAGTCGTTAGGTCTTAAAACCTAATCGGTAGGTCTTAAATCGCTTAAATTGCTGTATTATTTTCTTAAAGCCCATTTTCGCAGGAACTGATTAAGGTCATGCATTTGTCGACAAATTTTATTCAAAATTTATTAAATAAAATGGGCATTTCCCGAACGATTTCGAGTGCATCATCACCGAGCATAGATCCTTTATTACCGCTTGACTATCACAATAAATATTTATCTCTTAAAAGGTTGTTACATTAGTGACACCTTGACTAAATATTTGAAAGCAATTATCTTCACTTTGAAGATCTGCAGTTATCTGTAAGCTTTAACTTAACTGAACTGAAAAATCCCAGGTCAAAGAAAACAAGTTTATTTTATATTCAAAATTAGCTTTAATCATCAATGTCATTTCCATCAAGAACAACGTAATCAATCCAGCGCCGCTCTGACATTTCAATACCAGTTTTGTAGAACGTCTTATTTTTTGCCACAAAATAGGCCTCAGTTTCAGTAGTAACCTCTTAATTCGAGCGAAATTTCTTACCGACGAACATTTTTTTAGACCTGAGAACAGCCATCAGCAGCTGTGAGCGAAATCTGGCGAATACGGTGGATGCGGGAGCAATTTGAAGCTCAAATCATGTAGTTTTGTCAGTGTTTTGATTGAGCAAACGCGGCACCCGCTTTGAACAGAGCTTTCTTATAGTTAATTGCTCAGGCAATATAAAGCCCAGACGTTCTTTTGGTATCTTTACGATGTCAGATAACTCACGCAAATTGACTTTTCGATCATTCAAAACGATTTTGTGATTTTTTTTATCTTTTCTGGTGTTACCGCCTCATTTGGACAACCACTGTGTTGTGAATCATCGGTGTCTCTACGACTTCGTTTGAAGTCAGCAAACCATAGTTTTATTGGTGTTTCTGATGGAGTGGAGTCTCATAACACTTCTCAAGCCATTGCTTCGCTCGAAAGGTATTTTTTCCTATCAAGAAGCAGTGGAGCATTAAAACACGCAATTCTTTTTGAACCATTGTTTTGAAAATAACAAAAGTAGCGTCACGCAATAACTCACCAACTAATGAATAGAAATGAAAATTAAATGAAATAAAATACTCTTTCACCAATTTTTTCGTGCAACTTCGAGCTATTTCTTAGCAAGTTCAGTAAACCTTATTTCCAGATTTTGTAGGCCGTTGTTCCTTCTCTTGCGGGGGCATAATTTGAACGCAGAGTAGACGTACACTGGTTAGTTTGGGGCGATTATAAAGTTATAAAGTCCAACAGTCTGAGAATTCTGAAGTACTCGCACATTAAGCGGACAGATACCTGTAAAATTTCGAAAAAAAATGTTTGTTTGTTCGTAAAATGTTAATGTAATCCTTTAAGAATGTGTCAAAAAAATTTTAGAACGTAAATTTAAGTATTTCTCATATTATAGATCGTCAACCGTGTCGACTCTATTCTTTGCGTTCGAGCGCTGGGAAAGGTATAGTTACGTTGTTACGAGTTTTTCTCAAAACAACGAGTTACGAGTTTTTCTCAAAACAATATTTTTCGCGGCCGCCGTAGCCGAATGGGTTGGTGCATGATTACCATTCGGAATTCGCAGGGAGAACGTAGGTGCGAATCTCGGTGAAACACCAAAATTAAGAAAAACATTTTTCTAATAGCGGTCGCCCCTCGGCAGGCAATGGCAAACCTCCGAGTGTATTTCTGCCATGAAAAAGTTCCTTATAAAAATATCTGCCGTTCGGAGACGGCTTGAAACTGTAGGCCCCTCCATTTGTGGAACAACATCAAGACGCACACCACAAATAGGAATTGACGTACACGATAACTCAAAAAGTTATTGGCCGATCTCCCTGAAATTTTGCACACATCTTTTTTATGATATTACTTTCTATGTATTTCAAGTTTTTGAAGAAATAATTTTTTCGAAGCAAAAGTAGTAGGAAAATTCGCCCCAAAAAAATTTTTTTTTCTAAGCATTTTATTCCGCGAATTTTTTTTCCATTTTTTTTTAATTCATATAGAAACTATGGCATTAATAAGCAAAAGAAATTTTTGGTCTTTTGTATTCAGGTCACTGACACCGATGCTACAATGCCCGCCGATTGAGAAGCCCCGTTGCGACCTTCCTGGAAGAATTGAGTGTTCATCCTCCATTTTGAATAATTAAAATTCAAAAAAAATGTATATTATTTTAATGTATAAATAAACTGTATGAAAATTTTGAAAAAAAATATATTGACTTCTTCATTTTAAATAATTTGAATGAAAATCAGGCAAAATATGGCCGTTTACAAGATCTGTCCCCTTAAATCAAGTCTGTGGCCCAGGCATCTTGTTTTCCCAATATCGGCCACGGTCGAATAAATAAGAGAATAACAAACCTCTGTTTTTATTTCTGCGATAAAAAAGCTGCTCATTAAAGAAACTGAAATTCGAATTTTTCAGAGAGGTACGAAATTAATTGTTTGTAGATAAAAATATTAACCTGCCGATTTTTCATCTTTTAACTTACAAAAGAAATTTTTATTGTAAAGCTCAAACCTGCAGGAATAGGCTATCAATAAATACACATCAAATTGAAGTGAATTTGGTCCGGAATAGACGAATAGTTACGAGTTATTACATATTTTTTCATTGTGACCAATGTTCGGCCACGTTTCGGGCAACCCGCTAAAATGCAGCTCTGTTTTTTCCACTATTTTTAAATCCAGATGCCTCAACAAGTTTTTCCCACATTTGTTGGATGATTTTGTTTTAATCATTTACGAGTCTGCAGCTATTATTACTTTTAATTTATTCGCATAACCACCTTTTGCAAAACAAATTTTAATATGCAAAGCACAGACGCGCATTGCAGAATAGCTCATAATTTTATTATTATTCCGTGCAGCATTGAACGCTTAGGACAAGAGAACTGACTTCATATACAAAAGGAGTAGAAAAAAATTAAAAAGCCAAAGCTAAGCAATAGAACAAAAAGTAGATGGAATCAATGCAAAAATAAAAGTTTCTACTTGATTTAAAGAATAAAAAAATAAAAAATTATTTCAACTCTTTCGATTTTTATTTAGTGATTTGTAAGCGCCCAACAATTTTGAATCGGAAGAAGCCGTTAAAATTGCAATTGATTCGCAAATAAATTTTTTTTATTGAATAATGATGTCATAGCTACATTTTATGGTATTAGCAGGTAAAAAGTGCGAATTCATTTAAAAGTATTATATTTTATTTGAATTGAATTGAGCACAAGAAGCCAGTGCACTTCAAAAGTGACACGCTATGAATTGAGGCAAAAATCACAGAAATAAAATAAACAAAGAAAAATTTAGCAAACATAAATTTTGTTGTCAAAAAAGAACATGAAATTTTATGAATAACCGAAAATTTTAAATTGAGATAAAAATTTTATTAACCGGTTAAGGTTGAATTTTTTTCCATAAAACAAAGATTGCCGGATATGCCAAGCAAGCAAGCAGTTAAAAACGCGGCGCACAAAAGTGACTTAAAAATCTAGGTTGTATTTTATGTTTTCTTTTTCGCAGTATTTGGCTGTTGTTTTGTTTTACTTTGGTTTTTTTGGTTTTACGTACGACAACCACGCGCGCATGCACATACGCATGCACACTCCGCATAGCTTTTGTTTTCCAACGCAGCTGAATCGCGGCCGATCATTTGACAGTCGCGGCATAAATCAGTTTTTGTTTTTACTTTTCGCTTGCATTTCTTACAAATTTCATTTTCATTTTTAAAATTTACGAAATATTGCATACACGCATACATAAGTGCGTACGGCTTAGTTATGAGCCTGCGTAGATGTGCGATGAAGAATATTTAAAAGCCGTCAGACAGAGGGATTTTGGAGTGATGCCTGCTTTGTGTGTTTTTTTTTGTGTTTGCGATTTAGTTGTATCTTGTGTCTGCCCAAGTGTGGGTGCCTGAATTTGTGCGTTCAGATGTGTACGTAATATGCCCAATAAACTTTGGGGCTTGAGATCAATTTGAGGTTCAGTTGAGCAGGTAAGTATATTTTCACTCTTTCATTCGAAACTCTAACTTTAATTCTCGGTGGTTAATTTTGTATCCTTAGTATGCTCAATGGCCGAAACATCGACATAAAGATCGGTAGTGTCCATTCTGAGTAATACCTCGAACAGAGATTTGTAGCATTTCTAATTTGAGAAAAAATTCGATATCAACTTTATCTCAAATTACTTCTCCAGTTTAAGTTTAGTATTTAAGTCGATAGAATAGTGTAAAGGTAAAGTATCTACAATAGAAAATATATATCAGATAAACTACTGACAAGTCACTTGTATATTATTATTCTGAAGAACTGTCCTTCATATTGAAAATTTCGCCAATTCGAGCACTATTCTGATCGCTAGCATCTTAAGCGAATTTTACGTTGGTGATATGCAGATGACCCTTAGTAAAATTTTTCCTATAACATTTCAATCCTCTTCTTCTTAGCATCATGGTCATTCGTGAACCATTGCTTCATTCACAATCTATGTAAGGTTATCTCCTTCCACCGACGCTCGTTTAGCTTTTAAAAATGAACGCCCACGTCTTCGAGCCATCTCTCTCTGGGGCGTCCGCTTCTTCGGCCTCCAATAGGGCATAATTCAATTGTCTTTCAAGTTGTTTTCTCTTTGGGCATTCTAAACACGTATCCAGCCATCTTATCCTCTGAGATTTTATAAATTTTAACACAGTTTCGTCTTTTGCCAATAGTTCCAGCTCGTGATTATATCTAATTCGATACGTACCGTCTTGCAGTCTTACAGATCCATATGTCTTTCGCAATATTTTTCCTTAAAATACCATTAATACCATTAGCGGATTAATGTCAGCAGTTTTTAGCGTCCACAGGTCATAGGTAAGCACGGCGCGGTTCACGGTTTTCTATAGCCTTAACTTTTGGTCGCTTTCAGATAATAATTTAGACTTAAGCAGCTTCAAATTAGAAAAGTAACACTAATTTGCTGCTAAAAGTGTTAAGCATTGAATAAATCTTCCAATAATTGAACTTCTTTCAATGTTTTTTTCTTTTCCACTGCAAATAAACCGAAAAAAAGAAAAAAATATACTTGGTTTACTTGAAGTGAAACCGTTAAGCCATAAAAGCTACTTCATAAAAAGCACTTCAATTCATTCAATTTAGCTTACGGCAAATCACTCGAGTGAGCACAAGTCTTGCCTTTTTTGTATTTTTTTTCTTTGTAAAGTGATAATTTTCTCAAATTGTTTTTTATTCAACTGTTCTAAAAGGTTGCAATAATATTTAAAGTAATTGTTTTCGATTTCTCAAAATAATTAGTCAACAAAATCTTTGTTGCATTCTAAACCACTAATACTACAACCTATTTTGCCCATCATTCCGCCCTCACCTTTTTAGAAGTTGAACAACCAGCTTCACTCTGCTGTAAACGTTTCAGTTTAAGGTTTTTGTTAGACCTAAATCTCAGCCATAATTTAAAAAACCCGGAAATGAATTGAAAATCAAGGGCAGATTCCTTTAACACTTTCACCTTTTTATGATGTTGTTAAACTTCTCTGTTGCTGATAAACTTTATAAAGCAAACAATTTTTTCACTTCACGATATGCGGTTCTTTTCATTGTATAAAATTAATTATAGAAACTTCAAATGGCTTGCAAACAAAGAACGAATTGATAGATCGAATTGAAATTTTTTGAGTGTTCAAATGAAAGATGAGGTATTAAAATGGGTAGAAACTTTGATTCCTCTACTGGTTAATAGCTGTCGCTTTCAATAACCTTTAACCAACCGTCGGGAGGCCGCCGTAGCCGAATGAGTTGGTGCGTGATTACCATTCGGAATTCACAGAGAAGTCGTTGGTTCGAATCTCGGTGAAAGCAAAATTAATAAAAACATTTTTCTAATAGCGGCCGCCCCTCGGCAGGCAATGGCAAACCTCCGAGTGTATTTCTGCCATGAAAACGCTCCTCATAAAAATATCTGCCGTTCGGAGTCGGCTTGAAATTGTAGGTCCCTCCATTTGTGGAACAACATCAAGACGCACACCACAAATAGGAGAAGGAGCTCGGCCAAACACCTAACAGAAGTGTACGCGCCAATTATTTATTTTATATTTTATTTTAATGCGTTCTCTGCAGTCGATATTTTGCATAGTGAATGTTGTTTACGAGTTTTCGTAGAGGATTTCTCAGATTTAGAGATTTTCATTAGTAAGCCCGAGTTACAATACTGTTACAAATTTTTAAGGAGCGCAATGGCCACTTTTGGTATGCAATCTTGCTAAACGAGCTGTGAAAAAAGTTTGGAGTTCATGTTTAAAAACAGAAAGCGAAAATGATCATTATTTCAAAGTTTTCAATGAAAAAATTAAAAGCTTCCAAATATTGTAGAATATATAATATATGTAGGTGCATATTTTTTAATAGCTTAATTAATAGCTCAGAAAATACAGTCATATTTATAGCGAGTTATATTAAACAAAAAAAAAAACACACACTGAATTTTCGAGTGCTGATTTTTTGCTTTGAAATAATATTTATTTTCTGAGTTGTAAATTTTTCATTAAAAATTATGATTTGAGTGAATGAATTTCAAAGTTTGAAGTTTTCGATCGAAAATAAAACCTTTGTTTTAGGCATTATTTTTTTCTCTCAGAAATAAAAAGTAGTTTTTGAATCTTACTTTTGGGGCAGAACGAAAAACTAAAAACACCACACCTGAACTCACCTTACACACAAATAATGGCATGAAGGGCGTTTCATAACGATATCTCAGAGATTTATTGACAAGTTTTAAAACATTTTTTGGTTTTTGTTAAATTTTAATGACTTATTTTATATAGTTTATCCTACTATAAAAATAATACAAATTTAAATTTCCAACTCTGAGCAACTGAAAAAAATTCAATAAATTTTAATCAAAGTATCAAACTTTGTAATCAGAATTTTTACACAAATTTCAAGTACGCAGAGTTGCATTTCACTGAATTTTGGTCCAATAAAATGCAAGCGTTAAGTGCTCAAGAACCGTGTTGATTTTTGAGAATTTTTTGTTTACTGGTAGACTTGCACATTTTCTGCATATCACGAATACATGAATTTTTTTATATAGAAGAGAACTCCCAACCTGATTTAGAGTAAATATTCTTTGGCTAAATTAAATTCTTACGATAAAAATATCTACAAGTTTAAAAGAGTTGTGATTAGTTGAATACAACATTGCAGGATAGCGCAGTTGGCCCTTTATTATAATTGCATAAATTTTTCAAACCCGAGTGATATGACAACTTTAACATTTTTTTACTGATTGACCTAATGATTGGTACACATCTTTTTAAAAATATTATAAACTTATACATAGACTGACATAGGATTTTTCCATTGATTAATCGAACATTTTTCTTTTAATTTATTTGAGTAACTTTCTTGTCAAAATAAATACATTTTAAGTAAAAATTTATTCTTATTTCAAGAACGTCTACGTCGCTCTGCAGATATTTTATTGAAATTTGAAATAAGTAGTTCACTTCTTTAAGACAAAAATTAAGTTGCTTATCACACCCACAGTGAAGAAGTGTACTGGAAAAATTTCCTCACGGAGAGCAATGTTTTTCGGTTACTAACATTTTTGTTTTCGTAATGATTGTTTTTCAAGAATTTCGTCCAAATCTAAAAATAAATGAACATCAACTATTCTATCATAGTTACAGCTTTATTGCCACTTAAGGAGGTGATACATAAGTTCTTTTTTTCAATTTGCTGGTCAGAATTTAACATTTTCGGACCAATAAATGTCCAAGCTACTTCACATAACATCGTCGTGTGGCTTATTGCGAGATGTAGACATCTTTGAGCATTAATGGGACCAGCATACATTCATTAATGCGTGCAATTTTGGTCGTCAAAAAGATTTGTTCCCCATTGAATGTTGATGCCCGCATAGTTCAGCAAATGCCCAAAAAAGGACTTGTGCCGATTGGTGTAAAGCAATTTTGAAGAAATTTAAAAACGGTGGCTCAAAATACGTCTATGACTTCGTAACAGGTAATCTTGTATCTATTCATATAAGCCGGAAACAGCAATCGACAGTTCGACGCAAATCCTCGAAGTAGCACCTAAACACAAATCGTCGCCTATTTTTTCAGAAAATCTGGTAGCTGATCATATCGCAATTGTACCACTAGAGAAAACAGTCAACTATGAGTGGTAAATAAGTACTATTTGTCAGAAGTTTTCGGAAAATTATGACGGTAACGAATCATAATTCACCAAGACAATGCGAGCTTTCACATTTCGCCTCACTTCAGAGAGTTTTTTGAGCACTCAAAAGATCGGATAAAGGGGTTATCCAATCTATAGCTTTGCTTTGGTACGTAGTGATTTCTTTTTGTTCCGCAGATCAAAAATAAAATGCCAGGTCAATGTTTTTTAACCCCTGAAGAAGCAGTTGAAGCATTTAAAGGTTTGAAGGTATCTAATTCTGAGTGGTTAAAGTGCTTTGAAAATTGGTTCAAGGGAATGCAAAAGTATGCTGATTTCGAAGAATAAAATGTATTTTTTGTATATTTCTTTATTTATTATTTAGTCTATTAACGCAAGCTTCTCACAAACTTATTACAACGAAAAGTAGAATAACTATCGAACATGATTTACCAGATACCTAAAAAATAGAGTAAGTAAAAATGCACAATAAAAAAAAAATGAAAAACGATATTTAAAATTTTGTATGCTTTTTATTCAACTTCTTTTACATGCAAAAATTAAAAATTTTGTTTTTTTAATTTTAATAATTTTAAAAATGTCGCTGAAGTTGACCTTGGCGAAAAATTAGACCTGGACGGTGTTGTCCATTTTGGCTCTTCTATTTATCTGAAACACAAAAACGAGAAAAATTATTAATCAGTATAAATGTAGCTATACCCCTTGAATTTGAATTTGAAGAGGTCGAGCCAAGGAGATTTGGTGGCTCCTAAAACACTCAGGCTAAAAAGCCCATTGTATTTAAAGCTCTGGAAAGGGGGTAGATAGTCAAGGAGGGAGGCGAATCTGTAAATATCCTCCAGTTTTAGAGAACGAATATTACTCATTCCCATGACATCGGAACCCAATAGTCGCGCTCTAGCAAAGGCAGGACACTCACAGAGAAAGTGCTCAGTGCTATCCGCCTCCTCCAAGCAGGACAGGCATATCGGGTCCTCGATGATTCCAATGGTGGTCATATGCTGACCCCATGGGTTGTGTCCTGTAATGATGCCGACCATCAACCGAATGTCTTTCCTTCTAAGTTTTAGTAGAAAGTTTGACAGTTTTCTGTTCGGACTTGTCACAAAACACTTTGCAGTTCTGCAGCGTTCTAGACCGGACCATCGCTCTTTATGTAGATTGCCTACATAATCGTTGATCCAATTCTTGATTCCTGCGGGACTGATTCCGATTATCGGCTCTGGCCCCTGTGGGGGCACCGCTGATCCACGGTTGGCCAATTCGTCGGCAATTTCGTTTCCTTGAACACCGGAGTGTCCCGGAACCCATATAAGTACAAGCCTGTTTTGTCTTGCGACAGAATTAAGCTTCTTCTTACATTCTTGAACAATCTTCGAGGTTTGCTTCGCGTTCTCCAGGGCCTTCAATGCAGCCTGAGTGTTACTGAAGACTCCAATCTGTTTCCCGCTCCATCTCCTCTCGATTATCCATTCGGCTACTTTTAGGATGACAAAAACTTCTGTTTGAAAAACAGTTGCCATTCCCCCCATAGCGTAGTGATACTTATTACTATCGTTTAAGTACCATCCGGCTCCAGACCCTATTTCAGTCTTGGACCCATCGGTAAAGAAAATATCCGTCAAACCTCCCTGCATGCATTCTGGATTGCTCCATTGCTCACGCAATGGAAATCTGACATCAAATTTCCTTCCGAATGAAACTGTGGGTATCAGGTCATCTTTAGGTGCCAAAAACAGTGGATACTGCTCCGACGGCAACTTAAAGATTTCTCTGTGTCCCGAAGTTCCATCTTCGTGCCAGAAACCATATTTATGGAGTCTACACATTGCTTTTATTGCTTCCTGTTGTATCTTAAGATCCAGGGGGAGCAAATTAAGCATAGCATTTAGGGCATCACCAGAGGTTGTACTCATGGCACCCGTGATGCATAAACATACACTTCTTTGCAGCCTGTATAGTTCCCGGATTGTGGACTTAACCATGCTCCGTCGCCACCAGACCACAGAAGCGTAAGTGATGATTGGTCTGATAAGTGCCGTGTATATCCATAGGACTACAGCAGGTTTCAGACCCCAAGTTTTGCCAAAGGCTCTACGGCATTGCTGAAAAATCTTCAATGCACGATTCACCTTCAGTGAAACGTGTGTCTCCCAAGTCAGCTTCTTATCCAAGATTACTCTTAAATATTTAACTTCGTTGGAAAGACCAAGTGTCACACCTTTCAGTGTGGGAAGACTGAGTCCATCCAATTTCCGTTTTCTCGTAAACAAGACTATGGTTGTTTTGTTCGGATTAACGGAAAGACCTTGTCTCATGCACCAATCATCGATTTTGTCAAGGATCCTCTGCACTTTCGTGCAAAGCCTCTTTAAGGATTTATCCGATGTTAGCGCACAGACGTCGTCCGCATATGCTTGGACGTGAAAGCCGAGTTCCTGCATCTCCGCTAATAGGGAGTCTACGACGAAGCACCACAGCAGCGGAGAAAGAACACCCCCTTGGGGACATCCTTGCTTGGCCCTGACTGTGATTTGCTCGTCGTCGCTCCCACCAGCGGTTAACAGCCTCTCAGAGAGCATGGAGTATATCCATTTTATAATGGCTTGATTAACTCCGTGTCGTTCGGCAGAAGAACATATCGAGCCGAAAGTGGCATTATCAAAAGCCCCCTCAATGTCCACAAACACGCCCATTGTGTATACGTCAGCTTCCAGCCCAGCTTCAATCTTGCTAACAAGATCGTGTAAGGCTGATTCACATGATTTTCCACTCTGGTAAGCGTGTTGATTTCTACTAAGTGGACTTCTCGGCAATACCCCCACTCGAATATGTTTCTCCACCACTCGTTCCAGACTTTTCAACATGAACGATGTCAAACTGATTGGTCTAAAACTTTTTGCTAGGGAATAGTCATCTTTTCCTGGTTTTGCAATAAATACTACTCTTACGCGTCGCCATTGGGATGGTATATAACCAAATGCAAGACAGGCTGTGAAGATCCTTTTCAGGGCCTCAATCAGCCTGTCTCCTCCTTTTTTAAGCATTACTGGATATATTCCGTCAGGTCCAGGGGACTTAAAGTTCTCAAAAGAAGATAAGGAAAACCTTATCGATTCCCTTGTCACTATCCGACTAGCAATATACCAGCTGTACCTAGAGGTTCCACCGTTGCCACCGTCATTGTTCATGCCACTCTCAGCTTCAGAGAGAGTTCTACTACCCGGAAAATGGGTTTCGAGTAGAGCATTAAACGTTTCCGATTTGGAAATGGTGTATGAACCATCAGGTTTTCGAATGGAGCTATGCCCCTTACTAGAATAAGAAACTAAATAAATTTGACAAAATTTGACCCTCTAAAAATCGTGTTTTTTCAGATTTTTAATGAAAAAAATACGAAATAATTGAAATAATAATATGAATCTAGTACGGGCGATAGCCATTGATGTTGGGAAGAATATATTAAAATTTTAGACGATTCGGTTAAATAGTTTTTTGTTTTGACACGACCAGACCGAAAAAAGTAGTTTTGAAATAATTGAGTTTAAAGTTTTGAGAGTAGATAATGCGACCATTGATGCCACTGTGTGACGAATCTGACTCTACTTACTAAAATGGTTGTAGAATAAAAAATACTGGGAGTATCCTTCCAAAAATTTGACACTATATATATTTTTAAAAGCTACATTTTCGAAATATAAAAAAAATATAAATTATAAACTGTTAAAATCTGCATACGATAATTTACAATTTTTGACGTAGACTAATTAAAACCGGCACTGTAGCTGAATGGATTGGTGCTGCCATTCGGAAGTGCGTAGGTTCGAATCTCCATTCAAGAAACACCAAACGATAGAAAAATGTGTTTATAATAGCGGTCACCCCTGAGCAGGCAATGGCAAACCTCCGAGTGTATTTCTGCCATGAAAAATATTCTCATGAAAAACTATCTGCCGTTCAGAGTGGCCAATTATATAAAGGTATATATAATAAGATAAGAATGTATCGATGAACTAAAATCATTTAATATGAAATAAGCTCCCTCAGCACGTTAAAAAACTGGTGCAATGAATTTTCTCGCGGTCGCTGTTCGCTCACCGACGAATTCTATAGAAGTCGCCCGAAAACTGTAGGTGTGCCAGAAAATATCATTACTGCGTGAAAAATGTCTGAGCAAGATCGTAATGCCACATACCGTGAGATTGATTCAGTCAATAGGATTTTACATGATCACCTTCTGGTAAAAAAACATGTATTCGCGTTGGATCCCACACAATTTATAAAAGGCCCTCGAAAGGCGACTGAGTAAGGTGTTTCAGCAATTGGTTCGAACGAGTATGAAAGTGTATGAAGTGAGAATATTTTAAAAAAGAATCAAATAATTTTTAATTACCAACGATCATGTTTCTATTGTTAGGCAGTGCTCGTAGGAGCGTCTTTCATATTTTTTTTATTTTTTTTTATACAATCTGAAATTTCGATAGTAATACAGGAAACTCTGTCATTCAAACTCTGTCTTCGGTTGAATAGTTTTTTGTTTTTTTTGACAACACCAGGCCAAAAAAGTCGTTTCGAGAAAAACGAGTTTGAAGTTTGTGGTACAGAAGCGCTCTCTACCTAGTTAATGGGCTGTAGATGCTGTAATATTGGGAGTTTCCGCATGAAAATTTCACAATATATTCTTAAGATACTCTGCTTTCGAAATATCGAAAAAACAAAAATCGATTTTTTGATATTTCTTGACCACCGGGTTCCCGAATATTCCGTTTTACATTTAGCAACATAGAAAGATAGGGAGCTACAAAGATTACATTCTGGTATATTGAAATTAATTATTTCCAAAAGTAAATGAAGAGTTAATACTGCCATTGATTTTCATTATTATTTTACTGTGTTTTCATTATTGGATGTAAAACATAAAATGATTGGCTCTTCAAATTTTTTCGTAACATTATAATTCGATGCTCCAACTCGAAACCTTAGACACTTTTCAAATTTTTATATATATATTTAAATAATGTTTCGCGTTTGGACACATTTCTTCCAACATAAAGAGTGCGTGGTTCAACCCGAGGTTTGTCGCTATGCAAATACAAAAACCGGAGCAAAAACCTAGGCAACCGGGTAAAAATTACCACTTAATATATAGGTTTATAATTAATTAAATATTTATTTTACGTAAGGAACGCGTCTTTTGTTTCTATGCAAAAAGTTACTTGAAACGTCAGGTCACGATATTTTGTAGAAAAAAATTTAGAAGTGATTTCATTACCTCTGTGATACTTTTTACACAGTAGCGACGAACATCGGGTTAATATAGAATTTTTTTAATTAATTAGTAGCTATTGTTGGCAGTAAGGATTCTTCGGTTGGCTGTAAAAAAATATATTTTGCATACTGTGCTAGATATATGTACCTATATGTGCGACTGTGATATCATACACCGAATAAATAAATAAATAAAAATTTTACACATCAGCTAGAAAATGCCATTAGCTATCAACTTGAGAATTAAAAAATATCTCAAAGTTTGGTGAAACCAATTTTCAGCGCTTGTTGGGTATCCTCCTCATACATCAACTACATCAAAGTGGGTATGCGAGAATGCAAAAGCTGCACCTATTTGTAATCTTTACTGCCGACAAATACAACAATATGCTCATTCTGTTTTACTTTTACTTTCGTGCACAACTGGTTTGAGCGCATTTTTGCTGCCGCTGTCGCTGTCGCTGCCCCTCTGCTGTTTTAGCTCATTCGTATTTGTCCCATTTACTTCCTCTTCTTCTTTGCTCCTGCTTTATTTATTTGTCATTTATTTCATTGTTTTTTAGTGCTTTTAATATTGTTTGTGCATAAATCTGTATTAAGCGTAAATATTTCGTTGTTTTGAGTGAGCTTTCCCAACACGCGTCAATGTACAGCGAAATTTCCAAACAAGAACCAGAGCATTCAACACATGCAATATACATACATACATACATACAAACATACATACATACATACATACACACATACATTCAGTAATGGATGAAAGGAGTAACGTTGCATGGCGCAAAGTGATTGTCAATCAGTTTCTGGCATCACAGCATGCAATTACATTATTTTACAACAACAAATGGTAGTAGCGCCATTATCGTCACCAGCGGCAGGTAATTAACTGCATGTTTTGTTGACTGATTTTTGTTTTTTTTCTATTTTGTTGGTTATATTTTCTACTATTGCGCATATATGCACATAATATTGCTTTATTAAATAATAAATATTTTTTTTTTTTTTTTCATAAACAAGTGCGTAACTCTTCGAATGAATGAAGTAAATAATGGAAATGTGTGCACATTGGACTTTTTTTTCAAATTGAAATAAGTACAATTTAGTAAAAATTCAAATATGCGCAGCTGCAACTATTCCATTACCGCTAAAATGGCGCTGATGCGGAAAAATTTCAACGGCAAATGCCAGTTTTTTTGTCAGTTTTGCATGCAAGTGATTTTTTTCCAATTTACATTTTCAGTTTTATTTTATTTTAACAGCCGCTATTCCAAAAAAACCTAACTTTTATAAATATAAATAAGCAATAAATGGTTATAAATACTATAAATAACCAAAATATATTAGAAAAGTGTGCCAGATTGGTAGGTAGGTGGGGGAAATGGTTGAAGTGCCAGTCTGACACTCCTCAAGTAGCACTAAAGCGCCGTTTTGATACAATTATAAGATCTCCTACAGGCAGATATAGCCAGCCCGCGTTCCCTAAGTGTTTTGCATGCTTGCAGAATCGCAAAGACTTCTGCTTGAAAAACACTAGCAGTGCTCGGCAGTTTAAAGGAGATAGATAAATTGGCTGATTTAGAGAAAACCCCTGTTCTGACTCCCGATTCCATCTTGGAACCGTTAGTGAAGACAGAGGTGCAAGATTCGGTGCAGATTTTCCCCTCACTCCAATCTTGCCTATTTGAAAAGATTGCCCTAACACGACCCTCAAACTTTAGTTTGTGGATAGAGAGATCTGTTCGAAGTTCGGAGAAATACGGTGTTGATTGCCCGAAAATGCTACCATGTCCATTGAGGGATTACCTCCAGAGGCCAACCTCCTGTGCCTCACACTGGCATTTGGTAATCTTATTTGAGCAAATAACATACAATTTGGTTAACTTTTCTCTTATAATTTAACCCCTTTGGTTTTTCATGCTATTATGGCACACTTTATTAACCCTCTGTTAGGCAGTAGAGTCACGCCCGACTTTTCTGACGTATTTTGTGACAAATATTTTTTATTAATCAACTAGCAAATACGTCTTGCACTATTCCGTCGTTAGGGCAAAGCATTTTTTCTAATGCGTTAGGACACCCTATGCTACAATTTGAGTTAAAGGAAAATAATAAATAATAAAATAAGGATACAATACATTTTTTATTTTATGAACTTCTGAAAAATTAAATAAATTGTATCTACTTCCCACTCGTGAACAGGCGGCGTATGACTGATAACGAAAGTAAATGTAATGCTGGTCTGAAATTGACCCTGTTATACACAGAGCAGCGAGTCGTTTCTTTTCAAGAAGTTACTTTGGTGCCACACTACTACAAAAAAAATGTATAAAAAAAAAATTGTTTTTAAATACTATTTGATGTCAATTAACATACTATAAAGGCAAAACGATCGCATTTTATTTTCTTAAAAAAAAGGTGCGTGTAGCGTAGTACACATAACAGAAGGAGAGACCCGAGACAGAATGGGAGAGAGAGGGAGAAAGAACATACATCTAAATAAATTCACATAATTTGCAGAGAATACGAATAGACAAAATTTACAAAAAACAGAGGCCGGAGTAGGTAAACGCCGGACACAAACCGTGGCAACACCGCACACCAAAAAAAAAAAAAACGCCAAAAAAATTGGGATCAAAAAACGCCCCAAACAGTAGGCCCCCAGGAAATATAACGCCAAAAAGTAGGCACCAGAAATATACTTCCTACAAGTACGCACCAACAAACAAGCGTCATAAAGTAAGCAGTGTTATTTCTCATTAGAAATTAGCAACCACAAGAAAAAACTCAGGAAAAATAGCCTAAAGTGTATCTAAGATATATAAGGTATAGCTCTCTCCCCCTTTTCCTCTACGTTATACCTTTTTTTCTGTCGCGGAACGAAAATGGCCAAAACGTTGCATGGCCTTGAAATTTTACTCTCCATTCTCGCTCGTCCATCGACGCCTAAGAAGTTTCACTTAGAAAAAGAAAAGATCTAAAAAATTTCTATAAAAAATGAGTATTTGACCACACTACTACCTTAAGGAAATATTCTTCGCGAACTTGTCCTTATCGCTCCTAAAATCAGTGCGTACGTTTCAAAAAATGTTGCCAAGATCTCGCATTTCCATAATATTGATATCTTTCAATACATTAAAAAATTGTGTACCTAAATGATAAATTTACGTCTGGATAGAGCAGGACAATAGCACAGAAGGTGCGATCATCTCTTCTTCATTTAGACAGCTTTTGCTGAAGTTATGTGTCCGCACTTCAATCCTCTGAGCGTGTCTGCCTACTAGTCAGTGCCTCATTATAGCTCAAATCAGTGTACTAAACTATGCTTATTTTGGCTTAGCAGAGATTCTGTGCGTTTAGCATTGAGAGTTGATCACAATTGTCAGGCGATGTCTCCTACTAACAAGCAATAGATCCATTTTTTCGGATTTACTTCTAGTCCTCGACTGCTATTGCAAAATTATATTTTATTGAGAGATCTTTGCTGAAAATCACACAATATTGGAAGGTGTCTTCCCATTTACCTAAAGATGACTAAACCTCGATCGCAATAAATATTTATTTTTGCAAAATCATAATTTTATAGATACTCAACTCAAATTCTGAATTAAATCGGAAAACGTATACGATTTTTAGAATTCAATATTTTTTCTCTTGCAGGAACCAAATACTAATATATTGGTCTATACCTTCTGGATATAAGCCCAATAGGCCTATAAATATGAATTGAATAAATAACTAGACTTCAGATACTTTTAAAAAAATTGTTTGGTATATTTTCAAAATTTTAATAACAGTAAGAAATAATTGTTAAATTTAATTTATACAAAGAGATAGTACACACTTCAGTGTTTCATAGCAAAAAACCAATACTCCAATTGGGTGAGCCATTTTAAATTTGTTGCACTTGGAAAGTTATTTTTGTGAATTTGTGATGTACAGACAAGCCTCTTTTGTAAGTGTATGCAATTTATGTTAGTAAAACCCTTTCTGAAGAGATTAAGTTCCAAATAAAAAAAAATGTGTGCAATTCGGAGCGTTCTGCGCATAGTTGTTGGCGAATATACATACATACATATTAGTTTGGGGGAAAAAAATAAATTCATTACTTTTGCGTACAATTTTTGTACAAATGATTTAAATTGTTTTATGGTCAATCTTTAGCTTCTGAGCGATGATACGACCGGCATAACTCTCATTATTTATATGATGTTATCGACATTTTCGACATTATTGGCATTTTCCTTAACATCAAAAATGCCTGAACGGAAGCAAAATTGCAAATAATTAGCTGTTACAACTAGCTGTTAAGTAGCTGACTGGCTACTTACTTGCGTAATAACTGTTAAGAAGGTAAATATTTACTCCGATAGCCAAACGGCAATTAGGGCCCTAGGCTGGATTATGTTGCACTTGAAACTGGTTAGGGAAATCGTGGTCTCACTTTCGATTGCATCAGAATTCTTCGACACAAAGATAATCTGGGTACATGGTCATAGTAACATTGCAGGAAACGGCAAAGCTGAGGAGTTGGCCAGACAAGCGACCTGTGAGGTAGTGTGCCCACGAAAGAGAGGATTGGGATCCCCTTGACAACCTGGAAAGATGGGCTTTGCACCAACTCAGGGAGCGCTGGGCAAGTACACGAACGTGTAAGGTCGCGAAATCCTTCTGGCCACGTTTGGATCGGAGGCGTTCTAGGGATATTCTGAGGATGACAAAATCTCAGTTCTCAAGTTTTGTGGGCATCCTCTCGGGGCACTATCCGCGGGGTATACAAGCCGTGAAACTCGGAATTACTTCGAGTTCTTGTTGCGTCAGCTGTATGGAGGATGAGGTGGAATCATCTCAGCACCGGCTCCTTAGCTGCCCCGCTCTCGCGGGACTAAGACTTAAGCATCTTGGTTCTCACTTCTTTTCAGCCCCTGCTGACATAGCAGGTCTTAATATCAAACATTTGATGAACTTCATCACGGTTCATAGTCCACAAATACTCAACCCTCCCCACGCCTCTCCTTTTCGTCCTATAGTTTTTTTTTCTCACCTCTTTTTCCCTCTTGCAATGGTATCACGAAGGATGAACCAAAGTTCTTTCGTCCAAGTGGGCCCACTCGCTTGGCAACCATTACAACCAAACCTAGCTGTTACAGTAACAGCACCATAAACGCCATTCACATTAAAAATGCTGGAATTGAATTGGCCTGGGTTGCATTTTCGCCTATATCAAAGAGAAACTGTAAATGTATAAGTTATCAAAAGGGCTGTCTATGCTGTGCTTAAAAAGGGCTTTTATGATGGTTCTGACGCTTTCATAGAAAAATACAGTTTGGGGAGATGTCATTCAAAGAAGTTCGAGCCAAGGCATACAGTGAATGGTGCAACGAAATAGTTTGCCTTTTTGTCGGAAATTCACGATACAATACATCGTGTTTTTGTCTTCAAGACGGCCAAATAAAAGTCTTCACTAATGGTTTCAAATATTTTGAAAAGCGATTTCTTATTACATACTCTAATGCGCTCATGCACCTTTTTGCTGTTTACACTCAGTGAACGACCTAGAATTTAGTGGTCTCTAAGTATTTCTCTACCCAATTGAAATCGCTTGCCTCATTCATAAATTTGCATGCGGGATAAACAATAATCACCATATGGTTTATCTTCTGAAGCATTTCATAGATTCGGAAAAGGTCAATTGCAGCTCTTTGTTAGAAGCTTAGTTTCCGACTACATCAGAGACTAAACGACTTAGCTGTCTCACAATATAGCAACGCTGGACAAGTATTTATATCGAAATCAAAAATTTTCCAAAATATTGCGCCGTAAGTTACTTTTATTGATAAAAGTTCGGTTTTCTTGGAATAGAAGGTACATAATTTGACTTCCGTTTCATACACCCTGCAGTCAAAAGCCAACCATTCAGCATGCACTCTAGTTCATGAAATGGTATATGGTGGAAGGAGTCATACGAGCTCAAGAGTACTTAGAAATGTACCAGTTGTGCAATCACCAATTAGAGGTATATTCAAAACAAAATTCTCCTGTTACTATAAATAAGAATGTTTCAAGTAGGATGCACAAAAGAAGGATTGGACTAATGTTAGCATTGTGGACTGACTTTTTTCTCTATTATGAAATAGTGCGTGAGCTGTTAAATTGCTGATGTAGATACTTACTAATTCTCTAAATAGTACGATTCTGGTACATGGGCGTAGTTGATGAAGTGATTGATATGCTTTTTTTACTCAACTATGAACTGGTTCATGAAGAGGTAAAATTCTCATTCATGCGCATAACTGATATAAAACTGATGCTTATTAGTTATTTAAAATAAACGATGTTGCTGTTAGATTGTCAGTAGTCTTATCGTAAGGCATCATAAGGTAGAAATACCAGTTACTTGCATTGGAAAAATATGGTATACAAACTAGTTTAGCTGCAATGCAAATTGATAGTAAGATATCTCAGAGTGTCTAGTAGGTTTGACTGCAAGGCATAAATAAATGCCTTTACCTAAAATGCCTCATCAAATGCCTAAAATGCATGACAGCTTTAATGGAAGGCCATTTGTTTTTTAATGAGTAGCTAATAATATTTCAAGCGAGAAAAGAGTAAACCGCTGTAAACTTTAACAACATTCAAAAATGTTCATTGTCATAATTAGGTAGCTTTATTAAAGCTGCCGATTCCGTCGATCGATTGATTGATAAACATCAGCATCAAACGTTTGCGTCGACGGTAGCCGCTCATAGCTTACTATTTTCTTCCAATGCGGTCAAATACGCCACATTAGTTCCATTTGCATCATTTCATTTGACAGTTCATCTATGACAAAAACGTATTTATGAGGCAGTTGATGGCGTTAATACAGGATTCGATGCCAACTGTGGACATTAAAAATTACCATCTTAGTGGTTTTCTGCCATACAAAGCTTCTCATAAAATCTACGTACGACTAATTCTACAAAAAATATGGAATTCTGAATTTTATTTCCATGCGATGTTGAAGAAGAGAATGAAGGTCATGCTGAAAAATTATAATATGCAATAGGTAAAATTTATTAAAGTTGAATCAAAAGTATAATATCCCCTATTTTAATCATATAGAACCAAAAATACGAGTTGGAATTATGCATTGCCCCATTTTAATTCTATGTAAATCATGCCAGTTAAGGGGGCCTCTTATCAGTTTCTTCAAAAAAAGGTGTTTTTTCTCAATTTTTTTTTCGAGGCGAAAAAAGCAACACATAGGAATCGTCCCCTTAGTATTAAAATAGGCTATACATTTTTTGATGTTTTGAGAAAATGAATTTCAAACTTTTTGTCGAAAGTAGCTCTCACTCAAATCTCGTTATGTCTGTAAATATTTATTATTTTTGACTGACGTTTTGACGCACTTTGTGGACCTAGAATTTGACCAAGTTTTGACCACATATAAAATCGACGATGGAGAATCCAAAAATTCAATAAAAAAATAATAGCCTATGAGCACATAGGATATTGTTATACTAAGGGGACGGAATAATCTTTTGGATTTATTTGAAAGCATGATTGAAGAGTAATAAACAATTTTTAACATAAATAAAAAAAAACAAAATGGCGGACATATGAGGGATCTCACATAGCTTCTCGTTGCGCGCTAGTAAAACGGCGTGTAATATTGCGGTCATAGTTTTCACCTGAAACACAAAAGAAAAATATTTTCTTATTCAGAAGGCTTTCCCGCATATAATAGACTACCCTAGTATAAAAATATGAAAAAGTGAACACACAATTAATTATTGAAAAAAGTGCTTTTTTTGCTATTTTTTTCAAAAAGGTGTTAAATATTATTAAAAATATTTTTTTTTTTTGGATTTTGTTAGTTAATTAGTTGCGCATTTTAATTATTTTTATATAGATTATCGGTTTGAAACGATATCTTTCGTCGTTTCTTTTTAAATCTTACACGCCATTTTCAAAAACATGGTTTTGAGAAAACGAGTTTCAAAGTTTTCAGAACGTAGAGAGTATACTCACACGAGGGACGGTACATAGGCCTGTAACTCCGAAATCACTTTTAATTCCGCTATAAAATTTTGAGGGCATATTCTCCTAAAATATTGTATATCTATCGGTTGCAGTAAAAAACAAATCGATTTTTTGAAGCCGACTGATAAGAGGCCCCCCTTAATGAGCAAGAAAAATATGTGGTTTAGAGCTATGCTTATTATTTCAATCGTCTGCAAGTATGCAGCCATCAACTTTTGAGCTGCTTGTTTATTGTTTTATTTACTTCATTAATCTGGCATGTCGTAGCCGAATGCGTTGGTGCGTGACTACCATTCGGAACTCATAGAGAGAGCGTAGGTTCGAATCTCGGTGAAACACCAAAATTAAGAAAAACATTTTTTAATAGCGGTAGCCCCTCGGCAGGCTATGGCAAACCTGCGAGTGTATTTCTGCCATGAAAAAGCTCCTCATAAAAATATCTGCCGTTCGGAATCGGCTTAAAACTGTAGGTCCCTCCATTTGTGGAACAACATCAAGACGCACACCACAAATAGGATGAGAAGCTTGGCCAAACATCAAAAAGGGTGTACGCGCCAATTGTATATATAATCTTGCACCTGTCTGCACTGCTTGACCGGATTATCAAATGGTTTATGGAAAGCCTGCGGTAACCGTAGCCGACTGGATTTGTGCGTAAATTGGAGAACAGAGGATTGGTCAAACGCTTCACAATAGATCTAGTGCCAAATTATTATTATTACACTCCTATAAGCTTGAGAAGAAGCGCAAGTTTTTAATAATAATAATATTTTATAATTATTTAATGATTGCGACTTCAAAAAAATTATCATTCATTTGCTCAGAAAAAGTTGCTCGTCAAAAAAATGTGTTAAAAGGATTAATCGTAATGAAATTAGAAGTAACGAATGAAAACAGTAGTGAGCTAAAAATTAGTAATGGGGTGAAAATACTAATGTTTGGAAAATTAATAATGAGTAAAAAGTTAGTAATGTTTGGAAAATTAGAAACTAGTGAAAAAAATCCAAACTAACCAAAAGCACCTATAAAATCAACATGCATCAGTTGTAAACCTGACTGACTCCATCATATCCTCATATCATGAAAGCAGTCCACTCAAGATAAAAACCTCAAAAAAAAAGAGTTCCTTGGCAGAAAGGAGAACTTGCAAGTTTGCGTCAACTAGCAAGACCAAAATTCAACGATGCGAAAAAATATCAAATATGGGATGAATATAGGAAAGCCCTAACATTGTACAACAAGGAACTGAGGAAATCAAAAAGGAAATCATTGAGAAAGCTCTATGGGGAACTAAACCTGCCACGGCAAGAATAGAAAAATCACTGACCAAAGGAGTGACAAATCCTATTAGCACACTAAAGGCACCGGATGTTACTTTTACAAGCAGTTTCGACGGAACACTAGAGCTTCTTCTCAGAATTCACTTTCCTGACTATAGGATAAACGCAACCTGTGACACTGATCAAGCAGTGCCAGCGCACACTCTGTTCTGGGCAAAAAATTCTACTGACTACAGAATAATAAACTACGAAAGGGTACAGTGGACAATCAACGCTACAAATCACCCGGACTAGATGGAATTTTTCCAGCCCTGCTCTCCCTGGGGCACTGTGAAATTAATACAAATTCTGGTACAAATATTCAGATCAAGTCTTAGTTTGGGTTATGCCCCTAAGATTTGGCGGGAGGTCAAGGTATTATTTCTACTAAAGGGGGGTAATAAGCTTCCTGAATCTCCCAAAATCTATAGGCCAATCAGTCTTACGTATTTAATGTTAAGAACCATCGAAAAGCTACTTGACTGTTACCTAAGAGAGGAGGTTATCTCGATAAGCCTACTCCATAAACTGCAATTTGCATATCAAAAAGAGAAATCCACAGTTACAGCACTGCACACAATTGTTCGTGAAATAGAAAAGGCCCTTGACCTAAAGGAAATAGCCCTCCGTGCTTTTGTGGACATTGAGGGTGCATTTGATAACGTGAACTCTCAAGCAATAGAACTGGCTCTCTTCAATAGGGGAGTCGATCCAGCAATTTTTAAATGGGTAAGCAATATGGGGCAAGTTACCCTCGGGGTACTCTCGCCGTTGTTCTGTTTTATCATGGCAAACGATTTAGTACAAACCCGTAACAATAAAGGGTATACAACAATAGGGTATGCAGATGACATTTCTGTAATAATTAAAGGCAACCACGAAAGGACCATAAAGGACTTAATGCAAGATGCCTTATATATAACCTGGGAGTGGGGCAGAAAGGAGTGGCTATCAATCAATCCTTCCAAAACTACTATTATTCCATTTACCAGGAATAGGGTTCTAAATATACTCACCCTTGGAATAATTAGAATAGAGATGCCTTTAAAAGAAGAGGTTAAAGTACTAGGAATTATCTTGGATAAAAAGCTCCCTTAGGTGGCCCACCTCAACTCAGTAATAAAAAAGGCAATGAAAAACCTTTGGGCAACAAACAACTCAAATGACCTTCTGGATCTGCACCCAAATGGTAAGACCTATCGTACTATATGGGGTTTTGGTATGCTTGGTTAAAACAAATCAAATTGCTGCAATATCAAAACTGTGTAAACTACAAAGGCTGGCGGGCCTAAGCATAACAGGGGCCGTGAGAACTACCCCAATTGCTGGTATCGAAGCGCTTTTAAATTTACCACCGCTAAATTTAGCAATACAAGAGGAAGCTACAATGCAAGCACTCCCTTTTCATATGAAAGAAAAACTTAAACCAAGAAATCCTACTGGGCACCTCAATATCTTGAACAGGGTTCAACATGTAGTATGCATAACCCAGGCGAATGACTACAGGGAACCCGTACTCAATTTTATTAAGAGATACAAGGTTATCAACCCTTCTAGGGAAGAGTGAAAGACTAACCAAACATGACTCACAAAAATGATACACAGATGGTGCCAAAATGCTCCAAGGAGTAGGAGTAGGAATAGTGCAGCCTAGAGCACACAAATCTCTAACACTAAGTACAGATATCACGATTTTCCATGCGGGGGTCTTTGCCATAATTGAAACAATGGAAATTATATCCAAAGGAGGGTTCGAGAAAGTAAAAATTTAAATACTTTCGGTTCTCAAAGCCTTGAATAGCTTAACATTCAAGTCAAAAGTCCTAATAGAAACATTGCACTCAACAAACTGGCCACTCATAATCAGGTCCCACTTACTTGGGTACCGGGACATGAGGACCAACCTCATTTTTCGGCTTAAAAAAAAAATTATGAAAAATGGATCCAAACTAAAATCAAGGAATACTAAAACGGCTCAAGCGGCCTCAATTACATTAAAAAGTTGTTTTAGACCTACAATTTCTCCCTCCTAAGGAGCTGATTCGATTCCTCGGTATACTAAATATTTACAGGGTGAACGATATGACGTGTTACCAACTTCACACTGCTTGCATCTGTAAAACAGCTTATGACATCAACGTCAAAATTGTTCGGTCGTAGGACTCGGACTCGGCACCGTCTCATAAAGCTCGTGTGAACCAAGAATGGTTAAAACATTATGTTTCACACTTCATTTCGTCCACACAATGGCTTTCGAATTCACCAGACGTAAATCTGATGGACCTCTCCATCTGGTCCATTTTGGAGAGCAAGGTGAGAACTAAAAATTATGACAGTATGGATGCGCTGAAAAAAACGATTATACGAGAATGGGCCAAAATACCTCAAGATCCCATTCGTGCAGCATGCAGCTCATTTTTTACCGTTTGAAGGCTATAGTCAAGCAAAAAGGTGGTCATATCGAGCTAAAGTGAATATATGTTAAAATTGTAATCATTTTTGAACAAGTTTGTCTTTGAAATCAATAAAAACTAATTTCACACAAAAAAGCTCAAATCGTTCACCCTGTAATAAAGTAATTAGGGGCGCACAATAGATCAATCTGGTCGTAGTGCGTAAAGGCCTTAGCCTAACCCGTACAACCATTACCATTACCAACTAGTGAAAAATGTTTAATGAGTGAAAACTTAGTAATGAGTGGAACATTTTTTTGAGTGAAAAAATAATGGTGAGTGAAAAATAGGTATTGAGTAAAAATGTAATAATATGTGGCAAATTAGTAACGAATGAACCAAAAGTAACGAGGGAAAATTAGTAATAAATAAAAAATTAGTAGTGAGTGGAAAATTTGTAAAGAGTGGAATGGACATTAGTAATAAATTAATAAATAGTGCGAAATTAGTAATGAATCAAAAAATAGTTGGTAGTGAGTAAAAATTTAGTAGTGAGTGGAAAATTAATTATGAAGGGTTGCAAAATTAGCAAGGACTGAAAGAATCATAATAAAGGAAAAATTGGCAATAAACAAAAAATTTGCAATAAGTGAACAATTAGAAATTAGTTGAAAAATTGTAATCAGTGAGAAATTAACATTGAGTGAAAAGGTAGAGTGAAAAATTAGTAATGAATCGAAAATGTCAATTGAGTGGGAAATATGTAATGAGTGAAAAATTATTAATGATTAAAAATTTGTAGGGAATGAAAACTTAGTAATTCGTGGAAAATCAATAATGACTGTAAAACCAATAATGAAGGAAAAAATAATAATAAGGGATTTTGAAACGAAAGAAAAGTAGTCACAAGTGATTAAAATGTTGTTGTATTATAGTTTTTTCGCAGGCTGTATAATCACCAAAATTTTAGCTGTAAATTACAATTCCTCTTTCTTGACCCCAAAACTCAAAAACTATCGTTGACAAAAAACAGAAAATTTGGAAAATCAGTAACTCTTTATAGTAGTCAAATATGCAAGTCTTTACAACTAATTAATTTTATAAAGTCTTATTAAAATTTCAGCTCAATCACTAGTAAGTCATTAAAAAGATCTTACAAACAAATTTACTTGCACAATTTATTTGGAATTCGATTACATCCGCAACAATAACGAATATTTGTTAAGTATTTTTTTTTATATTTTAAATTTTCAATGCTTGTTGACATAAAATGGCGCTAACAAAAGCCAATCAATGGCCGTCAATAATGAAATAACTGAATTTTTCATGACAATTATAATTTTATTTTTGGGGTTTGAATGTTGATTCCTGCTATTTGATTGTTAGCCAGTTAATATTTGCTTAGGAAACACACACACACACATACACACAATTCGTTCGAATATATAAAGAAAATTTTACGTTGATTTGGATATTTTCATTGCAAAAAATAAAACCAACAAAAATGTTGGCCGATTTGCGAAACGACTTTCTACAAACCTTTTAACCGAACGAACTATGCAGAAACAAAAAAACTTTCAAATTGAAGTTTGGCCAGAAAAGTGCTGTCAACAATTTTGTATATGCTCACATACGAGTACGTACTTGTCTGTATGTATACACAAAAACCACGAACTGTGAAGCACACTCTTCACTCTACTACATACATGAAAAGTTTAAAAAACTCACAAAAATGTTGAAGAGGAAATTTAATGAAAAGTTGTCTTAACTTCAATTGTAACAACAATAAAGAAAATAAAGAAATATCTCTTATGCGCCACTGATTTCTTCCGGAGCTTTAAATTTGGCTTCTGTTTGCAGTGCAAATATATGTACTTATACGAGACATAAACATATTTACGTTTGTAATTACAGTTGCAATTGTAAAAAGAAAGTCAAGGTTGCTGTTGTTGATAGTGAAATTAATGGCTTTGCTGGCAAAAACATAATAATAAAATGCAAAAGAATAGCATAATTACATTTTTATGGCTAATAGAAATAAATACGAAATTATTAAATTAGTTAGAAAGAAATTATAATGAGCGCAAATTCGCGTTCAGTGCATAGCTTAGGTTGGGTTAGGTTAAACGGGTTGGTTGTAAAAATAGTGACTTCGACGTTTCAAAGAAGTGTTCAAGTGTTCAAAGAAGTGTTTCCCCAGAAACTTGAAGCATATATGAGCCGCTCAATGCATACATCGATTAACTCCACTTTTTGAAAAATCTTAAATTTAAGTGTCAAAGCCCTTGGTATAGTCATAACTTTTTATATTTATAATAACTTTCCTGAATAATAAATATTAGCACCGTTAAATGGCAAATTTTTTTGGCAACTGAATAATAGGTAATTTATTTCAGAAACCATTTCGATTAACTCCATACTCTAATAATGCTTTCCATTTCAATTCAACCGGGCTATTCGGGACATGTTCTTCGATTTCGATGTAACTCAAATATGTTGCTCTCTGGTCGAAATAATAAGACACGTATTTTTTTGTTCGCCCGAAAATTTTTTTTTTAAGATTTATCGGCAATTTTGTTTTTCGCCTAAAAATCAATTTTTTTTAATTATATAAGAAACTTTTATTTTTTTAATGCTCATAACTTAGTCAAAAATGAACCGATTTTAATGATTCTTGGTTCAAAATGATCGTAATTCCTTGTACGAGCGTCTTTATGTAGAAACAATTGCAAAAAAGTGGTTGAAAATTTTTGCAAAAAAAAAAAAATCGAAATTTTTTCGAAATTCAATATTTCAAAAAGTGTATTTTTTTTTATTTAACTTTTTCCAAGTCAAGAGGACACCTCAAACTTCAATTGAACTGAATGCCCAGTAGCTAAAATTAGTAGTTTTTGAGTAATGAATTTTTGAGTAAAATACCTGTTTCGCAATTTTTGCTTTTTGAAAAATAAAAAAATTTCCAAAGCTTTTTTGCAATTGTTTAAATATTAAATTAAAACGTCTTAGGTTTATTGAAACTTGTTCAAAGCACGTAAATCAAAGCTGAATCAATTGACATGCAATTTTTGGTAAGTGGACACAGCTATTTGGCCAATCACTCAGATTTTGCCATTATTGAGCCATGTGCGAAAAAAATCAAAACATTTTTTCACCAGATGATTGGTACCATATAATCAAAACATGTAAAAGAAAAGCGCCGTTTCATCTAATCCAAATGACTCACCAAGATTATTTGTCAACAAAACATTTAGAACAGTCTATCATTAACAGAAAAGTAACCGTCACAGGGCTTCCAGTGAAATGGCTTAAAATACCCTGGATAAAGTTAGAAAGGTCCAAACCCTATCTCATACAATTCAAATGTGGCTATAATGAAGATATAGAATTTCAAGCCATTAATATAAGAAAAGCTTTAGTGGGTAGACCGCAAAGTTTGAAAAATATAGATCAGCCTTTACTATATTCTGGACCTGCTAAAATTCATTCCTCTTGTTAAACACGATTACTATAAGAACTTGTCAACAAATCGAAATGACGAATCCTCGTATACAGCTGATGAAGGAGACATTATATATAATACTGCTGAATCATCCCAAAGAATAATGCCGCTAACATAAAGCTGCTATAAATTAATTACGAAAATTATTTTATAACTGAACTTCCAACATTTATTTTTATGGAAAAGCTGTGACAAAAATGTATAATAACTAACTTTTTCTGTAATAAAAACTTAAAAATTAAAAGACTAAATTTAACTTTATTACTTTTTTCAGTTGCAAAATTGATTAACTTCATCACTCACATAAAAACTGTAACATTACTGAAGATTGTTTGTTGGCGATTCTGTCTTATCAATTTTATATACCGTTAAACGAAAGTTATATCTGCAATTATGCATTCCACATTATATATTTGAATTCATATTACCAGAGAAATTTTAAAAAATAATATGCATTACATCATCGCGTTTCTCAACTTTTCGTTTTATGGAGTTAATCGATGTGTGCACTGAGCGGCTCATATGTATAATACTGAATCTGTGCATTTCGAATAAAATATGTGTACTCGTACTTCAATCATCGATAGTGTAACTATTTCAGCCATCTCCTCTATTTGTGAATATAGGAAATCTAGTTGGGTTATACGCTTGCGTTCGATGCCCTAAAACCTCTATCATACCCTTTACACTGCACACTCTTCTGCTACCTCATTTCTCGGAACACAATATGTCTTGACACCCAATACAATTAGTGTGTTGCACTACTACTATGTTTTCGTAGAGATAGTAGATATCTTTGACACTCTTGAACCCAGTACTAGTTAATCGATACTGATATAGATATCTTGATCGCAGTCTGACTATCAACAAAGAAAACCAGTTTTTAGGAAGCGAGCATTTAAATACTTTGCTATGTTGTTCCTCTTTGTTATTCAGACTTGTTTCAAGCAAAATTTGTTTTTAAATTTTGAGGCATTGTTTTAAATTCTGGCAGGCTGGCATTCACTTAAAAGTCGCCACCTTTCAACCACAGATATTTGATCTGACTGTTATTTTTTTTTCGTGCAATGGGATAGCACTGATGACAAATGATCGCATTAGTGAAAAAATATTTATCCTAGGAAGCCATTGCCCACAAGATTTTAATGTATCAAATATTATTATTATTATTTATTCATTATTTTTTCCTTTAACTCCTATTGGAGCTTAGCCCGTCAACTACTCCTCTTCTCCAAGGGGCACGGTTTTGAGCAATATACAGGGTGAACGATATGAAGTGTTACCTATTCAAAACACCACAACTTTTTTCTGTGAAATTAGTTTTTATTGATTTCAAAGACAAAATTTTTCAAAAATTATTACAATTTTAACACATATTCACTTTAGCTCGATATGACCACCTTTTGCCTTGACTATAGCCTTCAAACGGTAAAAAAATGAGTTGCATGCTGCGCGAATGTGATCTTGAGGTATTTTGGCCCATTCTCGTATAATCGCTTTTTTCAGCGCATCCATTCTGCCATATTTTTTAGTCCTCACCTTGCTCTCCAAAATGGACCAGATGGAATAGTCCATCGGATTTGCGTCTGGCGAATTCGAAAGCCATTGTGGGGACGAAATGAAGTTTGGAACATGATTTTTTAACCTGGTTCACACGAGCCTTATGAGACGGTGCCGAGTCCTGTTGGAACGTCAATGGTCTACGACCGAAATGTTTGCGTGTCCACGGCTCTAAAGCAGCTTCTAAAACATTTTCCCGATAATAACTCGCATTCACTTTGACACCAGGCTCGATAAAAACGATTGGAGAGCGTCCATCAGCGGTCACTGCTGCCCAAACCATTACTTGCGATGGGAAATTGCTTCGTATGAGCATTCGGTCAAGTAAACACGATCGTTATGAGTGTCTACGAACTGCTCAATTGGGAAATTTTTTTCTTCAGAAAACAAAGTGTTAGGAAATTCGCCATTTGGCCATTTTTCTTCCACTTCGACGTGAATTTCGTTCAAGTCGAGCCTTCATTTTCCGAACCACTTCTGGCGTTGATGCGGTTTTTTTTGGTCCACCTCCATAGCATTTTGCAATGCTACCAGTATCATTGTAACGTTTTATAGTGCGATACACAAACATTTTATTCACTTTGAAGTGACTGAGCTCACGAGCAATGGCTGGTTGTGATTTTCCAGCCAAATATAACGCAATCACACTATTACGTTTGAATTCCATCACAGAAAAAAAAAAATTTAACAGAACTGAGACGCAAATGCTTTTAGTGGTATATCTCTAGGTGGTATGTGGCCTACCCACTCTTCGGAAGGGGTTGCATGACACGTAGTTTTTTCGAAAAATCTAGTTACATTTTGTTTGCTGTGCTACAACTTTTTCTGAGTTTGACTTGCTTTATACTGATACGACATTCACCGCCTGTGTAGAGGTTGAACAAAGGTTAAGAACTATCACCAAAAAATATTTACGTGAAATCCAATTTTTTAGACGAGATGAAATTTTAAAGTTTTTCAAAATAATTCTCGACCCGATATTGAAGCATGCTAGATGTAGAAAATTTAATACCACGGTTAAGCATTACAAATGTCAAGATATCTGTGGTATTTACACGCCACATGCCACCAGGGTTAGGATTTCAGGATCTCGGGACTAGATTTTTCGTTTTTGACTTATTTTTTTCTATGGTTAATTAACTAGGGGCCGCAGTAGTCGAATGGGTTAATGCGTGGCTACCATCCGGTTGGTTGGGTAGAAATACCAAAACTTATAAAGGGTGGTTAAATTTTAAGGGCCGATGTTGAATGTAAACCACACCTAAACGTCAAGTTCTTTTCTGCATTTCATTTAACATTTTTCAATTCTAGATAGACTCAATTTGAACTATGGAAAGATATATAATAGAACAACGCGATAAAGTTATTCAGGCTTATTATGAAAACGGGCGTTCAAATCAAAATACATATCGCGCACTTCGTGAAGAAAATCATCTTCAGTGATGAGGCACATTTTCACCTCAGTCAATAAGGATTGCCGCCTTCGGGCGAATGAAAATCCAAGAGTGATTGCCGAAAAACTAATGCACCCTTAAAGAGTGACTGTTTGGTGCGGTTTATGGGCCGGCGGCATCATTGGGCCGTAATTTTTCCAAAATGCGGCCGGTTAGGCAGTTACTGTGAAATGTGCGAAAAATTTTATGGCCGAATAATCTCACGTCGGGGCGATGTCAATTGGCCGCCTAGATCATGTGATTTGACAACGTTGGACTTCTTTCTTTGGGCTTATTTGAAAGAAAAGGTGTACGTCGATATGCCAGCAACAATTCAAGAGCTAAAAGATGAGATAATTCGGCACATTAACGGCATAGAACCTCAATTATGCCTCAGCGTCATCGAAAATTTGCACCATCGGATGGAGTTGTGCCGCCGAGGCCGCGGCGGTTATTTGGCCGATATTTTATTTCATACGTAGTTGATTATTATAATAATGAGAAAAGACATAATTTCTTTAAAATATTGTATTTTATTTAAAATCAATACCGGCCCTTGAAACATAACCACCCTTTAGAAAATATTTTTTTTATTTATTAGAGGTTGCCACTCGGTAGACTAAGAAAAACCTCCGAGAATAACTCTAACATGAAAAAAGATCTGATAAAAAATCATCTGCCAATAAGCACACCACATATAGGCCAAACACCCAGAAAGGGTGTACGCGCCAATTATATATTATATATAGTTTTTCAAATTCAGATATTCAAGTGAGAACGCAAAAATAATGAAAATTAAATAAATAAATAAAAATATCAATAAGTAGGTAATAAGGATTTCGGTGTAAACGGACAATGAATTCTGATTCAGCACCTCAAAAAAATGACGTGCGATTTCTAAATTTCTCACAAAACTAAGAAATTGCACAAACTACATTGCAAAAAGGATGCGCCTATTAAGCAATATTTAATTTTTTTTATTTTTGTAACCGAACTCTAAGTTTGAATCTTGTCGGTCAAACTTCTATTCGACTTGTACATTATAAATAACAGCTAATAAACTAGAAATATTACTTATGATTACATTTTAAACTTATTTATGTAATTGCGGAAAATAATAGATGCTATTTTAACAAAAAAATGGCTCATACTCTTCATTAACTTCTATCATAAGTAATAATATTTCTCTCTTATTTCAATTATAAACAAAATTAGCCCGTCTATTATATATAAAATATTCACAAATCCCAAAAAAACATCTAATTTGTGTTTAATTCGCTGGAAATTTTAGCCAACTTTTTGTTTGCACAATTTTTAAATGTGTCATCCATTCTCTTGGCTAGCCAAATTTTTTTTGTTACAGCCAGTTAATGAAAATTTAATTTTAAATTCTTGCCGATCAGAAATCGCTAACAACGGCAAATAATGGCGCAAATATAATTACAACAAAAGCATTAGACACCACAAACGCAACCACAAAAGATATTTCAAGAAATCTCAGCTATTTGTGTCAGCGGCGCAAGAACGAGTTAAAGCAATTTCCAAGCGACAAACAAATTAATTGCAAACGAAAGAAACTGGCTTAGAAAAGTGTCAAGCAGCCAACTCTGCTGTCAAATCGCAATTCAAGTGTACCAGTCCATACAAGCTTCTACATAAAATACACACATACGTACGTGCATACTTATGTAAGTTGGTGGCGAAGTGGACTGCCTTCAGGTGTGAGCAGGTTCTTGACATTCTAGTACTTGCCCCCGAAGACAAAGTCAAATTAAGAGCGAATTAATAAAGCAAATATGCTTATATACCTACATACAAAAAAATATGTGTGTGTATGTAAATGTGTAAGCTTGTATGTGTGCTTAGAATAATATATTACACGATTAAATACTCATATGTGAGTCAAGCACAGTATGGAGAATAACCAGAGCAACTTATTTTTCTGGATCTAAAGATTAGCTTCGATCTTTGCTTTAATCGATTCATATATTTGAATTAATCATGCGCTTATGAAATTCAACTAGTATTTGGAAAGTATAAACCTTATTTAAATTAACAGTAACTTTTTTACTTTAAGCGAGCAATTTTTGTTCCAAATAAATAAAGTTTTCAGATGAAATTTCATTTGTAGGCAAAGTTTCACTTTAAGTTTGCCTGATAGACTTTATCGCTGCCATAATCCGTTTAAGGTTGGCCTGATTTTTATATTATTTAATTTAAATTTAGAACAAATATCAAAATATAGATAGCTAAAGAAAACAAATATCTTTGATCTTTAATAGAGGAATTGTTTTTTTTTTTTTGGTGGGTGAGTAGGGTTCAAAATACCTTTGCACTTACAGCGACCGTCGTCTACTGCGTCGAGTGGTGTGGCCAGTAAAACAATCCCTCTTCTCTTTCTTCGGAGACACACTTCCCGGTACTACTTTCTGTATTAATTCGGGAGTGCCAAGAATGGCATCGATAAAGAACCAATTCTATTCACCCACATCTGAGTCCACCATATTTGTAGCCAGCTTTAATGCTATAGGCTCGTCCTCTTGTGTCTCTATCTGTGCGGCTTCGCTTTGTTGCACTGTGTCGAGGTCTATCTTTTTTCCATAGTACGTTCTCGATGTATATCTTTACCACGTTCCTGCTGTCTTCGAGCGTTATGCTGACTATGGTGCTTGCTTCTGCTTCCTCAGAGCATCACTTTCCGTGAGCCAACTGTCACAACTAAAAAACGTGTGTTCAGCGTCATCGCTTGGCTCTTCGCAGTATACACATTTGCGATCGCAGCATCGTTTGGCATCTCTGATCAGCGACGCTAGTGACGACGTGTTTCTTCTTGGAGTTCCAAGCATCCATTTGTTTCCGAGCCATGAAGTCGATTGGTATCTCCCCGCTGTTCACAAAGACTGCAGCGCCAGAGACAGTGCGGTAAGCTGAAGCAACTCTGAGTGCCGCTGTTCGTTGTGTACTTTACGCATGGCTTTGCAGTTTTCCCCGCGCAATTCCTCATACTTCGCTGCCGTGCGGAAGAATTGAGTTTGTGGCCGCCATAATTTGCCTTCTTTTACTCTGTGTTGGCCCACCGATGTTGGACATTAATCTAAATACTTAGCATTCCCGTGACCTTTGCTGCTTTTGTAGCCGCATGCCGTATTTGGACCCAGAAAGTATGCCTGCAGTCAAGTTGAATACCTAGGTATTTTACTACTTTTTGGGGAGGATATTAGCAATTAGCGTGGCCACTTTTTCAAATAATTAATAAGAATTCAAAGCATGCATTTAATTTGCATACATTTAAAAAATAAGGAAGTTCAAGCTTCTTTGAGGATGAGCTCCACTTCCTTCGAAAACTCGAAATCGAATTTTGGCAAGTTGACTGACATCATATATACAACTAAGAAAATTGTGCTTTATTAGCGAAAAATTGGTTTTTTACAGATTATTTCCGAATATTTACTTAGACTTTAAAACATTCACTTAATATGACACAAACTTATCACCGCGTCGATTAATACCAATAATGGTGATTACGTATACCTATATCGCTTTGATAAAACCTTAAAACTAGAAATAAATAAAAATACAGCCTTCAGTATTTTTTTGCCACAAAACGACTGAGCATCAACAGAAATAATCTATGTTTTCAAAATTATTTTATGTGTAGGTATATATATTACATATGCACATATACAAAGTGGCGCTAAACTAATCAACCTATTGGAAGATTTATAATATTTGCAAACGACGTACGTCAATCATATTTGACACTTGTGAACTAGACGGCTGCAGTATACACGCAGATAAGTAGTGGAACATGTAAAGGTCAAAATAAAGATTTCCATTAATCAAAATCATTTTTTTATTTAGTAAAAAAGTTATTCAAAAACAAAATTGAAGGGAACAAAATCTTACGATATTTGTGAAAAAATTTAATTTCCTTAATTTTTATTTTTATAAATAGCAACTAAAGAAAACTAAATAAATCGTTTTTCTTTGAATTTCCCTACATATTCAAAAAGCTTATGATGACCGACCAAAAGTTAGATGCATGTTTTTTAATTGCATTATGCTTTATTAGTACAACAAAAAAAATAGTCTCGGCTTACTTTGAGAGAGCAGGGTTGAAACAACTCAGGCAGTAGGATTTTCTGCATGCCAGACATCCTGTGAATGAATGAATAAAATTTGAGGTTTTACACCTCGACCTTATGGTCTTTTGTGCTCTCTACTTATGATACTACCTCATCCAAGCCCAGTGCCTTTATTAAACAGAAGATAGAGCTGGGTTGGTCTGTACGTATATCCCTTTCTTCTGGCCGAGATGTCTCAACCTTGTCCGTGCGATTGCGCCACATTCATGAAGAAGTATGCTGAAATCTTCGGGGATTGGTGGCAGAAACGACAGGAGTCAGTGTACCAAATTCCAATACTGTGCAGATGACTGTACAGCCTGCAATGAACTGTGGGGATGCCCGTGAGTAGACATTGTTTGACTTTGTAGAGTTACTCGTCTGCCTTCTTTGTAGCATAGCAAACAGTAAAAAGTTTTCTTAATAGTTTTCCATCTCTTGTTAGAATTTTTGTCCGGAAATAATTTAGTTGAGATTTAGTCAATGATAGTCTCTCCTATTGGTTCTTTCTCCCTTCTTCGCCATTCTAGTGTCTTATCGAAGACTTTTACCGTAACTTACGAAAACTATTCCCCGCGCTCTAGTTTCATATACAAGAAAATTTAATTTTTTTTCTTGGCTGTTTACAAAATTATCTCATTGTTTAAAAAAACTAATAATAATATCTATATGCACCTACAAAAAGCACTTTCAATGAAATCAATTTAAATCCAAATCACAATCGAACAAGTAAAGGCATTAAGTCGGATGAAAATAAAAAATAAAAAACTATGTATGACTAATTTCATATTGCATTCCTTTGGAAATTTTAGTGGTAGATTGTTAATGAGAAGTTAAGTATTTATAAGTATAAAATATATCTTTGGATTTAAAAACAATTTTTTATGATAAAGTACAAAGTTGTGGCAAATTTAACTTAAATCGAAAGACACAGATTTCTAAAAACCTTTATTGAACACATTTGTGTTTGCTGTTGCCACCTGATTTTTATTGGAAAATAGCAACCTGTAACACAATTTATTTTAATACAAAATATGTATATTATATGAAAAGTATTTACATAAACTTCAATAAAAAAATTCAGGCGCTGCCATCTATTTCTGTTTTTTTGGAATTTCATGGAAGAAAAAATTAATTTAATAAATTTTAAGGTTAAGATATAGACATAGATAAAAAAAAGTATTTATATGTTCAAAAGAATGAACGAAGCTTTAAATAAAATTCTTTTTTGTATGGCGTTGCCACCTAACCCTTTTAAATGGTAAAAAATAGGATGAATGAATTAAATCTTATGTTAGGGTATCACGAAAATATATACCCAATACGCCTTAATTTCAAATTATTTTTTTATTGGCGTTGCCACATGTTTTCGAATTAAAAAAAAATACTGGAATTGTCTTATAATATAAAATGTGAAAATCTCAACTAATTTCATTTGTTTATTTATTAGAATTATATATAATACTAAAACTAATACCAGAACGAAGGCGGACGAATGGGTTGGTGCGTGACTACCATTCGAAATGCATAAAGAGAACTTTGGTTCGAATCTCGGTGAAACACCAAAATTAAGAAAAACATTTTTCTAATAGCGGTCGCCCATCGGCAGGCAATGGCAAACCTCCGAGTGTATTTCTGCCATGAAAAAGCTCCTCATAAAAATATCTGCCATTCGGAGTTGGCTTGAAACTGTAGGTCACCCCGACGCACACCACAAATAATAGGAGGAGCTCTGCCAAACTCCCAAAGAGGGTGTACGCGCCAATTATATATAATACCAGAACGAGTTCTAGCTGCCAGGGCCCAGGGCCTACAACTTGTCTCAACGAAGCACTTGAATTTATTATTTAAAATTAATCAGAAACTATTTGCCTTTCCAAATGTTTCATTGAATATACTTGTATTTCATTTTATACGCAAGCGAAGCCACGGGCATCAGCTAGTATAATAATATTAATAATACAGGCTTCATAAGCAAATTATTGAGCAGATTTTTTCAGTTAAAAAAAATGTAGCTCATTATTACCTAAGGAAGAACTGGCGTTATTTGTACAACGTTCCGTAGTTGCACAGAAATTGGTTTTAAATTTGATAGATGATAGACGACATGAAGTGCTGGTAGTTTCTAATGAAGCTGGAGAAACCAATGGTTTCATAGTCAAAGTGAGAAGAAACAATTAAAATAATTAAAAATATTTATTATACTACCTGAAATTTATTTTATTGTATATTGAATGACTAGATTATTGGGAAGATGTCCGCGTATATTTCTGCCATGAAAAAGCTAATCCCAAAAAGTCGTGAGGCAGATGACTGTATGGTCCTCTAACATGGTCCTGGAAAAACAGCAAGACGCATCCTTAAGTTTGAAGGCGAAAAATTACCATGGCATGTATGTATAGGTGTATGTTAGAAGCTTGTTTTAGTATTGTACATCTGAGAACCAATTACCATCTTCGGCTCAGCAGAGAGAAATTCTTATATTTTACGCAGTACTGTATATAAATATTATACATATATATACATACATATATTGCCAATATACATATACAATATAAAAAATACATACATATTGTCCAACAGCACTTTGGTCGCGGGGTAACCCTAAGTATTACTAAATAATAACTTTAAGTGCTCGAAATTCTATTTATGTAAGTTTTTCTGAGTATTTGTTGGATGGAATGCAAAGGTTAAGGCTGTCATTATGGCACTCTGCACTTCAAGTATAGAATCTTGTGCAAACTGGGGCTTTAACGTTTTGCGGCAAATTGTATAGAAAAGCTTGTATTGCAACAACACCACCTCACCGACTCTTCATCGTCCTACCCCAGAAATCTTAAATTTTATTAAGTAGGTTGAAATAAGAGGGCGGTGGGATTGAAGGACAAATACAAAGTGAATAATTTTCATAAAAGGCGATTTATCTAAGCTTCTAAGCTAGATCTCGTTAAAATATTATTATTGCGATGCAAAAACACAAAATGATTCGCATATAAAAACTGAGAATTAAATCAAAAATGGCCAGCTTGACGTCCACTTTCCGAAATATACCATAGCTACTTTGCTAAAAATAAAGATTTGAATGATGTAATTGAGAGTCATATGTTTGTATGTATGGCTTATACCTACGAACTTGCACTTGAAAAATTAAAAAAATTTACCGCGGTAATTGTGACTAATGAACAGCGTGACGCCTAATTATAGTCAAATAAATGTACACTTTGTATGCGTGGTAAGTCTAATTGTACGTATATGTATGTATGTATTAGTGGATTCGTAATTAGCTTTTTTACACTGATGAGGTTGTAAACTATTTGATCGATATTTACTAAGTAATTGCAATTTAAAAAGGTATTTAATCGGCATACTTAATATTAGAATTGAGTTTTCTGCGCTTCGTGAGGAAAAACTTTTGACTGGCATTTGCATGAAGGTGTATGCATATATCGGGTGTTTTTTAACAGCTTGAAAATTTTAAATTATAATATTGAATATTTTTTCATAATAATCTGGGAAATAGTTTCACGGCCTTTATATTTTTCAATATGATAACCGTTATATATCCGCCGTGGCTAAGAGTTATATGGTCGATCCGATCAGTTCAATTTTTGATTACATTTCCCGATAAATTTTCTCCGTTTGGCATTAATGGTGACTTTAATATTGCAATAAATTTTTGTTTTTGGAAAGCGTCATGCAAGAAAATCATTTATGTACTTTACAACTTTTCCTTAAGTATATGCACAGAATTTTGTTTATGTGCTCAGAAAATCGACTGCCACATTATCTGTCCAAAATTGTTATAAAGAAAGAAGTCTTCTGGATTAGAGATTTAAAATACTTATTTAGTAAAAAGGATGTCATTTGGTAAATAGAAACCATACAATCAGAAAGCTGGATGGAAGAAGCTAAATTGCTGTAATCAAACCACAACCAGGCGGATGTGCACATACAAGAGGCCTTATTTAAAAGTAGGATATATAAGGAATTAGACTGGTCAAAAGGTTTGGTTTACTGGTATATATCTATGAAATGAGACCCTCAGCTATTAGTCCATAGATGACGCTAAGAGTATTTTTAAACCTTCCCAAATGCCTTATTTTTTTCGTCTGTCATCTGTCAACAATATTCAGTTTACTGTTTGTTACGTTTCATACAACAATGCTTTTTTATCGCTCTTAAAAATTCGTGCCTTCAAACTACGACTTGCGAACATCGTTGATTTTCTGTTATCGATTCAAGAAAAACGCATCTCAAGCTCATCAAATGCTTATAGAAGCTTATGGTGGGCATGCTCTAAGTAGAGCACAGTGCTTCAGGTGGTTTGAAAAATTCCAAAGTGCTGATTTTAGCGTGGAGAACGAGGACCGTGGCCGGCCACCGAAAAAGTTTGAGGACGACGAATTGCAAGCATTGTTGGATGAAGATGATGGTCAAATGGAAGAAATGATGGCATAGCAGTTGGGAGTGACCCAAAACACCATTTCCAAACATTTGAAAGACATGGACATGATTTTAAAGGTCGGAAGATGGGTGCCGCATGAACTGACAATGTGACAATGCACCGCCACATTGAACAAGAGCGACCCGGGAATTGGTGGAGACGTACAATTGGGAACCGCTGATGCATGCGGCTTACTCACCAGACTTGGCGCCTTCCGATTATCATTTGTTTGCATCGATGGGCCACGCACTTTCCGAGCAGCGCTTCAACTCTCACGAAGAAGCCAAAAAATGGCTCGATGATAGGTTTGCGGCCAAAGACAGCCAATTTTTTGGCGCGGCATCCACAAATTGCCTGAGAGATAGGGAAAATGTGTCGCTGGCGATGGCTATTATTTTGAAGATTAAATTGGTAACCATTTTTTGTTAATAAACGTTTGAAATTGAAAAAAGTCTCATTTCATAGGTATATATAAAACTTTGACATGTGGATAATATGGGCTAGGGGTGACATGGCAATTTTAAATAACAACAGATTTGACACAGCCAATAAAACTTGCCCAATGTGTAATTTAGGCGATCTAGCATACATAGCACATTTCCTGGCGCGCTGCTCAATATTAAGAGAATAGAGAAAAGTATTTTTCGGAAAATTTATCTTAAAGGATTTCCAACTGATTGGGATGCCCAATGGAAAAAATTACTATTGGAATAAACTTCTGCGTTTCATTAAATATGCCTATATATAAAGAGATTACTTAAGGGGTGTAACCCTGTACTACGTCCAGAATTTTCAAAAAACTCGATTTTTTTCAATATTTCGAAAGTATAGTATAATATACTGTGAATAATAAGTATACCTATACTGTGAAATCTTCATGCGGAAATTCCCAATATTATAGCTTCTACAGCTCATTAATTAGGGAGAGAGCGGTCCGCGCGCTCCTGTACCTCAAACTTAAAACTCGTTTTTCTCGAAACTAATTTTTCCGGCACAATCTGCATGATAACTCATACAATTTTTTATATTTTTTGATGCGGCTTTTTAATGATGCAGACCGTGTACTCATTGTACTTTGAGTCACATGATTTTTTATATACTAATTTTTGTAAAGAAAAATTAAAATATTTTTTTTATAAAGTTTAAGTACTAGCAAGTACTAACAAGAAGTACAAACTTCTTTTATATTTATTTCTATTGTTCTCCCTTCTAAAAACAGTTTTTCTTTAAGCATATTGTTGGGGCTGCTGGACGTCTTTAAACCCTTAATAAAAGAGTTTAACTGGTTTTAAAAACCGAAAACAGGATAATTGTTTTGCGCGAAAAATAAATTGACTCATGCCATTGTCGTTAAATTATTGGAATTATATATTTTTTTAATACTAGAATAAGTAATTATAAAATTTTGTATATTTTACTTTTATTTTCAATAAATACTACTACTACTCCTATTGCCATAAATCGATTCCTAAGCGCGCTGTATGGAAGTTGTCTTGTTGGAACAAAATGTGGTCGATGTTTAGCTGATTAAACTTTTGGAAGCAAAAATTCAGTTAGTATGTTCGGTGGGGCTCGCCATTCACCGTAACGACAGCTCCTTTCTTATTTCGAAAAAAATAAGGACCGATGATTCGCCAGTGCTCTATTAACTTCACGAACAGATTTTTTCTTTTTTTTTTTTACATTCCCACAATTTGGAAGCGTTTTTCGGGCGTTAAACGCTTCATTATGAGTTGGCAAACGCTGAACAGAAATTTCATCACAGTCAGCCAATTCTCAGCTGCCAAACCATAGTTATCGATATCGATAGTTCTCATGCAGTTAAAAAACACCCTATATTTCCAATTCGTACTACCTGGGCATCAGCTCAATCAGCTAAATGATAGTCCGAAGTATTGGAAGCATTTGCCGAGGAAGCATTTTGCCGTGAGTAAACGCGAAAAAAGAAAATCCGTAATGGATTTCAAACGTAATAGTGTGATTGCATTATATTTGGCTGGAAAATCACAACCAGCGATTGTTCGTGAGCTCGAGCACCTTGAAATAAATAATGGAATGGTTCAAAAAGTGAAGAAGTGACTTGAGCGAAATCCCAGACGAAGTGTCAATCAAATGGCGAAACAACCGAAAATATCTGGCCATAGCACTCGACGCATACTGAAAAATTATCTCAAAGTCAAGCCTTATAAGATTCAAAAGGCGCACGATCTCATACCAAAGCAGCAACAAGTCAGACTTGAGAGAACGAAGAAGTTGCTTCGCTTGTCCTAAAACGGTCAATTTCCGAAAATTGTGTTTTCTGACGAGAAAATTTTTCAAATTGAGCAATTCTTAAACTCACAAAACGATAGGGTTTATTTGGCCGACCGTTCATACGAGAATTTGGGTCATCCCCGCCACAGGTAATGGCTTGGACCGCTGTAACCGCAGATGGGTGCTCTCTAATCGTTTTGATCGAGCCTGGCGTCAAGGTAAATGCGAAATATTAACGGTAAAGTATTCTGGAGGTTGTTTTGAAGCCGTGGACAGAGAAGCAGTTCGGACCATGGGCGTTTCAACCGGACTCGGCACCGTCTCACAAAGCTTGAGTGAACCAAGAATGGCTAAAAAAACCACGCTTCGAAGTTCATAACGTCCAACGTACAATGGTTCTCACATTCACTAGACTCGAATCCAATGGATTCTTTTCTTTGGGCCATTTTGGAGAGCAAGGTCCGAATTAAAAGATCCACCAGTATCGAGGCGCTGAAAAAAGCCGCAAGTGAGCCAAAATACCTGCAAGTCACATTCGGGCAGCTTGCGATTAGTTTCTGCACCGTAAAGTAATATTTTTTTTTTTCGTTGTGTACCTTTTCTACGAACAAACATTTTATTCTTAATTCGGCTTATGGGTAAAAGATTATATACGAATACAATTGAAAAATGTACTCTTCTATCTTGCAAACTCTGCAACGCGAGGAATTTACGCCTATCAATATATAAATAGTTTAATAAGTAAAATTGATCCCTGAGTCAGAAAATCCACATAGTTTTTTTCTGTCATGTGGTTTTCGAGACATGGCCATATAAACGTTGTGGATTAAAGAGCATTAAAAAAGAAAAGATAAGTCATGTCAGGAGACACCGTCACCCAATCAAAAAAAAAAATTACTTTTAAACATACTTTTTATGCAAATAAAGGCGCCAGACTTCAGAAAAAAAAAATTGTCAAAATCAAATTGTCAAATTCTAAATTTCAATGGGCTAAAAAACTGCATCACCAGAAAAAATTCTACAATAAGAATTTGTATTTAAGAGTTGTGAGTTTTAATGAAATGTTGACCATTTTTTTTTTTAATTTTGTACAAGGTAATATATAAAACACTGCATTATATGGTTTTTGTTAAAGTATGAAGTGTATTCGTATAAAACGAATAGTGACGAATAGTACAACGGGGTTTATTAGAGAAGAAATCCTAGGACTATGAATTAATAAAAATTAGGGCAAGTACTCGTATATTTGCTGGAAAAAGAGTAACTATTTTTCGTGTTATACCAAATGTGGCTATCTAATATGAAAATATATATAAAAGAAATAACTGGCGCTCGCACCTCCGTTAGGTGTTGGGCAAAATCCTCTTTCTATTTGTGGCGTTTGTCTTGATGTTGTTCCCCAAATGGAGTGACCTAAAGTTTTAAGTCGACTCCAAACTGTAAATGGTTTTTATGAGTAACTTTTTCCAGGCAGAAATACCCTCGAATGTTTGCCATTGCCTGTCGCTATTACAAAAAACCTTTTTTTATCTCTTTGCTATTTCATGCACGGATATTCGAGCCTACGCACTTCGGAATGGTAGTCACGCACCAACCCATTCGGCTACGGCGGCCGCCTGAATATGTACATTTATGAGTAAGACACTCAACCATTTTTATGCTATTTACTATTATTAGCATTATTAATTTTGCTCTACATTTTTTGCGAACATTCATTAACCTTGCATTAACAGCTTTGTAATGTGCAGATTTTTTATTGTATGGTAATTAGGCAACTTTATTTACACAAGCTACTCGTATTAACCTCTACGTATGTACCTATGTAATTGAAGCTTTATTATTGAATGTTTCTCTGAAGTATTACGTAATATATTAGCCATAAATTTATTGTTTTCATAAGTGCCGTCTGTGCTCACAAGGCACAAATGGTAATTTGTACAAGAAAGTGGTGGAAAGAAAATGGTTAACAATGTGAATAGAAGACATTTTTTTCTCATATAATAATCTTAAATTTCACGAAAATTTAACAGAAATGAAACAAATATAAACCCAGGCGAAAGTTAACATGATATGTTGTTCACCCGATAGTCGGTTCTATGTTACTGGAACGATTCGGATTAGAACTACAACAACTCTAACTACATAATTGATTTTATAAGAGAGACACTAACTACCAAACCACAAAAAATCAAAAAAAAAAAATTATGTGGATTCCTGGCCACGCAGATATTAATGGTAATACACATGCTGACCAAATTGCAAAACAAATGAGAATCACCCCTACCATTACAACCAATATCATCTTTAAACATGACATCTACAGTCTCATAAAACACCAAAGGCAAAGTGACCTCCTACGCAAGTGGAGTAATTATAACCATCCCTACTCTTTAGTCAATCCCAACGAATATGGTCACACCATACATACGCCTTCGACAAGGCCACACAATACTTACACTTGAAATATTAAAAAATCCAACCGAAGCCAACATATCTATATTATATAACTATCTCAAAGATACTGATCTACTTCGTTGGATCTACTTCGTTGGCCGAAAGCCTCTGATGCTAGCGCTGCACTACTTTCAGTTTGTATAATAATTTTATTGTTATGTAAACCTTTATAAAATAAAATAAAAAAATAATATTGTATTTTCCATAAAAAAAAACATTTTCCATAAAGTTTTTGAGAAATAAGAATGACTTTCTCAAGTGGGCCACAAAATTACCAAAGTGAATATTTTGCGATGAAATTCAGCCAGTACTGAGTTCTATCATCACGAAGCACACTCAGAAAATTTTGTTGCAAAATTCTAAACAGTTTTTTTTTTTATAAACTATCGAAGTTTTTTGCAGCGATTGAATAATTATCACATTTCTCGTAAAGTAAGTATCCGATTACAACGATTTTTCAAGGAAGTATGGAAGAAAATGCGTGCAATGCGAAAAGGATTGATTACAATTAATTTTTGTGTGCCAGGATGCGCGCTCCGACTTGCGCGGAGATGTGAACCCGGGCGCTCCCGCGACGCGCACGAACACGCGAACGGCGGCTCGCGAGCGGCTTGCGAAAAACCGTTTTTTAGACAGAAGCTGTATCAAGAAATCTAAACTCAATTCTACAAAGTGCAAAAGCAGCCTATGTGAATTACGATCAATGGATAAGAACTGACAGGTATTGTGGACATTTCAAAAGTTAGTATTCAAATTAAAAGTACCTATGAAATAAGTTGAAAAAACAAAATAAAAAAAAACAATTCCAATAAATTCAACGCAAATAAAACAATTCAGTTTGAATTATACCTACATCCACTTAATATTAATTGACTTCCAAATTTTTTGTTCCAAATAAAGGCAGCATATTCATGCTAAATGAAAAATCTTAAAAAAAGATTTTTGACGGCTCGATGCCGTGCGTTTATTTATTTTATTTTGATTATTATTTTCGAACTGACTCACTTTGCACTTGCAGATTTGTTGTTGGACATTCTCATGGCAGCGATAATGCAATATCAGTGTTGAAGACGGATGTGTGTGTGTGGTATTGTTTGTCGGTGGGACACCGGCAACTGACTTGGTCGCAAGCTTACGTAATCATTTAGGTGTTAGTTGGTTGCGAGAAATTATGTAGCACAATTTCTGTGCATATTGCGTTATCTTAACAGCTTGAGAGTACATGGATCAAAAAAGTCTGAACAAAAACGCTGAATAAAGGCCAGAATGAAATATGACTTTGAAATGGTGTAATTCTTTTCTTTCTCTCTTTGAAAAGAGAGTCTAGAGTCCAATACCACACAGAGATTAATAATTTCACTTGAATGGGATAATTGAGAGCTACCAATGTGGTAGAAAAGAGAACAAGAAGACTTATAGTAGAATGAGAGGCAGATAAATACTTGCTTATATTTAAATTGAACTTTTTTTTTGCACCAAGGAGTTTTTATTTTTAATTGTTTAGTGGCCTCGGTAGTCTAGGTAGAATGCCATCCCAGAGGTTGTGGGTTCGAATCCCACGTAAAGCATGCGCCTCGCTCTTTTCCAAACTTACCTACTTTCCTAGTTTCTATAAAAAAAAAGTTAATTCCTCAACCCCAACAACCTTATCCTTCCAATTCTTACTCCCGCATCGTCAGCACATTTCTTGCATTTTCGCTGCTAAAAAAATAAAGAAAAAGACACATTTACACATTGCATCAGTGGCGCCAGCAAAAGGAAGCGGGTAATCGCGGTAATAGCGCAGACACACCAAATTTAGCGAAGTCCTCAATCATCTGTGTGATCCTTCTGCCATAAAAATTGTACACACCGATGGCGTTTCAAGCCGTAAGAAGGCGTTGTTCCTAAGCAACGACAGGTGGGCATTCCCACTACTTAGGACTGGTAGTGGCAGTCAGAAAGCAATTAGATTAACGAAACCGCAACGCAAGCCTGAGTCTTGTCGAGGCCCTATGCCCCCGAGTGGAGTGAACAAGAGGGAAAAAAATGTTTATTGTTTACTTTTATTTATTTATTTCTTATTGTTTTAATGTTTCTTTTTTACTTTTTGAAAATCACCGTTATATGGAATGTGGGCGCCTGACTGACTTCGCCCATTTCAAATATCAATTTACCTTTGTCGACGTTTTCATCCGTTGAAGACGTTGATGGGCCATTAGATCGGGGCAAATCTTCCACGACTTCTCGGCCCTCTGCAAAAAAAATCTAGACATGTTTCTAACGCGCGCTTTTTAAATGAACGACATGTTTTTGCGAGAATATAACATATATCCTCTTTACAAACAATCCAGAAGTCAAGTTTCTCCTTCTTCGGAAGAAGAGACAGTATTTTGTTATATCTTTGGTGACACGAACTTTTTGCCTCTTAGCGGTCAATGCCTTGATTTCGGCTCTAAGTTTCTACGCTATCAATTTTTTCGTTTGTTGTCGACCTTACTATGTAAATTGGAAGCAACTTGAGGCGATGTTGAAATGCTGATTTGCATTGGTTTCCGACTGCCATTTGACTTTTGGCCGGTGTGCCACGTTTCAATGGACTAACTTCTTTTAATACAACACGAAGTTATTGCCGATTCAAATGTTTCAGATGTTCACTTTATGGGCAACTGGCGCAATTTCATCATTTCTTTTTTTTTTTTTTTTTTAATCGGCGCGTACTCCCTTTATGGGTGTTTGGCCGAGCTTCCTCCTCGTTGTTGTTCCACAAATGAAGGGACCTACAGTTTCAAGCCGACTCCGAACGGCAGATATTTTTATGAGGAGCATTTTCATGGCAGAAATACACTCGGAGGTTTGCCATTGCTTGCCGAGGGGCGACCGCTATTAGAAAAATGTTTTTCTTAATTTTGGTGTTTCACCGAGATTCGAGCCTACGTTCTCTCTATGAGTTCCGAATGATAGCCGCGCACCAACCCATTCGGCTACGGCGGCTGCCAAATTTCATCATTAGAATTGATAAATGTATGGCGTAGATTGCTATCATAGCTTGAGTTGCATGTATTTTCACCGCTCAGTTTTCATCCAAATGTACATTTTGATCTACTTGATTGTTTCCAAGATATCATCATAAACAAGTTATGGCTCACTTTTTGTAATTCCTCAAATGCATTCCTATACAAAGTTTCCGAGAATGAGAAACAGAGTACACAGATATACCCGATGCTCATAACGATTCTTACTCCCTGGAAGTTTTCGAAAAATATTTGCTAAAGCAAATAGAAGAAAACACATTTTGTAACAACAGTTTCACGTAATGTTTCAAAAGCGCAAACAATGCGTTCATGCATGTCGATCGCCAATTGAAAACTAAGTTATTAATAAGATGAAACGATTACTTCCATCCATCATACTCATCAGATCCTTAAGTAAAATACTCTCAGCTGGTCATTAAAAAATTCCCACAGCTGAGATCACTTGATTGCAAACCGATCATTTCTGCAACATGGTTACATGAAAATTGATTAAATTTCATAGAAATCGGATCAAAAGGTCTGAAAAAACAGCATTATTATAGCTTAAAAATCTATTAAAATATTTGTTAATGTAAATTTTTCAAGTCAAAGATATTATTTTGTATTTTTTTGTCGATATCCCAATGGTTCCATAAAATTCTAATTTGGCATAGCAGCCCCGAGAATACACTCAAGCAGAAAGACTAAACACTCGCACCATCACACACCAAATGCCAGTCAAAAAAATAGGAGAGTGTTTTTAACTGTAATTTTGCTCATTGATCATACTGTATGCGTAGGCAAAACCATAGGATAACCCAAAATTCTCCTTAATTTTTGCTCAAATCATCGTGCTCTCGGACGGATGGACAGACATGGCTAAATGGGCACGAGCCATTATGCATAAGTTGTACATAAACTATTTTTTTAACCGTATGTAACACATGGGAATATTATAATAAATAAGAAAGTTAGGAAGAAAAGTCGGTCATGGTCCTAAAATCTTCTCAATCCGTCAGCTTTCAAACTAGGGCTGCCAATTGCGAAATTATTTTTTCGGCCCAGTTACTGCGCACTAATTTTTTTTTTTTAATTCTGATCGAAAAGTTGTTAAATTTTTATAAATCTTTCACAGTGTTTGAAACTTGGATTAATATTGTATTATAAAAAAAATAGATATCATCAAATTAAAAAATAGATAAATAAATAAATGCTCAATACTTGATTGCATAATTTTGTAACGGAGATTACTTTATCTTAACGGCAGAGCAGCTCATACCGAGTAATTGATAGTAAATTATAATTTCCAGTAATCGTTTTTGCAAATTTTATATGAATTATTTTATGTACATCAATTCGTTGCTGCACTACTACACTTAACATCTTTCTAGCGAAAGAACAAAATAGATAACTTCTATGTGGACAAAGGCTATCGCTATGCTAATTTATTTGTAGAAACGAGAGCTACTGCGTTCGAAAGAAAAGGTTTCACACTAAACAGCTGGTGGTATCTCGCTCTTCCTTGACAGTCAAACTCACCTCATATGTAGTATTACCTTTTCGCTGACACTTTATTTGAGTAGTGAATATTTTAAACGAATGCAATGCGGTTACGCTCCGCTTTTAATATTTTAACCGATATTTTAACAGATCTTGGAGAATATTTTAAAATAAGTTTGGCCGCGTATCTTCACTGTTACATGGCGCCACGTGAATGGTGGTCACGGTCACAGTTCAGGTTTTTAAATAAAAATATTAGTATGTCATCTTCTTATAACGTATTCTGGATGCAGGTATTTTTAACCGCTTCAATGTATGCGTATTCATGTTTGCTGTGTCAGTTAGCAGCGACACTAAAATTTTATTGTAACAAAACAAAAAAGGAAAATAAAGCAAAATGCCGGCCAGACAAAAAATCATTACAAAAATGTTTTATAGCTTCTTATTAATTTCAACAAGCTTTATTCGTTTATGTTATGAATAATAAAATCTTAAACAACTTTAGCTTTATACATATGTATGAGTGTTTCTATAGGATGTATAGCTTTGCAAGTGTGTGTGGATGGATGTACCTCAAATTTACCTACTTTAACGCCAAAAGCGTGCGAAAATTATACAAAGAGTTTGAAATTCCAAAACAACCCAAACTTATACTCAATTGTCGTCGCCGTGGATGTGGGTTGATGTATTCAATTTGTTTATTTTGCCTTATCATTCATTGCGGTTTGACCTTGAGGTTTGCGAAAGAAGTTTCAAAGGTATAAAACAAATACAGAAAAATATTAGAAATAGAAGCAAATCGTGATAGTTGGTGAACAAAGGCGGTCATATTCATACCGACCTACGTTTAGTATTTCAAAATTGAGTGGAGTCAGAATAGCAGAATATTTCCGTAAAATATTAAAATAGTGTGAATTGTAAAATTTGCAAAAGTTCACAAGTTTCATGGCTAGATAATTGTCTTTTTTTAATTAAAACAATTCAAAAGAAAAACGAAGCTCAAAAAAGATGAACGTTTAACCTTTTTTGGGGTTATTTATTGAAACAACTTAACTTCACCACCTGGGCAAACTCATATGTGCCTTCTGGGTTTGTTTGGGACTGTTTGGACACCAGCAAAAAAGAAAATTAGACCAGGTAGCTGCAACGGAGGTAAGGAGATGCGAATCGTACAAATCGTTCGGGCACTGAAACGGCCAATCATGCACAATTTCGGTTTTGTCGATTCATTTATAGTAATTCTAATGTGAAAAATGCACAGCGCGTGGAGGCCAGTTGTCAAAAATGTACATAAAACAGTAGAAATCGTCATAAGCAATGCATACAACACCCTTTAAAACTATTTGAAGAGGGCTTGTTTACTAAACAAACTAAGCACTAAATAATTCCTGTCTCTTTCTGTGTATGTGAAATGATCTTGTTCGTGAAAAACTTGCCTAAAGAGAGACTTGTGAAAATCGACTGGCTAAGTTTTTTGCCCATAAGGGACAGTGTTCCTATTAGACAGAAAGGGAAGAGATGGAGAGAGAGGGAGAGTAGAACAAAATAGCAACGATGTATCGCGCAAAATGGGTTTGTATATTACAATTCCTAGGAGCTATCAAGGAGGCTTACTGACACGAAAGCTGCTTTAGGTCGCATAATTCCTTTCTTCAGAATATTATTCTATTATCGATCACTGTGTTGAGTTTTTGTCCACTGCGTACAGCTTTCTTAATATCCTGCACAGCCATGATAAGATTCTTTGTTGTGTGACTCCTTCTTGCTGTATAGGATGAGGTCACAGAGACAGTATTGGAGCTAGAGAACGGATACAACACTGTTCAAATGCCTTTCTCAATAAAAAAAAAAATTTCCCAATAAATGGATTTTATTAAAGATGGATAAGCAACGCAGCTTGTAATGTTAGTAAATATCGTATTTATTTCGAGAATCAAGCAACAATTACAGCTCTAAACTAGTCCGGGAATGCTTGACTTCTGTTCGATCGCAGCCGAAGTTTTTGTCATTAGGTTCATCTGGGCACCTGGTCACAAGAACATGCTAGGCGGATGAGTTAGCTAGACAAGGTACATGTGAGGTGGTTTCCCCGCGATATGAGAGGATTGGAATCCCCTCTTCTACCTGTGGTCTGCTCCTGGAAATGTGAGCTTTGTGCCAACTCAGCGAGCGCTAACACTCTACAAGACTCTCATAATGCCCGTCCTAACGTATGGCGCAGAAGCGTGGACGATGATAACATCCGATGAAGCGACGCTTGGAGTATTTGAGAGAAAGATTCTGCGGAAGATTTTTGGATGTTTTCACGCTGGCAACGGCGAATATCGCAGGCGATGGAACGATAAGCTGTGTGAGCTTTACGACGACATAGACATAGCGCAACGAATAAAGATCCAGCGGCTACGTTGGCTGGGTCATGTCGTCCGAATGGATACAAACGCTTCGGCTCTGAAAGTATTCGATGCGGTATCAGCTGGTGGTAGTAGAGGAAGAGGAAGGTCCCTATGCGTTGGAAAGATCAGGTGGAGAAGGGTTTGGCTTCACTTGGTGTGTCCAATTGGCGCCGGTTAGCACGAGAAAGAAACGACGGGCGCGCTTTGTTAAACTCGGCCAAAATCGCGTAAGCGGTTATCGCGCCAATTAAGAAGAAGATATCCAATTTTGGATATCATATCGCACAAATGTCGTAACCGTGAGACACAGGCAAGGTACATGATGAGTGCAAGTGACAATATTCCGCTGCTAGCTTAGGTTAAGAAGTGCATGTAAATTTTAGTTAGTTCAAGTTTTGATCCAATAAAGAGAATTGTGCTCATAGAGCACTAAAGTTATATTTTTTTATAACTTTACATTGGGAGTACAGTTAAATTATACGAACTGGCAATGTTCCAAGAACCTTCTGAGTGCATGTGGTTTGGAAGCGCTCAAGGAATCTCCTAAGTTAACAAAATTGCATCTCTTGAATTTTGTGAGTGCGCTTAGAAAACATTGTCTGCGAGGTATGCATGCTGTGAAACTTGGCATTACTTCGAGTACCTTTCGTAGTAGCTCTCTGGGAGATGAGATAGAATCACCCCAGCATCTTCTCTTTAGCTGTCCTGCTCTTGCGGAGCTAAGATTTAGACATCTTGAATCAAATTTCCTTACTACGCTTGCTGATATAACAGGTATAGTTATTAGGCACCTGATGAATTCCATGAGCAGCAAGAAGCAACTAATTCAAAATTCAGTAATCGCTCGGTCGTCATCCCTCCTTTGAGTCACTATTATTTGTTAACGAGGTTTGTAAGTAACATCTTAGAATTTAGTGTTTAGCTCTTTAACACGAACTTCTGTGGAAACGCTTAGGGTGTCACGTGGGATATTTCACACTATATCTTAACCTACTATACTAAAGCTGGGTTCAAAAACATATAATGGTATCGCTAAAGCTCTCCATTCTAATTTTATCTAAAATATATTCTTTATTCCAAAAATACTCAACATACTCACATATGTACTATCAAATCATCACAGTCATTCGGTTTTGGAATGGACGGTACTATTCTGCTCTCGCCGTGCAAGGTTTAAGACATATTGGATCTGTAATAAGATCTTGCTACATCTGCGGATATAGCAGGTTTAAATATCACGCACCAGATGAATTTCATCAGTAACTTGAAGAGGTGAACGCAATTGTTATTAGTCGTCAGCCAGCTCAAATCTGGAGCTCCCTCTTCCTTTTTGCCCTCTGTTCTAATCTTCCCCCTCTGTTTTCCTCTGTGGGGTAACACGATTGAGAATTTTATTCCTTGTCCAATTGGCCTCTTTCATGTGCAGCCGTTTAACCCAACCTAGAATCATGACGAATGGTATAGATCCTCTACTCATCACCTTAAGGTACTTGACCACCTTGGAAAGCTAAAAAGTACAACATATTCAATAATTTTTTTTTCATGTTCTGTATAATATATTAAAATAAATTTTTTTTTAAATTTTTATTTAGAGCTTATATAATACAAAAAAAAATTGATTTATTAGAATTTCTTTTTTTAACATATATCCAGGAGGCGCCAAAGTCGAGGCCTGAAGAATATCATGTCTTGCGGCGGACAGTTAATCTTAGAAATGGTAATTCTAAAACAAAAGAGAGAAACAAAATTTTCAAAAGGAAGGTTCCTTGCGTGAGAATTTACCACAAACTGACAAAAAAAAAAAAATAATAAAAAAATGGCGGATGTTTGAAAAAAAGTTAAGAAAACACCCCTGTTTTTCACAATGTTATGCTTAAAAAGCAATACTTTATTAACTTTTTTTTTGCAAAATGTGGTAAATTGGCATACAAAACATCTTAACAAATAAAACAAGACCAAAATCATTAAAATCGGCTAAGCAGTTTCGGAGATAAAGTGTCCGCCATTCGAAAAAAAGTAATTTCTGGAAAAACGCGTTTAAAGTTAAAACTTGCTATTTTCTTTCCGCTGAGTCAGCAAGTAATGAGTGCAGGATGCGCCTGCACATTTTCACTGATTTCACTTTGTTAGAATTCGAATTTAAAAAAACAGTTTCAGGTGATGATTTTTAAAAGTATAAGGATTGAAAAAATGTAAAAAAAAAAAATTTAATTTTTTGAAACTTATAAGGTGGTCAAGTACCTTAAATGATGCTGGAGTCTACGCGCAAGCATATGCGGATGACGTTGTCTGTTGGTTAACAGGCCCTCCGCCTATGAACATCTGTAGAAAAGTAAAGAAAACTCTGGATATGATTGACACTTTGTGCTGTGCTAATGGGCTAGTGGCAAACCCTACCAAAGCTGGTATCGTCCTCTTTACCAGAAAGAGAATGCTTGAAGGACTCATTCTGCCTAAGCCAAGAGGAGTCATAATGCAGCTATCGAAAGAAATCAAATATCTTGGAGTAATCCTCGATAGTAAACTCCTTTGGAAGTCACGCATTGAATTAAAGACATCCAAGGCACTGACAGCCTTCGTTAAGCACAAGGGACTGTAAGCAGCTGGTTGGACGGCCACTTTCTATGGGCAAAGGACATGGAAAAGGTAGACAACTCAGACCGTGCACTCTACCAAGCATGTGGAGAGGAGGATGAGACCGGACCACTTTCTGTGCGTCTGCCCGGTCTTCGCTAGAATTGGCACTAATGTATTGAGAAGCGACCACCTTGGCTCCTTGGCCCCACAAGATCTACTCAGATTTCTTCGGAGGTCGGGTAGATTTAAATAAAATTAAAAAGAGAACCCGACTGCAGTACAATGGACTTAATTTTGGCTGAGTCCTGTACTTGCTAGTCTGTCCCGACAAAAAAAAAACATGGAATCATAAGGTACGTACAGTATACGCTGCACAAAAATAATCTGCAGCTTTTTCTTTATACCTTCGTTACACAAGCGAGTGCAAGCTAGTTTACATATTACTCCGTATCTAAATAAGCTCACCTTGGTGATACACACCGAACAGAAATATGGCTGGAATGTATGGAGAATGTGACATGAATTCCCATATTTTTATAAAGGAAGAAAATATTGTTTTTTCACTCAATAAATTCAATAAATAAAATAAATAATCACGTATTTTATAATCATACATACGAGGTGTGCTCAAAAAGAATCGCGAACTTTGTATTTTTTTCAAAAATTATTTATTTATTCATTAATATCTATTTCGTCTCCTTCAAAGTAATCCCCATGAGATATTATGCACTTGTGCCAACGTTTTTTTCAATCTTCGAAGCACTTCAAAAATCATTTTTTTTTATCTTGTTCAGCTCCTCTTTCGATGCTGTCTTTATCTCGTCAATCGTAGCGTAGCGTCGTCCTTTCATTGGCATCTTCACTTTCGGGAGAAAGAAAAAGTCACAGGAGGCCAAAACTGGGGAATACGGTGGCTGTGGCATCATTAGTGTGTTGTTTTTGGCCAAAAAGTCGCGCACAAGCAACGATGTGTGAGCAGGGGCGTTATCGTGATGTAAGAGCCAATTTTTGATCTTCCACAAGTTCGGGCATTTCTGGCGGATTGCTTCGCGCAAATTGAACATTCAAAATGGCCGAACTCATCGGCATGAGTGAGAGATATGAATACCAACATATCGCCACAAAAATGTCGAAATTCGAATATACGTAACCTACGAAAATTCAAAATTCGCGATACTTTTTGAACACACCTCGTGTATGCATGTGTTCGTAAATTACATTTTTTGCCCCTCAGTAGCAATAAAATACAAAATTGCCGTTCTTCAAGTTCCATCGAAATAAGCTTTTTAAGCATCAAAATTTAAATCTGCTGAGGGGTTCCGTTAAAAAATAATCCTTGTAGAGCCACTAATACGACTTTAAAGTATATAGAAAAATAAGAGCCGATAAAGTTGGCAGAATTCAAGGTGATTTTAAATCCCTTTTATTGATATATTTCCTTATTGATACTGTTGAGCTCAAAATAAAATTTTTATTTTTTCCTGATTTTTTAAGTCTATCACCGCTATCGAATATTTTTCGCTGCAATTTTTATGAAAAATAAATATTTTTATTTTTTGATTTTTAAGTGCATCACCGCTGCCGAATGGTTTTCGTTGTATTTTGTATGAAAAATAAATAAATAATTCAATTTTTTTGATACTTTAAGTTTATCGACGCTATCGAACCTTTTTCATTGCATTTTGCACGCGCTCATTCTGAACTTGGCCTACTATTTTTCATTGTGGAGATGTCGCATGCGAGATTATCGTAATTTACATTTTTTATTACCATTTAATTATTGACATGGCTAATTAAATAAGAGCATCAAAACAATTCGGTACACTTTTTATTTATACTGTACATTTCTTACATTCATGCCTACATTAACTGCAGCGTTGCGCTAAAGGTGCGATTAGTTGGGAATTAAGAAATGAGTTGCTGGTGACTGAAATTTGTATTGGTGGAACAAGTTCACCGATTACCGAGCCGGTTACAACAAACGACAGGAATAAAGAATCGAAGGTCACCAGCAGTGCCACGTTGTGGACCGCATACAAACAATCGTTTAACTACTGTTTGATTATTAAATAAGCGGAATTTTTTAAGGAAATCTACAAGTATCTACAGTCTGTGTCAGGAAATAGGAACCGCGATTATTCATGACTTATAAAAGATATATATTTAAAATTTTTTACATGAAAGTACATACAAAACTACGAGTTGAAATTACTCAATAAGCCGTGTAGTCTTCTTCGTTGTCGAGTGTAGCCTGGCATCTTCATCATGCTTTGAACCAGCTGTTCTGCGTAGCTCGCTGACAAACAGGACCAGATTTTGTGAGCTTGACGCCCAAGTTTCTTTAAATCATGGACTGGCCTTCCGACAAGATGCGTTTTCATAGTTCCCCACACATTTTCAATGGAGTTGGCGTCTGCAGACCAGTCCAATAATGTGACACCATTTTCTTGTTTTTTTGTTTCTCAATTTGTTTTTCTGAGAGCAAAGGTTTTGATGATGTGGGACGGTAGGATATGTTCGTCTCCTTGGACGATCACTTTTTCCTGCGTTTTTGTCGTCACTCGCTTCAAGCCGCACTCGGAAAAGGCACGAACATTATTGTACACCTTATACCGCTGATTCTACATCACAACAAACTTTCTTGATTTTTTAAATACTTTTGCAGCCGTGGCTTAAGATAATTTGGGTCCTTTCGAATGCATGAATAAAATTACCGCCTCAAAACGCTTGGCGTACTTCTCACTCATTTTGGTTTGGCTGCGTTTACGGTCTATCGATACTAACTTGAGTTAGCACTGGCGTCGTAGCCCTTGAGTGGGACTATGATGCAGCAAGAAGCAGAATGAAATATAACTTGAAGTTAAAATAAAGAAATCGGTTCTTTTCTTCTGACACAGACTGTATATGCGAATGAATATAAAATTGATAAATAAAGCAGAGCTTCGTTTTTCTTTTTCTTGTGGTGTTTTTTTGACACGACAAAATCCAAATTTTTGCAAAATAATAAAGTTCCAATGACTCAAGTCCGTCCGATAGAACTTGCTGAACAAATTCAGAAAATGAATCAGAAGAGTTCGGTTTAAATAATTTCTTAAATGCTCCATTATCCATTCAATAACTGCGAGACCCACATTTTCAAACTAATGAATTTATATCATGCAATGATTATCTTGAAGCCTGTTGCAATGTACTGAAAACTCATGCTATACAAGCCAAGTAAGTTCTATTACGATATATAGCAAACTTTTTTCTAAACTTATTTAAAAATTGGTTTCTAAAGCCAGAAAGAAATTTTGCAACTATTGATCTATATTCTAGAGCTATGAATACTGTGTAATCTGAGTTGGGCGTGAAGAAAGTGTGTCCGGTCGCATTTTTCGTGATGTAAGTGGAGTATCTTTGACAAGGTGGGGTATGCAGGATTGAGGCTCTATATCTGACGAGGGATGGAGAACCGGGAAAAGTAGCATGCAAGGTTTTTACTTGAACTAAAAACTTTATCCATGAGTTTAGGTTAATTGAAGCGGGTCGCTGGAAAGAAAAAACGTATAGCCATGCCAGTCTATTACTGCGACAAACCCAGTTTACCTCGAAGAGGACTGATTATATCATCCCGATGGTAACTTTCAATAGAAACTTTGCCACTCTCATTCCATCTCGGGCGGAATGGAGTAAGGGATTCTTACTTAACACCTTTGACACTACAGTCTATACAGATGAATGTGGTGTTGGAGCAGGTATATATTCTCATTGACTTAAAATTGAAAAACCTTTACGTCTTCCTAACAGCTGCAGTGTCTTTCAGGCCGAAGTACTGGCCATTGAGGAGGGTTGTAAATTACTAATCTCAGATTTCTCTTTTAAGGGCAATATGCCAATTCATTCGGATAGCCAAGCTGCAATCCAGGCAGAAGATTCAGCTACAACAACCTCAAAACTGGTGGAACAAAGTAGGAATAACCTTAGCACCTTGAGCAAAAACCATAAAGTTACCTTAATCTGGGTCCCAGGACATCGGAGCATTGAAGGTAAGGAAAAGGCAGATGAACTGGCCAGAAGGGGATCTGCCATGAATAACGACCTGGCAGAATCGGTTTTTACACCATTAGGTGCAGTCAAGAATGCCTCCGAATCGCGTATTGTAGATGGCAAGGCCAGCCGAAATGCAAAAGTAGCAGAACGTTTTGGCCCACCTACAACCATCAGCAAACGTCAACATTGATAAACATGAAACGATGGGACGCCTGGAGACTAACGGCAGTCACAACTGGCTTTTGGTCTGTCGGATAACAAGCAGCTAAAACGTACAGTTGTAAACAACCTTAGAAAAAGGAAGCAATGTTCCATTTCTTCTGTGAATGCGCTGCCCTCTGGAAGGACAACATTTTAACCCTGGGCAAACCGCTGTTCGAGAGTCTCGAACAACTGTCTGGCTTAGATGTCTACAACCTAATAAGGTTCCTGAACCGCACAGACTGGATATATATGCATGCTGTAAAAAAGAGTTAAACAAGTTGGTAACGAGGATGTAGCAACAAAATGGTGATTCTGGACGAACCACGGCATAAATCAACCAACCAACCAAAATCTTTACTGTCAATACGAATACTTCCAGATAAAATGCGATGCTGATTTTTCACCACTAAAGAAAATAAATAACATCCACATCATTTAATTTTTTGTTAACCTGTTCTGAGGTAAAATTTTTTTAGGGGACGAAAGCCGAATTAGGTTAGCTTAGTTTGTAGCGGTTGTCCATCACACGGAACACACTCTGGCCCATAGCTCATTAGGGAACTTGTGCTGGCCTCCCTAAAAGTAACGTAAATTATTCAAAAACTACCGGGTTTTCAATGCGAGATCTAGGATTCAGTACGTTTAGCATTGAGAGTCGATCATAATTGTCTTACGATTCTGGTGGTTGGTTCCATTTTTCGTTCGTTATTATTACAAATTTCTCAAAAGGAAGTGAGTTGCAAGTGTATAACTAACGCGTACACCCTTTTTGGGTGTTTGGCCGAACTCGTCCTCCTATTTGTGGTGTGCGTCTTGATGTTGTTCCACAAATGGAGGGGCCTACAGTTTCAAGTCGACTCTGAACGGCAGATATTTTTTATGAGGAGCTTTTTCATGGCAGAAATACACTCGGAGGCTTGCCATTGCTGCCGAGGGGCGACCGCTATTAGAAAAAACTTTTTCTTTTTCTTTTGGTCTTTCACCGAGATTCGAACCTACGTTCTCTCTGTGAACTCCAAATGGTAGTCACGCACCAACCCATTCGGCTACGGCGGCCGATATGGTTATGGATATAACTATACCATTGTCTATATGCTCGTTAGGATTTTTGATGCCGGGTCTTACTAGTTCATCGACCCTTACAATTCCCCTTGATGTTACAATATCCAGAATCCATGTTAAATTTAGACGAAGTGAGTCACCTCGTTAAGAAATGCGCGAAGAAATGCGAATATGATGAGGAATTTTATCGCCGCAGGGCTATCAGTTAAAATGTAGATAACATCTCCAGATATCGCATCGCACTGTACCAATGCCATGGTCTTAATTATTGCCATCAGCTTAAACATACTACAATAATTGGGGAGCCGAAAACTAGAGAAAATGCTCTGAATATGCACCGCCGCCCGGCTTTTTTCCAGATATCTGTGTATACATGGATGGACGCGCCTTGTCTTACTATGCCTCGAACCCACTCTTCTCTTGAGAGTAGAAACGGTGGAGGTTTGTTAAGTTTGAGGTAGCAATTGGAGGCGGTAGTGTTTAATCCACCACCCCAGAAGCAAGTGTAGCCACTCTTCGGCCACTTTTTTTAAGTGTCTAATTGTATTTGCGCACTGTTGGTGTCGTAGTTTGAAGAAGGTTTAGTCTTGCGGGTGTAGGTTTTGATAGCTTCGTTGACATTTCACCCGTTATAAGAACCAATGCGTGTCTTTGGACCTGAGTTGAATTAAAAACACGGAATTAATTTCATTTAAACGACATTTTAAACGACTCAAAAAAATAAAAGTCTAATATTAACATACATTTTTTTTTCATATAAAGTAAAAGATAAAACATTACTTTTTTTCAAAATTTGTATTATAAAAGCCGTAAACGGTTAACTCCCTGGTTAATTCGATATTTGAGAAATACAATTATTCTTAAATTTCGAATTGTAACTTTATCGAGTTCAGTGCAGTGCGAATGACTCTATCGTATTACTGTACTTTTTTTATAAATTTTTGAATAATCGTATGTGATTAATTGAAGGAAATATGCATTCAATTCAATATGACATTCATGTGAATATCTGAATACTTTATTTAGAAATGTTCATTAATATGCGATTGAAGATTGTGAATGGCAAAACCGGCTCCAATTTAACATTCAAAGTAATTCTTTTGACAACCATAAACTGAAAGATTTCAACAAAATCCCGAATTAATGAATCATGTATGTACTCACATACTTGCAAGCATAGGAATAACAAACCAGCTGGTAGTACCTGAACGCGAATCATAAGACATTCATAGATTTTTAAAATTGAAAACCGTCTTGAGTGCACGCATGCGTGTTGGCGTCAAATATTCGCTAAATGGAGCTCAAAGTAAATTGTTTTAATTCCAAGTTTCATGCGCGTATCTGTAGTCTATTCAGCCAACGACCATTACCAAGGCATTGCTCCAGCCACTTATGCCTTAAGTCTTTTGTTTTCATTTTACATTCCAAATGCATTTTAAGTGTAAAAAAATCTTGTGGGAAGCAGTACGGCAATTATCAAATTATTTACTTTACCTTTATTTTTAGCAAATTGCACTTTTTCCTTTTCCATCGAAAATGATTTAATTTACTAAATGATATAGTTTATTAATTAATATAAACTGAGGCAGAGTCTATTGCTACTTATGCCTTTGCGGCTTTGCGTTAATCGTATGAAAGTGAAGCTCATTAATCGCATAGGTACATATCGGACACACCCACCTACTCGCACATTAATCGGATAAGGAAGTGAATGAAATTTTTTATGAGCTGCCGCTATTTACCTTACTACAGTGCGGTGGTTATGATACATATAAACGTAAGGGCGAATAATAAATAAATAAAATAACAACAATTAGTGCAATACAGAACAGTGTTAGCAACAATAATGATACATGGGGTTTTGCCATTGCTCACCGTTGGCTTGATGTTTCATGAGCAGTGCTGATAGATGTGGTGGGGATTTCTAAAATCATTGCTTAATTATTTTTAAGCACGCATTTTGCCGGCTACTAAAATATTTTCAGATGAATTTTCTTTGAACGTGCAAAAAATTACCAAATTATATAAAAAACAAAAATTTATAAGAAAACCCAAAAAAATTTAAATGGCATTGTTTGAGACGTTGATATATACAATTTTGGAAATTTGTTGTCAAGCCTTCCAGCCAACCACTAAAATGACTACTTATTTCAATAGCAAAAACATTTATTCAACGAGAATGGATCAGACGTTTTTAATTCATTATGAATAAAGGGTATTTCAAAAGATGCGCCTAGATGCTGTTTTAAACTAAAGCATGTAAAACTTTTGATTCCTTCAGGACTCACTATTATTATTCAAAATACGACGCTAAGCAATTATACGTGAAAAATGATATTTAAATGTCCACGATGAGAGCACGTCTACAGGTCAAATCCGCCATAAGTCGATTCATGAATGCCTAATTTATTGCGAACCCTTTTTCTAGTTTCAACAGAACCACTTTTTTCAAATTTTTTCACCAATCTTTGAATTGTCGACTGATTCGGACAATTATTTTCACCAAAAAAATCACGAATTTTGCGATGTGTTTGTCTTAAAAATCGACCATCGACATCTAGACAAATGTCATATAACAGATGACAAACGCCAAAACTGGCATCAAAAAGCTACCACCTGGAAATTAGTCACTACTGACCTCTAGGTGTCACTTATTAGATTTATACTTGTGCTTACATAATTAACCCTCCCTTGGACATCGTTTTGAAACCTTCGGCTGGGTACTCTGGTCTGGCCAGACGCCTAAATACAGGGTGAATGATATGAAGTGTTACAAACTTCACACTGCTTGGATCTGTAAAACAGCTTATGACATCAACGTCAAAATTGTTCTAATGACAGTTCAATATATTGTTTATAAGCCATCAAAAGCATTTACGTCTCAATTTTGTTGAATTTTTTTTTTCTGTGACGGAATTCAAAAAAACCGCAACAATGCCAGAAATGGTTCGGAAAGTGAATGGTCGACTTGAACGAAATCCACATCAAAGTGGAAGAAAAATGGCCAAAGAACTGAAAATATCAGAAGACAGCATTAGACGCATATTGAAAAATGAGCTCAAGGTCAGGCTTACAAGTTTCAAAAAGCACACGATCTTTCACACCAGCAAAAAAAAGTTCGGTGCGAAAGAGCAAAGGAGTTGTTGCTCCTGCGCAGACGTGGCGAATTTCCTAACATTGTGTTTTCTGATGAAAAAAATGTCCCAATTGAGCAGTTCATAAACACTCAAAATGATCGTGTTTACTTGACCGACGGTCATACGCTCATACGGCCACTCGAAGCAATTTCTCATCGCAAGTAATGGGCCGCAGTGACCGCTGATGGACGCTCTCCAATCGTTTTTACCGAGCCTTGTGTCAAAGTGAATGCGACTTATTATCGGGAAAATGTTTTAGAATCTGCTTTAGAGCCGTGGACACGCAAACGTTTCGGTCGTAGACCATGGACGTTCCAACAGGACTCGACACCGTCTCATAAAGCTCGTGTGAACCAAGAATGGTTAAAAAATTATGTTCTACATTTCATTTCGCCCACACAATGGCTTTCGAATTCGCCAGACGCAAATCCGATGGACTATTACATCTTGTCCATTTTGGAGAGCAAGGTGAGGATTAAAAAATATGCCAGTATGGATGTGCTGAAGCGATTATACGAGAATGGGCCAAAATACCTCAAGATCCCATTCGTGCAGCATGCGGCTCATTTTTTGCCCGTTTGAAGGCTATAGTCAAGGCAAAAGGTGGTCTTATCGAAATAAAGTGAATTTATGTTAAAATTGTAATCATTTTTGAACAATTTTGTCCTTGAAATCAATAAAAACTAATTTTACACAAAAAAGTTATGGTGTTTTGAATAGGCAACCTTCATATCGTTCACCCTGTATTTGCATGTATTTGTATGGGAATATGTGGCAAATGTGTTGCATTTATAATTTATTGGAAGTATTGCAGATATACAATATATTTTTAGTTTCTTACCGTTTTCATTGATTTCAGCATGCATTGAGCCACCTATGGAAGCAAAAATAATAGCTGAAAATAATTTGGTTTGTGAAAAAAAGATTTTTTTGTTTTGTTCTTTATTTTGACTCATTTCGAAGAAGGTTGAGGAAAAAAAGTTGATTACAATAAAATTTATGGTAAAATATGAAATGGCATTTATTTATGGATTCGGTGGAAGGCAAGTAAAACAAGTATACGAGATTTTTGAGGGCTGCTGACATACTGCATACTACATTCTTGCATACAATAGAAACGAGTATTTTGGCGAAGCTTTTTGCTTCCTTGTAGGCAAAGCCGACAATCTCTCTTCGCTGTGAGTGCATCGGCTCCTGTTGGCTGGTTGACTACAATATTCCCAGGGCTAGTAATTGGTTTGTTGATAAATGATTCCGTAGCCAAACGAATAGTGAATTGAGAAATAACAGCTGGATTATTAATCCGATTTTCGATGTTTGCAAGAACCAATGTGTTTGATAAGATTGTTAAATAATTTCGTCTTACATCACGTTTTTGAGCCCACCTTCTTACTTACAAAACAATTATAATGGATATAGAAAATTAATAAAAATATAGCTATAATAAAAATATATTAAATTCACGCCCAAATTCGCCTGGCCAGACCCGAGTGCCCAAAGGTTAGTTAAGCCACTTAGTTTTTTTTTTTAAATATTCGAAAAAAGGTTTATTCGAAATTTTGTTGGTTAATTATTTGTAAATTTGTAAAAAAATTCATTGTTCATTGTAATTTTAAAAAAATTGTCTTGAAACTTGTTAACATTTAGTCAGAATTGAAAAAACAATGTTGAGTATGTAGTTTTATCGCTCATTCAATTATAAAAAATTTAATAAAGTGCAATGTCTAGGTCGCGAAAAATTGTGTTGATTTTTAATTTAAAAACATTTTTTTTCTTCTACTTACGATGTTGAGAATTTTCTTCTTTATAAAGGCGTCCGATCATTTGCTGTAAAGGCTTTAAATCAAGGCTTTTTTTGAGTGACATCAAACTTTCACTTTCTATATTAAAATTAAGTGCGCTAAAAAACTACATACCCAGGAGTTTTCTAAAGATTTGTCTAAAAAGTTTTAAATTTTGATGCAATTTCGTTGATTTTTTTAAGACATTGTACCAAATTTTAACTTTGAATTATATGCTTTTTGTTGTAGTATGAGCTTTATTTTTCTAAAAGAAAAAATAACAAAAATAACTAGTCAAAACTCTGCAATACATTGGGCTACTCTTGTGGTAAACACAGGGTGTATTGGTCCACTTTGATTTGTCTAAATTTTTCCTTAGTTCCATTTTGATTTTTTTTTGGTTCTCCAATTTGTATTCACCATATTGAATTTCCCGCAACTGATTATAGACTATATAAGCAACGTCTTTAAAAAACATTTAATAGATTAAATTTTATCAAAAAGTGGATTGCAATAAGTTTTGGTAAAGCGAAAAACTCAATGTAAAACAATTCTTACTAATTCCACTGGGTAAATCTCTTTGTTGCAAAATTTGCCATATGAAGATTTTTTGAGCATGAAAACCTTTGAAATATACCGTTACCGAAAGCCTTTCCAAAACGAAGTGTAGTTCGTTGCGTGCACATTGTCAGTCTTTTTCTAGTTGTGGCCAAAATGAGTTATTCAGTGAAGTGCAAATTGATTTGCCTATGCGACAAAAGAGCAATCAAAGCCCCAAGAGTGGTTTGAGGCCAAGCATTCTGCACCACTTATACGTGGATTGCTATTTATACAATTTTGTCATTCGTTATCTGATATTTCCATTAGAAGATTTGACATATTCTACCATAAACGCACTCAGAACATTGTGATGTGCGAGCCCTATTAAAATTGTTTATAGTGTCTCCAAGTATTTACTTGATTTTCGCCAAAGAAAAACAAAATAGAATAAAAGCTTGAATACTTTCGTACGATTATTTTTCACAATTTGCGAAATGGATTAATAAAACAAGAATGCATCGATGAACTAAAAGCAATAAGGAAACCAGGCATCCTTTACCACCGTAAAATAATGGTACACAACAACTTGTACTAGTCCTTGTCGCTGTTCATTCACCGACGAATAGGGTGCTTTACTCGAACTGATTGAGAAAGATCATGACGTCATATACCGTGATATTGAGGCATTTTTGGGAATCTGTAAGATGAGATCAGTAAAATTTTGCATGTTCAACTTGTGATAGAAAATTTTTTGTGGATCTCACATAATTTAAAAAAAGTCCTAGAAAAGTGACTGGTCAAAGTGTGTCGAAAATTTACACAAATGAATGCAGACGTGCAATGATTATCTTGGAAAATATTTTGAAAAACGATCAAGCCATTTTCAACCACTAATATTCATTTTCCGTTAGGCCAGAAATATAAATAGTAGCCCTCGTATATTTGAGGATTTGCCATAAGTATGTAGAAAAATCGACTGACTGCTTGATTCAAAACGACAAACGAACAAAATAGCATACTATTTTTGTTCCAATTGAAAACTTTGAAAAAAAAATTCATCAATGAAAAACCAAAACAGCGTATTTTTATTGTTTGATCGAGAAATTAAAACTAGAAAAAAATTATAATACCCTTTGGGCAAAATTACGAAAGTATGTATATAAAAAACGAAAATATACATATAAAGAATTTTTTCCAAGACTTCCGTTGTATCGAGGTTTCACTGTACATACATGTGCGCAAAATTAATAGTTTAATTATTTTTTTTTTAATGACTTTTTTACTAAATGAAAAAAAAAATATTTTGAGTGATGAAAAGTTTTATATTGACTTTTTTGCGTTCCATTGCTTATCTGTTTGTATACTGCAGCTGTCTAACTTGCAAGGGTCAAATGTGATCGACGCACGATGCCATTTGCAAAGATTATAAATCTTCCATAGGGTGATTAAATTTGCGCCACCTTGTTAATACACGTTTGAAAGTACAAAAAAAAAAAATTATCGCACTTTTCTACACGCTTTTCTTAATTTAGCGATTAGTCATTGATTAATAACTACGGTTAACTATTTCCAATAATCAATAAATATGTTACTAATAGTGCAAAGTGACCAACGTAAGCTTTCTTTCGACATACCTTGAAATCTGTGCATACTGAAACTTTTACGTAAATTACAGGAAATACGCCACTGATCTCCTTGCCATAGTAGAGCATAACAAATGTTGATTTACTCATTCACATTTGCGTAGTTGCGTATAGAAAAAAATACAAACTCTGCCGGCTTGGGTGATATTTTTTTCTCCCCAACGAATTCAAGTTATGTGCGTAAGTTAATCTCTGGTCGCTAGCTTCCGTTCAATTGTCGCATAACTGGCTTAACTTGCCGCATGACAAGGTTGCAAATACAGCAGCGCTGTATGTTGCATGCTGTGCCGACTAACGGTTCACCTTGCACTTCCTGCCTATTGCATGCACCTACATCGCGTTTTTGTGCAAAAGAGCAGTTTCGCAACGCTTTCGCCACTGTTAACATTTTATGCATACAGACTTACGTTGATATCTTAGTAATTCAAATTAGTTTTAAGGGAATAGTAAATAGTTTACTTACCAATGGAATCTTCAATATAATCCGTATACTTTTTCTGTGGTAAAAATTTAAAATGAAGGTTAAAACGAAGGTGTTTTCACTCTCGAATTATTGCGAGAAAAATTTTGAGGGCGCTAATAGTCACACTGAATATCGATTTAAGAAAATAATAATAACAAGGTTGCGGTAATGGATTTCATTAGAGGAAGCAGAGACGGCAGAGAAGTTCATAAGGCAGAAAAAAATATACTTCTATTGGCGATTAAAAATTCTTTTTTAAGTTTCAAAAGGCGTTTAGTATGTTATTACTTATATAGGTATGTATGTAGTTATTTGTTCAGAGTCGGCCAATCAGACTTACCAGCCTCTATGACGAAACTCGCCCTAATTAACAGAATCTGATCTAGGTCAAAATATAGCAGTCGATTATCTTATCCCCAGCTTATTCCCTTAAAAACTCCTTAGAACTAAGCGGATGTTTCTTTGACGAAACACTTGAAACCATATCGAACATGGCGCATGGCGCGCTCGAAATGTAAGCCGAGAGCCAATACTCCCAAAATTTCTTCAACTAAGCACTTTGGTTTTTGTTTTTGTGTAGCTGTTGATCAAATATTATTTTTCCCAAAACTTAGCAGGGATTCAAGTAATTAATGAAAATTAAAAATTTTCCACAACTCAAGAAGCCCATATTGTCAAAGAGAGGTTAAATTTCAAAATTAAAAAATGTATAGCAAAAAATTAAATATTTCCTATTAATATGCTCGTACATAGCAATTAATATTGACACTACGTACAAGTATATATGTATGTATGTATGTGTGCATGTATACGTATATGTATTATGTTAATATGCAATATAATATCAGAGGTGAATAACACTTTATGGGATCTCATTCGTATATAATATTATCAAAAGGAAATATTAAAATACTGTGAACGCATAAAGGGTGTCTCCATTTGAGCTGCCATTGTAATTATTAAGATAAGTATTATATATATTTTCACGCTAAAAAAATTTTTATTAACTACATAACAATTTTTTTTTAATGGTCCGCACGCCTCTTGAAATGTCCATTAGTATTTTGGCATAACTGCAGAACAGTTTCGCAAAGTATGCCTTCAACGGTTTATTATATGCGATTCCATGCCAAAAAGTCCAAATACTTTGGGCGTTATCGTAAATTTTTCTAATAATTGGTTAATTTGTAGGAGTTAGTATAATATGAATATGAAAATTCAAAAATAAAAAAGAAAAGTAGTCAAAACTAGTCGAAATGTTGTGATGCAATCGTTTTGCAGCGGGTTGTACGCCTTTTCCAGTCAACTTAAACAATTATGTGGGCTAAAAAAGACACTAAAAAGTCTGTTATACATTTTTATTTTAATTGTATGCCTTCTTTTACATTCTTTTTATCAATTAATTAATCCCAGTTTGCCAATTCTTTTATTTATATCTATTACGCGGCCGCCGTAACCGAATGGATTGGTGAATGATTACCATTCGGGAGTGCGTAGGTACGAATCACCGTGCATGAACATCAAATAACAGAATACATTTTTTCTAATAGCGGTCGCCCCACGACAGGCAATGACAAACCTCCGAGTTTATTTCTGCCATGAAAAAACTACTCATAAAAAATATCTGCCATTCGGAGTCGGCTCAAAACTGTAGGGCTCTCCATTTGTGAAACAACATCAAAACGCACACCAAAAATAGCTGGTTATTTTATTATGTAGTCTAATTCATAGCAATCATAGCATATGGCGGCGAGGAGCTGGTAAGGTGCATGCATCAGCTCCTATGCAAAATATGGTCGGATGAAAGCATGCCTGCCGATTGGAATTTAAGTGTGCTCTGCCCAATCCATAAGAAGGGCGATCCTGCAATCTGTGCCAATTACCGCGGGATTAGTCTTCTAAATATCGCCTATAAGGTCCTAGCGAGCGTATTGTGTGAAAGGCTGAAGCCCACCGTCAACCAACTGATTGGACCTTATCAGTGTGGCTTTAGACCTGGAAAGTCTACCATCGACCAAATATTCACGATACGCCAAATCTTGGAAAAGACCCATGAAAGGAGAATCGACACACACCATCTTTTCGTCGACTTCAAAGCTGCATCCGACAGTACGGAAAGGAGTTACTTATATGCCGCGATGTCTGAATTTGGTATCCCCGCAAAACTAATACGGCTATGCAAGATGACGTTGCTCAACACCAGCAGCGCCGTCAGAATTGGGAAGGACCTCTCCGAGCCGTTTGATACCAAACGAGGTTTCAGACAGGGTGACTCGCTGTCGTGTGACTTCTTTAACCTGATGTTGGAGAGCATCGTACGAGCCGCAGAACTTAATCGCTCAGGCACAATATTTTATAAGAGCGTACAATTGTTGGCGTATGCCGATGATATTGACATCATCGGCCTTAACAACCGCGCTGTTAGTTCTGCCTTCTCCAAGCTGGATAAAGAGGCAAAGCGAATGGGTCTGGTGGTGAACGAGGACAAAACGAAGTACCTCCTGTCATCAAACAAACAGTCGGCGCACTCGCGTATCGGCACCCACGTCACTGTTGACAGTTATAATTTCGAGGTTGTAAAAGACTTCGTTTATTTAGGAACCAGCATTAACACCGATAACAATGTCAGCCTTGAAATCCAACGTAGAATCTCTCTTGCCAACAAGTGCTACTTTGGACTAAGTAGGCAATTGAGTAGTAAAGTCCTCTCTCGACGAACAAAACTAACACTCTACAAGACTCTCATCATGCCCGTCCTAACGTATGGCGCAGAAGCGTGGACGATGACAACATCCGATGAAGCGACGCTTGGAGTGTTCGAGAGAAAGATTCTGCGCAAGATTTTTGCACCTTTGCACGTAGGCAACGGCGAATATCGCAGACGATGGAACGATGAGCTGTATGAGCTTTACGACGACATAGACATAGCGCAGCGAATAAAGATCCAGCGGCTACGTTGGCTGGGTCATGTCGTCCGAATGGATACAAACGCTCCGGCACTGAAAGTATTCGATGCGGTACCAGCTGGTGGTAGTAGAGGAAGAGGAAGGCCTCCTCTGCGTTGGAAAGATCAGGTGGAGAAGGACTTGGCTTCACTTGGTGTGTCCAATTGGCGCCGGTTAGCACGAGAAAGAAACGACTGGCGCGCTTTGTTAAACTCGGCCAAAATCGCGTAAGCGGTTATCGCGCCAATTAAGAAGAAGAATTCATAGCAATTGTGAAGGAAATGTTCCACGAAATGTTAGGTGTTTCTTTTGAAAAATCTTATAGAAGGGAGAAGAATTTTCCTCAAAATTAGTATCAAGTGCCTTAGTTTTTTGGTGGGACAGCCGAACACGGGCTCCAATCATTGTGAGCACCTAACTTCAAGATATGTTCTTGTAGGCTTCTGTATCAAGTAGGAGCAAAAACAAAAAAAAATGCAAACTACCGCTAAAAATTTTCTAAATTTTTTCCCACTCCGCATTTTTCCATTTCTTACGGATTATGCGATCATTAAACTCTCTATGTATAACCTCAATAATACTACCGTAATTAGTTATCTACTTCTTCTTCTTTCTTAGCATGACAACCTTGGGTATACCACTGCTTCCGCTCACTGATCAGTTCTCTATGTACATTCACCGTGCAAAAACTTGTTGGGCCACTTCGGCACACCCATTTTAAGTATTATTTACGATAACTCTTTCTGTTATTGCCTTTTTCATTTATACAAATTGTAAAGTGATATGAATGAAAGAGCACAACAAAAGTTCATTTTCTTAAATAGAAGAGCAGTATTGTAAAAAAACAATTTAGCGTACATATGCCTTTACATATGAGTGAATGAATGTACTAAGTCATCTCACTGTTAATAAGTAATTGTTTTGTTAGTAAAGAAAGGGAAAGTAGTTGTGTGCAACCGCGAAAAGTGAAAGACGTGTTAATAAATTGGCAAAGAAGAAATGTAACGGATATGTAGTACGACACATGTATATCATGCCACACTGCAAGCACTGATTCATATACAAGTGCACAGAGGTAAATTCATAAATGTGTATACAAATATGCCAACTGAAAACGGACCACAAATACGAAATGGCTTTAAATCATTAATGTTGTTTCTTATTGACTTAAGTACTTGAGGAAGTATACTTATCTATGGTATTACTTGCATTCACATCATAAATTTTTGAAGTAACAAATATCGCGTAATGGGGAAAAAGCCAAGTAGCGCCAATAAACATCAATTAAACATTTCTGTAATAGTCAAGTGTATATCTAACAACATTCTCCAATTTAGTTAATCCTTTGAAACATTTACATGCAGCTTTCAAGATTTATGATGCTAAATATAGCTCCAGCGAAGCACTAGCACTAGCGCAAATCGATCGAAGCGTAGCTATGTAAAGGATGGTTAGGCTTCAAGGGCCTGATTTTAAATAAAATAAATTTTTTAAGGAAATTATTGTCATTTCTCTTTATTATGACCATATTGGTATGGCTCAATTACGTATGAAACAAAATATCGGCCAAATGGCCACCGCGGCCTCGGCGGCAAACCTCCATCCGATGGTCTAAATTTTCGATGACGCTGAGGCATAATTGAGGTTCTATGCCGTTAATGTGCCGAATTATCTCATCCTATAGCTCGTGAATAGTTGCTGGCTTATCTACGTACACCTTTTCTTTCAAATAACCCCACAGAACGAGGTCCAACGGTGTCGTTGACGTTTAGGTGTGGTTCACATTCAACATCGGCCCTTGAAATTTAACCACCCTTTATCTACAGATGCAGAGTACTTTTAATTGGTTTGCTGTACTTATTTGAATATAAGGAGCATTTTTCAAAAATGACAGAAAAAAATTGTTGGAAAACTATTATTAAAAAAAATATATATATATTTTATCCTAAGAACAAACACAATTTAAAATATTTGTAATATAAAAATTTTAAATTAAAAATATATTTTTCGTAAAAATTCGTAGTAGACATTCGTATTCGAAGGCTTCTACAACGGATTCTAGGATAGGGCTGAATATAGTAAAATAAATCTGAAGTATCGAAATAAAAAAGTGTTAAAAAAAACATCAAAAAGTACCAAAAAATGCTCCAATATGATTCCAAAAGGACTCCAATAACCATCAAAAAGATTTAAAGCATATTCTAATATAGTCCAAAAACGCTCCTACAAGGATCAAACAAGAATCCAAAAGCTATCAGAAATTCACTGGAAATGAGTCAGGAAACGCACCAAATTGATAGTCTGGGATTTATAGTATTTCTGGAGACATTTCTTAGACTCCTTTCAGCTTGCTTATTTATAATAAAACATGGCCCATTTAGGAGTCCAAAAGAGCGCCTCTTTTATGAGAGAGAGCTGCGATATAAAAAGTGTATAGCTCATAAAAGAGCAATATTAGATCCTATTAGTTAGCGAGGAAGTATCAGCATCTCAGATAATATGATACTATTTCATCATTCATCTCACATGTAGACCTGCATGGAACGAATTCAAACAAACTTACAACCACTCTGCTATATTGCATACAACTCGTTTATGATAATCATACAGCTCGTTTATGAAAAGAATGTACGGAAATCGCGCATCATAAATGTTCATTTCCTTCCTTGGCAATAGAAATATAGCAAAACAAAAGTAAGCATAACTGCCATATACTTCCAAAGCCAAGTATTAACAGTACCGAACAAAACAAATGAAAAAGCAAATATTTTCAACAAAAGGCAGTAATTATTTGGTAGCTAAGCGGGGTAGTTAAAAATATGCCCATAACAATTATGCATAAATACTCCCAAACGCAGTTACTCTTACATTTTTTTTCTTTTTAACAGACGACTGACCTCTTGGCCATCACACTTCACTCGGACACGTTAATATGCAAAGCACTCTATAAAACCAAAAACAAGAAAAAAATCAAATAAAAAAATGAAGAAATACAAGCCATGCAATTTCAAAAGCCCAAAACATTCGCGCTGAAGCATTGACATCGACAAACGACGTCAAACCGTTTGGATGTTGACTGTGTTTGATAATCATTGTGGCAGCATTTTGAGCTATGACGGCGATTATGATGGCTTTGGTGGCTTTGATGACTTTTCATTTTTTGACTGCCAGCATTGGCGCTGATGACTTTCGCATTGCAAATTGCAGTAGGAAGGAAGTATCCTATTAATTTTTGTTTAATAGCTGTTTGAAAGCTTCAGGGAAATTAATTGAAATTGAATGGCAAACGGAATGCGCCATGCAATACATACATATGAATGTACACGTATATGTAAACTCGTAGACTATGCATGATTTTATAAATGCATTTATTTATGTAGATGCAGTATAGACACAATTATCTGCTCGAACAGTTTGACCAAAATGAGAAGCGCGCCATCGCAAAGTGCTTTCATTTTCTGCAGCGCAATGCCATTCAAAACGTTTTTTGTTTTTATTATTTTATTATTTCATTACATTCACTTAGCGGGCAGCAAACATGCCAAAAACATGGAGCGTGGTATGTACATGGTAGAAAATTTTAAAATATTGTTATAAAAATTTTAAATTTTATTCTGCGGTAAAAAATGGAAATTTATGTCTTTGTATTTATTTATTTTTTATTTACTTATTTATTTATTTATTATTATTTTATTATAAAGGCTATGAACAAAAAATTCTTACATACTACTAATGCACATTAAATAAGATTATATACAAGTTAAGAAGAGAACAGATCTTCTACTTTCTAGAGCTTTGAGATTTAAAAGAAGTAAACGAGCATTTTTTGATGTAAGAGGTTCAGTAAATCATAAATACTGCAAATCATACTTAAGAGAAACCTTTTGGATTTTCTGAATCCTATTGATTAAGAATTGGCGATACGGCCATACGGTCACGCTAATAGTGGCATCCTCAAGGTGGGAACGGATTAAAGATGTGTAAAGCAATTTTAATATGTATTGGTCCGAGAACTCCGAGCGATTCCGCCGAATGAAAGCAAGCAACGCATACGATTTAAAATGATAAAGTTAATGTAATTAATGAATGTAAATTTCGTTTCAAAAATAACACCCAGGTGTTTTATTTGTTCAACGGTCTTCAGGACTGGCTAGCAATACTGTGGGAAGTTTCATAAATAAAACGCTATTTTGTGTAAGTGGCATGAAAGCATTTTTTAATATTTAAGCAGAGAAGAGATCTAGCGCACCACGAATAAAGATTTTCTGTTTCAGCTTGAAGATTCAACATAACATATGCGGACTTACTCCGTAATTAACGAGTCAATTTTCAAGTCATTAGCGTACAACAGAAACTGAGCATATGGAAAACAAAAGTTAATGCCATTAACGAACAATACGAAAAGGAGCGGACCTAGAATACCGCCGTAAGGGACGCCGAACATTGCACGGAAGGATTCAGATGACACTACTGACATGATACTACTTTAGCCATTGCAAAAAGATAGAGTGAAAACCTAGACAGGCTAGTTTATGAATCAGTAACTTATGGCCTTAATATCCGCGCTGTTAGTTCTGCCTTCTCCAAACTGGATAAATAGGCAAAGCGAATGGGTCTGGTGGTGAACGCGGACAAAACGAAGTACCCCCTGTCATCAAACAAACAGTCGGCGCACTCACGTATCAGCACCCACGTCACTGTTGACAGTTATAATATCGAGGTTGTAAAAGACTTCGTTTATTTAGGGACCAGCATTAACACCGATAACAATGTCAGCCTTGAAATCCAACGTAGAATCTCTCTTGCCAACAAGTGCTACTTTGGACTAAGTAGGCAATTGAGTAGTAAAGTCCTCTCTCGACGAACAAAACTAACACTCTACAAGACTCTCATCATGCCCGTCCTAACGTATGGCGCAGAAGCTTGGACCATGACAACATCCGATGAAGCTTTACGACAACATAGACATAGCGCAACGAATAAATATCAGGCGGCTACGTTGGCTGGGTCATGTCGTCCGAATGGATACAAACGCTCCGGCTCTGAAAGTATTCAATGCGGTACCAGCTGGAGGTGGAGAAGGGCTTGGCTGTACTTGGTGTGCCCAATTGGCGCCGGTTAGCACGAGAAAGAAACGACTGGCGCACTTTGTTAAACTCAGGAAAAATCGCGTAAGCAATTATTGCGCCAATTAAGAAGAAGAAGAACTTGTGAGAGACTTTATCGAATGCTTTGAAGAAATCTGTGTAGATACAGTCGACATAAAGAAGAAAACGCTGAGATACAGTATTCACACTAAAACTGATAGAACGCTCCGTAACAAAACCATGTTTGTAGATCAGATTAAGTTTTTTTAGAAAGTTTCGATATAGGCCTGTAATTGCATACATTACTCTTGTTTCCACAGTTGCAAATCAGAGTTACAGTAGCAACTTTCCAGGCATCGATAAACTCACCACTGCGAAGTGACATATTGAATAGTATTTCTAGAAGTACAACTGGCGCATGACAACAGAAGGGTTGAAATACCGTCAACGTCTGCCTTAGAGAAATGTTTTAGTTCAAATATAGCAAGAGGGCAAATATTGTATTTGGACATTGATCCAAAATCAACTGTAGAATTAATATCAGATGAAAAGTCAAAATGAGGAACATCATCAACGCACACAAAAATGGATTTGAAAAAATCTGCGAACAGATTAGCAGCAGCGCTGGAAGTGCTTGCAAATTGTTATTGGAAAATACAGATGAGGGAATAAATGAGCACGATTTTTTTGACTTTCTTAGGGTTGGTCTTTATACTTGATTCAAAATTAGCGATGTGGTTACGGTAAAGGAACTTGTCCAAGCAATTGAATTGCTTCGTATAAAATCAAAAGTAAGTGTAAGTTTAGCCATCAGCACCTTCTTCGATTCAGCTTTTATCTCCTCAATCGACTCGAAACGCGTTCCCCGGAGTGGTCTCTTGTTTATTTTTGAACGACTTTGACGTGCTCTTTTCGGTCTGGCCTCACCTTTAGCACGATTATCGCTTGATTGGTCGGTTGTTTCAGGGTAAGCATAAATCCAAGTCTCATCTCCCGTAATGATGCATTTGAGCTTGTTCTGATAGTCTGAAAGCATTGTTTCACACACATCAACGCGACGACTTTTTTCCAAGAAATTGAGAGTTTTCGGTACCAAACGAGATTTGACCTTTCGTAGGCCCAAATGGTCTTTCAAAATGGTTTTCACAGATCCTTCTGATATTCGAATCACCAAATGCCTTCTGCAACATGCTAAACATTTCCGCAGCCGAATTTTCATTCCGCAAACAAAATTTGATGGCACTTCTCTGCTCAATCAAATCAGACATTTTAAAAATCGAAAAATGCACTCTTGGTCGTTTGGTAAACACAAGCGTAAATATATTACTGATAATGACATTCACATGAAAGTTGGCCCAGATGTTATTAACAGTGCTGCCAACTCATGAAAAAAATAACTAGAGCGAAATTTTAATCCCGCGAAGTTTGACAAATAAATTCACCTCACTTTTTGCCCACAGTAGTATGTACATATAATTTACTATTTTAGTTGTAAGTAATTATATAAATTATATAATTATATATAATTTTATAAAATAAAAAATAAACATTTTAGGCATCGTAAAAAATAAATTTATTAAGTCTCTCAATAATATAGGACCACATTTAAAAAACTGTTTCCTTTGCAGAGTAGATTTTGATTTTAGAGTTTAGGATAGGGCAGCGGTTAACTTAACATTTTTTATAAAAACGAATGGAAAATTTATATTTTGACGATAATATCCGCATGCCTATTCGTATTACCGTTACACAATTTTTTTAGATAATTTTTTAAATTTCGAAACCACTATGAAATTTCTTTCCGTGCACACGGTGCCATTTTTTATAGTCAACAACCCCTAAAAAACTGCATTCAAAGCTGCCAAACTTGAATGCCACACTTCGTTGCATGCAACGCAATGCCCATTCTGTTATTTGCCGGCTTATTGTTTTTATTAATGGTAGTGTTGTTGTGTTAATTGTGTTATCGTTGCTTTAATATTTTTCTATTGCCGGTTTTGTATATACCACCCAGTTATATATGAAAAATATGTACATACAAACATAACTATAATCCCAGTAGGAAATACCTGAACTTGTGAAATAAATTTTTGTTTCAGAAGTAGTATGATCTCTCTAACTTCTAGCCACTTTGGTAATCAAATCAAGAGTAGCGATGTCTGTGTTCAAAGTGTAGCACTGTTAAAGAAAATAAGCAAAGAACTCTCTCGATTGTGGTGCTCTGTGATTAATATAACTTTTGATGTTGTAAATAGCTGGTTGGCATTCATCTGGCAGGTTAGTGATTTTTCAGGCTTAATAAACCTAACTTACTCTTCGTAAAGTTTGAAATTCATTACATTTAATTTATATGGCCCATTTTTTAAATAACCTCAAAAATTAGAGCTTATTTTATCGTGTGCTTCTAAAAAACTTGTTAAAGCCTCAAGCCGATATACTTAAAAGTTATTTGAATTTTGAAGTGTTTTTAGCGTAAAGTAAGTCGGGCTAAATAAAGAGCAGCTGTGTTTTGCCACCATCACTAGGGGCCTTGAAATTAGTAATTTTGGCGCTAGCAATCTTGTCTTTGTCAGGTAGTTGAGAAAACGAAAAGTTAATTTGAAATTGGGAATAATTAACCGGCTCGAATATTAAAGCGCAGCTCATTCATCGGATGAAAAAATCCCTCTTGACATGTTAAACTTGCAATTTTTTTAAGTAGATTTTCCTGCAGTGAATATATTGCAATACATATTTACGCATGTTTGCATACGCCGCTGGACGTTTCAGTCTACTGAGCTGTTGATGACGGCAACCTGTCTGATCGTTTTTGGTTAGTTGCTTGCCGTTTTTGCTGCTGTTGTGCAGTGACCAAAGCCTGGTGTCTGGTGACTTTTTAGCGCAACAGCAAATGGAATGGCTTGCTTGGGTGCTGAAGACATAACAAAAGTATATACAGACATATATCCGTACATACACACATATATATATTCATAGATAGACATTTATAAGTATGAAGTGTAAATGTACAAAGCTGCACATTCACTCAACTTATTGTTAGTAAAAAAATGTATAAAAACCAAATTTACAAAAAAGCATACAATCATATTTTACCGCATTTGCCGGCGCTTGCATTACATCCATATGTATGCATGCACGTATGTTTTCATATACGTATATTTTACCGGTAATTGGTATCATTTTAGCTCAAATTTTGTAACTTCACCTTTATTTTTGCTTTTCAATATTATCAAATTTCCAATGACACTTCCTAACATTTCAAAGCGATAATGTGACCAGCAGTTGTAAGTGAGAAATTGCATTTGCATGTGACTGCGCTCGCGCTCCGTGAACGTGATTGTAAGTGGATTTGCTTACATTCAACTTTTGTACATACATACATATGCATATGTATATACGTGTATATATGAAGGCATGGCTTTAACAAGTCTTAGGTGGCTAAGCGGCTTGTTTATTGAATTAAGTCGGCTTGTCGGGAAATCACCGTTGGCTTTCATATGCAGATCAATTTGACTTTGGTTTGAAAGCAGTATGGCGAGAGTCAAAAAGTTTAAAAAGGTAATTAAGATAATCCTCGAAATTTTCAATAAAATATTCAAGAAATTTATCTGGTCGCTAGTTTTGCCCACAAACTTGAATTCAGTGTTAATAGGCATTAAGAAAATGGTAAGCCTTAAAAAACGAAATCAAAAAATATGAAGGTGCATATGTATAAGTAAAGGGGGGTTAAGTTTTAAGGGCCAATGTTGACTTTAAATAAAATACAATTTTTTTTTAATTTGTGTTATTTTTCTTTATTATGATAATAATGATGGCTCAATAATGCATGGAATAAAATATTGGCCAAATGGCCACCGTGGCCTCGGCGGCACACCTCCATCCGACGCTCCAAATTTTCGATGACGCTGAGGCATAATTGAGGCTCTATGCCGTTAATGTGCTGAATTATTTCATTCTTTAGCTCTTGAATTGTTGCTGGATTATCGACGTACACCTTTTCTTTCAAATAACTCCAAAAAAAGAAGTCCAACGGTGTCAAATCACATGATATTGGCGGCCAATTGACATCGCCGCGACGTGAGATTATTCGGCCATCAAATTTTTCGCGCAAAAGAGCCATTGTTTCGTTAGCTGTATGACAAGTGGCACCGTCCTGTTAAAACCACATATCGTCCACATCCATATCTTCCAATTCGGGCCATAAAAAGTTCGTTATCATCTCACGATAGCGAACACTATTCACAGTAACTGCCTGGCCGACCTCATTTTTGAAAAAATACGGCCGAATGTTGCCGCCGGCCCATAAACCACACCAAACAGTCACTCTTTGTGGGTGCATTGGTTTTTTGGCAATCACTCTTGGATTATCATTCGCCCAAATGCGGCAATTCTGCTCATTGACGAATCCACTGAGGTGAAAATGTGCCTCATCACTGAAGATGAAGTGCGCGATATGTACATATTTTGATTTGAACGCCCGTTTTCATAATAAGCCTGAATAACTTTAACGCGTTGCCCGATTGTGTATCTTTCTATGGTCCAATTTAATTGAGTTAGTCTGAAATTAAAAAATGTGGGAGTATTATAAATAATTTTAACCTCGGCTGTTAGTAGTTTAATCACAAATATCATTCCCAGTATTTTTTATGACCATCAAGAGTAGGAAGCTTTAAACGACTATTGGGTGATCACATTAGGTCTCAACAAAAATCTCCTAAGGCGAAGATTAAAACAAATTGTTTTTCAATGGATTCTAACCTAAGTATCTACATTTTAAATTTGATAATGTGGCTTTCAGACTATAGAACAAGTTTTTAATTGTGTTTTAGTAGCAGATGGATTTATAAGGAGGTGTTCATGGCAGAAATACACTCAGAGGCTTGGCAGAAATAATTTTTCTTATCAACTGGTGTGTCATGCACGGCGTTTCGAAAATGTACACTTCCGAATGGTATATATACTAAAGGGTGATCAGATTTCATTACTTTTTCCAATAGGATCTTTTTGGCAGATCACACGTGATTACTGTCAAACTAAATGAAAGATTTACGCCTCAACAACGTTTACAAATCGTAAAATTGAATTTTGAATATTGACGCTCTGTCAAAAGTGTTCATCGCGCGCTCAGGCCAACTTATTTTGTTGAGCGATGAAGCCCAGTTTTAGCTGAAGGGGTTCAGGTGGTCTAGAGATCGAAAATTTAGGGTATTTTCAGAAATTTTTTTTATAATAAAAAAAATTAAAAACGATGTTTAAAGTTTTCAGGCTTTTTATGTAACTTTTTTTACAAACAAAAATTTTTCATTTTTTAATTTTAACAATTTTAAATGTGGCACTGAGGTTGTCTCTCCCGAAAACTTGGACCTGGATTCATCTGAAACACAAAACTCAAAAACAAATTTTTAATTAGAATTACTATAGCTATGTCCCGTACAAGTTTAAAAAAAAAAATTGACAACACTAAAAATCGTTTTTTTCAGTTTTTGAATCAAAACAGTACGGAGTAATTGAAATAATAATATGATTCTAGTAGGGGCGATAGCCATTGATGTTGTCAATAACACATTAAAATTTCAGACGATTCGGTTGAATAGTTTTTTTTTTTTTAAACACCAGGCCGAAAAAAGTAGTTTTGAGATAATTGAGTTTAAAGCTTTGAAATTGGATATTTTCCATTGAAACGGCTGTAGAATCAAAAATACTGGGAATATCCTTCCAAAAATTTGACAGTATATTCTTAAAAGCTTACACTTTCGAAGCATCCCCCTGACAGTTGTTAAAGAGGAACTGCACAAACTATTATATTTCTCAGGAGAGCGCAGAAAAGATGGAGCTCCATTTCTTCATGTGCTATCTCGAAAACCCTTTGGCCCCAGTACAATATACGAGGAACTCAGAAAGGAATTGTAACTGTGTTTACCGGTCACTGGACGATCGGCACACACGCGGAAAAGCTAGGGTTAACATTTAACTCTCATTGCAGAAGCTGTGTTGACCTTTCAGAGAAGGAGACTATTGAACACTTTCTCTGTAAAGGTCCGCGTTTGGCAGCTAGACGATTAAAGTCGCTGGGTGCTCCTTTCTTTGACAGCCTGGGGCTGTGCGTCAACCTAAATACTATCAATCTTCTCCATTATATTAACAGCTCTGGCTGGCTGTAGACATCTGCCTGTTGGAGGTCTCATAATGGTATCAAAGCAGCGCTTTAGTGCTACTACCTACCTACCATACTTTCGAAATATCAAGAAATAGATTTTTTTTAAATTCTAGACGACCGGGACTCCTTAATGGCTATGTCAACAAGCTAATTTGCCGTTTTTGAGCTGAAAAGTAACCCGTAGCCATTCAAGAACAGCTATTACATCCATTGAAAACACTTGTTTGGTGCGACTTATGGGCTAGGGAAATCATCGGCCCATATTTCTTCAAAGATGAGGATGGCGCCAATGTAACAGTGAATGCCAATTGTGCCATGATAAACGACATTTTAACGCCGGAAATTCAAGGCCGTGATCTCCACATTCATCAGCTCGTTGAACAGTGATTTACTGCGACGTCGTTTCAGGGAGCAATTTATCTATCGTCTGTGACCAGTGGGTTGGCCACCAAGATCGTGTGACATCATATTTTTAGATTTTTATTTGTGGAGGTGTGTAAAGTCTAAATGCTTCGTGGATAAACTAGCTTCGAGTGAGGCATTGGAAGTCAACATTACCAAAGTTATTCACGAGATACCGACGGAAATCCTCCAGCGAGTGAATTGGTGTTAATGAATTACGGCGCAATTGTCAGTTGCGGCCAACATTTGAAAAAAAAAATCTTTTAAAATTAACGTCATCCTTTGTTCCATACAAAAACATACAAAAAAATAAATAAAATAAACTTTTATTTCAATTTATAATCCGATATTGTGGTACGATTTGCAGGATACCTTAACTTTAACGTTACCTAGTGGGTTCAAGAAAGGGCATAAATCTTCCCGGCATGCTCTTATAACTCAGCACAGTGGCTTTGGATAAATGAAGCTAGCTTTCAGATTTAGACAAAGAAGATAATCTAATAGCTTAACTTCAACGAGTAATTAAAAAATAAAAAAAAACATTAATAAAACAATTTAAAAAATTTCAAAAAAAATTTTAAATATATTTACCACAAAAAAAGTGTTTTATTAAAAAAACAAAAAAAATAAAGTAAAAAAATTAAAGCAATGCGACTTAGAACACAGTTTTGCTTCTCTTGAATACAAATACGTATAAAAGGGTTTTCCAATAAGAGGTATATAAAGAGTTTTCCAATATGAGGTGTTATTTTGGTAAAAGATCAATGGTTTCGTTGCTTTTGTGACACGTAGCACCGTCTTGTTGAAAATAAACGTTGTCCAGATCAATACCATCCAATTCCGGCAATGAAAAATTGTTAATCTTCTCTCGATAGCGCAATCCATTCACCGTAACTGTTGTTCCAGCCTCATTTTCGAAAAAGTAAAGTCTAATGACTCCGGCGGACCATAAACCGCACCAAACAGTTACACGTTTTGGCTTTTCAAGAATAACTCTTGGATTTTCTGAGCCCCAGATCTGCCAATTTTGCTTGTTGACGAAGCCACCCAGGTGGAAATGGGCCTCATCACTAAAGATGATTGTTCCATGGAATTACGGATCTTTTTCATATATTTCAACGACCCAATCAGCAAAGACACGACGTTGTTGATGATCGGCCGGCTTGAGTTCTTGTGTTAACTGGACTTTATAAGCCTTAAGATATAAATCTTTATGCAAAATACGGTGTAATGACGTTTGTGGTATGCCTAATTCCAAAGAACGACGCGGAATGGACAAACCTGGGTTTTCTTCAACACTTTCGGCTACAACAGCAATATTTTCGGCTGTTCTTGAGCGACGTGCACGGATTTTATTCTTCACATCACTAACTTGGCCCAACAGCTCGAACGTGCTTCACGATGTCCCAAAAATATTCGAGTTTGACGAACCGTCTCTGCCAAATTTTCACTATTTTTATAGTGAATTTTTATAATTTCAATGCGTTGTTTAAGCGTGCATCGTTTCATTTTTATTGATGGCGTAGCTTCTCCTCGTCAAATATCAAAAAATGACAGCTTCAAAAGTGACACCTACCGAAATAGCAGGCTATTCAAAATAACGCCAGTTATTGGAAAACGCTTTTTGTAATTGGCGCGTACACCCTTTTTTGTGTGTTTGGCCGAGCTCCTCCTCCTAGTTGTGGTGTGCGTTTTGATGTTGTTACACAAATGGAGGGACCTACAGTTTCAAGCCGACTCCGAACGGCAGATATTTTTATGAGGAGCTTTTTCATGGCAGAAATACACTCGGAAGTTTGCCATTGCCTTCCGAGGGGCGACCGCTCTTAAAAAAAAAAACGTTTTTTCTTCATTTTGATGCTTCACCGAGATTCGAACCTACGTTCTCTCTAAATTCCGAATGGTAGTCACGCACCGACACATTCGGCTACGGCGGCCACCGGAATACTTATCACTAGTTTTTAACTATTGAAAAATGGTTGATTATATAGAAAATAGACGGAGAGCTCTCTACCTAGAAACGAACCAAATCCATTGCAGATGATTTTCTGCAGTTGAAAAGAACTCAGCGCAGGTAATTCCAGAAAGCTTACTTAGGCTGAGCTTTTTTTTTATAATTTTTGATCTCTCCCCAAATGCTTGAAAAAATCTGTATTGACTGGTATTAAAAACTTTTTTTTCTTTTTTGAATCAATTATTCCTATTCTTACACCGCCACTTACTCTCGACTACACTGTCCGCACGATCAATATATTCATATAAAGTACCCTTTTTAAAGGTTTTAAAAAAAACAAAAAATTAAAATCAATCAAATTCCTTGGCATATAACACACTTAAGTTGATTCAAGCCCATTATGCAGCATAATGGCTCACGGCAAAAAGGTCACGTATGCGGCTCGTTGCACATCAAGGCGCTTAAGCACTTAATAAGCCTATGCATATGCATGCATACTGGCACAAACTCGCATGTGCACTCTTACAAACGAAGATACGATTTCTGTCAGGCCAACAGGCACATTTTCATGACAAAGACACTGTGTCACGCTGACATTTTGCTTATGGTTCAATGCGATTGAACGCACTTAAAGTCGTTTCAACGATTGTCGTTTAATATACAATAGCAACAACAATGTCATGAGAAATTAAATAAAGCATAGCAAGAAATATGCGACGCCTTGTCAATTTTTTTTTCCAGAAGCGTTTACGCCTCCGTGCACATATTGTGGTCTTGATTTAGAGAAATAGTCAGCAATTTAATACAGAAAATGTTTTCGAAATAATTTGCTAGTTAATAATTTCTATATTCAATTTATTTGTACACATTTGTTCTGCCACAATTGACAATAAAGAGAGAACGATGCTTTTATTTTGGCCAAAAATATTAGGCATAGTTTGTTAGTTATATTTACATATATGGATATTTTTCCTTCCACAACTTACAACTCTTACTTTTGCGCTTTATTGTTCACGAAGATGTTGCTAATTGATGGTGTAGTGAAAGCGAAAGTATCAGCTAAAACACACTGCCATCCATCGTGAATATTCAATTCATCACAAATATTCGAAAAAATCACAAAATTAGCTTTAAGAAATTTTCGCACTCAGTGTAATAGAAAAAAAAATAATAAAACGAATTTCAGTGTACCCCAAAGTGAACACACGCACACATAGAAAGTCGTTAACGGTTATTACTAATAATTCACTTTAATTATCGCACAATTCAAATTTGATTAACACGTATACGCCGTGTTGGCCCGGCAAATGCACGGCAACGACTCTTCTCGTTCAACTGCGTTTGCTATGCACATAGAAGGAAAAAAATCGCACATTGTCTCGTTTAACGGCTTTATGTGTTTGTTTGTGTGATCCCTTTTTGTGGCATTGCAACAAAAAGCGCTGTCTGACTGCCTGCCTAACTGCCTGACTGCCTGTCTATGGGCTTTCAACCTTATTGATGTTGCTTGCTCCTTGTGTGAAGGCAGAAAAAAGCATCTCTGCCCTTTTGTGCATTACTGTTGGCTTGGCTGTTGTATAGTCAGTCAGTCACAATCGGTGAGGCACAACTCAACAGCATCTAACTTTTGCTGCCAACACTAGAAGGCTTAAGTTAAAAACGAAAGTTGCACATACACACTTACGCAGAAACAAATATGCTGGTTTATTACTTATGTATGTATGCGTGCATGCAGAATGCATTGTATGTAAAACACAACAAAACATTTATAAACAAATTCAAAAATAGCAGCGAACAAAAAGAGGCCGTTAAAAGTATGAAAAGCAAATCCATAACGCATGCTGACCCGGTGGAGAAAATTCTATGGTTTTGAGTTAATTTACGGTCCAACTTTTCTCCATGCCAACAAATGGCGAAATTTACGCCACGATTATTGAGAGAGTGGATTACTTTTTAATATAAATAGTAAGCCGAAGCTAGTGCTAAATTCGTCTAGTTTGTTCTGTACACTTTTTGAAAATTTTTGAAATTCGACCAATTATATTTAGTTAATTCTTGTCCCCTAATAGTATGGTAACAGATAATTCTTGCATCTTATTTTTATTGTATGCTGCAGAAGCTCTCTGAACAATGAGCTTTATAAGCTTTTTGATGACTCAGGCATTGTATTGCAAATAAAGATCCAGCGGCTCCGGCGTCTTGCTAATCAATACTCTCTGAGAGCAAGATTGAGAGTCGAGTGACGAATCTTCTGGCTGTCGTACGTTTTTTGCTGCACAGAGACGTGTGCTTATCTTAGTTGCAACAAGATACTGATCCAAGGCGATGCTGGGTACTCGGATTGCTCGTGCATCTAAAACACTGGAGCCGCAACTCTCATCCAACGCGACATGATCAAGGGCAGGCTAAATTTTCCAAAAGTTGCTTCTTTGTACATAGACTCATAGAAGGAATATTTGATTGTAACGCCCTTATCTTCCATCGTAACATGGGCGTAATTGAACGAAATGTTAAAGGATCTTGCTTTAATGCGGATTATGGCGCGATGGCGACAAACTATGTCCCACATTTAACAATGAATTTGCGCTCCTTTACATGCCAGCTGTAGTAGACATCAGATTGTCTCTTCCCCAAAAAAAATCTCCGTTTGAGAGAAGCTATACTTCTCCTTCTTTTTGGCCTGCGTATCCATTTGAAATGTTCCCGATCACATACAAACATTATTGAGATCTTAGCCATATGGTCAGGACAAATATGTCATTAAATTTATGAATGTTTTTCGCTACCTCTGTTAGTTTGATAATTATCTTGCCTTTGATTTTTTCAAGTCAAGCCATTTGTTCCTTCCAATTCCTCTTCTTCCTTCGATGTTTCTTTGCATCAGCAGTCGGAAACTGCCGAATACGTGCACCCTTTTGGCAGAGTTGGGCTCAGTTTACTGCTTTGCTCCATTTTCGTGATGTTGGTGTAGATAGTTAGTACACGTGTTTCCTATTATTCTCCCTACTTTCAAGTTCACTGCTTATTTACAGTCAACATATAGAGTTCCCTAAATGTTTGTAAGTTTATTCTTCAGCTTCTGGCTGCCAAAAATATACTAATGATATGCTGAATATCAATAGCAGTATTGGCTAACATCTTTTTGTTGATATGGTTGACATTAGGTTATTCACTGACTACCCAACCAGTTACAAGCAACTTCATTTTTACTTGCACGAAGTATTGAGACAGATCGCCGGTTCGATTGTGATTATTTTTCTAACTTTCTTTTGCGATGTACAGGCAAGCCATTTAAATTATTATACTTTCTATCGCAAGTGTCATTTCGTAAACACAGCGATTAATGATGAAGTAAAGATGGTGCTATAAAACGGTAGTTAGTTAGTTTTTATTGGTACATAGCGCACTGCGACCTCTGAAGTCGAGTATTGTGCCTAACCGCGAGCCTATAATTTAAGGCATCTAATGAATTTAAGTACTTCCACGAGCTTTTTGTTTCATATCTAGTTTCTGGAAATGATAACGGAGATTTCATTGAATGGTATGTATACAGTGGGAGCTCCTAAAGCCTCTCTACCGGGCCTTAAGAGCGCCCTTGACTTGACCTTGTCCTGAACTCTCCATCTAGTGTCTTTAGAGGTGGTGATAGCTGCCTCTATTTGCCTTTGGCAAGCCCGCGACAGAAAGTTCTGTTCCATGATTTCGATGCAGTGTTTATTGAGGACATTTCGGGTGCACCGAAACCATTGAGGTAAATATGGAAAATATTCCGGGAAATTTCGATTAGTCCGACAAAGCCCGAAACTGTTGATACAGATTCGTTTTTTTTTTAAGTACTGCTACTGGAGGGATATTAGAGTGAGGTACTTTAAAATGGGTTAGATGCTAATGAAACGATGAGTAGAGGAGAGAAGAATAGATGAGCTGCGGGATTAATATCACTTCTCACCGTGAAAACTACGAAGAACTCGCTTTTCAGCAACTACTCGTAAGGTAAGAAAGACTGAGGGATCCATAACACCCTTCCCTAATTTTAACCACCAGATTTGTAGACATGATCAAGGTCAAATTGCAATTCCTTTGAATAAATGCGTGGGGCTTAATTGAAAGAAAGGTCAACGTAAAGTCTGATGAAAGGCTCTGAAGACCACCATCATGGGCATGATTCCCGCAATGGGCAGACAATTCCTCGGTTCGTGCATGTAGCTGAATCAGACTGCATTCATTCAATGCTTCAGCCTGCATTCATTCATGCAGCATTCTTCAACGAGTTTAAATATTATTATTTGAGACTGCAGTGCATATAAGATTGTCTGGCTGCCTGATGAAATGCAGATGCCCTTCGAAGTATTACCTCTTCAAAGATATTATCGGCCACAAATTTCTATTCCATGGATCTCTGATTGAAAGGCGACGGGATAACCGTCCCTTGGTATCAATATTTTAAAATTCGGCCTTATATCGTCACCGAGTTATGGCCCGAGGAGTAAAAGTGCCTGGAACTCGGTGTTCGCAGAATTATGTGAATGTTTTTAACCAAGTATGCCTCAACGGAAGGATTTTTTGGATGCGTAGTTAGAGCACACAAATTATTAATATTAAAATTCCCAAATCTTAAACTCAAAAAACTATAGTGATTTTTTTTCCCGAGAAGTGTTCATTTATTCATCAATATCTGTTTTGTTTCCTTCAAAGTAGTCCTCCTCAGACATAATATACGTGTGTCAACGCTTTGTCTAATCCTTCAACAACCTCTGACTAAAACCCGTAGAATGACTTCTTTCAACGATGCGGACTATATCTCCCCAATTTTGGCAAATCTACGTGTTTTCACAGATATTCTGTAATTTGGGAACAAGAAAACATTGCAAGGGGGCAAGTCTGGTGCATACGATGGTTGGAACAACATTACGGAATTATTTTTGACCAACAAATTCAAATTTTTGTATGAATTATTTTCGTTTCAAGAAATTCGCCAAGTACACCAAAACACGTCCAACTTTTGTTTCTGTCAAAAACAAATTGCCATGAAAAAACTCCAAAAAGAAGTCATCTGACGTTGAAGGTGGCATTTTATGTTCAGGACAGTTATACAAAAACAAAAAAAATCGAACATTTTTAGTAAGCTTATTTTTTAACCACTTCGTGTCCTTTAATTTTTTAAAAATTATTCAGTATTCGTTAAATTTTGAGCTGAGAAGATGTCAATATCGTGCCTCACTGTACGTAACTAGTTCGTAATACAGTTTGTTATAAATATTAAATAAAATATAGTGAAGTCATCTTTGTACTAATGGGGATCTAGTTTCTAACGAACTAGTTCCAATTTGGTGCAATAGTTATGCTACTTCATCAGAAATGAGGTTTACTAGTTTGGGTTTTCCAGCAGGATATTGTTAACAGTAGGCTATTAGAATCGCTACTACAAAAGCATAGAAGCAATAAGAGCAAAACTTTAATACAATATGCTAAATGAAAATCATGCCCTAGCAGGATGGGCGTTTAGAGGACGTCGGTAGAGGATATGAATGGATATAGTTGAAAAGGTTGAATTGTTGATTTCTCTGATTAATAAACGTAATTATTGGATACAAGGATGCTTGCATGTATGTAAGTACATATTCCCACATGCATGCTGGCATATAAATTTATGGATTTTTTTTTGTTTTTACCAACTTACATACAATACACACGTGTGTACATATAAATGCTGTACTACAAGTAACCGGAATTGGCAAATAAAAGACGAAAAAATTCGTCAAAGTTTGACTTGCCACCTTCAAAAGTGGGTGCAATATAAAAACGAAAGCGCTTAACTTAATTTTCTTTTCCTATTTTGGGTCTTTGGGCGCATTTCCACACAAAATATCACCTGGAAGTGATACCTTAAACCGTGGCAATTGGGGAAAATACAGCCATGTAATGTCAGTTGAGTAAAACCATAAATAAAGGGTTTATAAAAAGTAATATAAAAATTTTGTAATTCAGTATTGTACCTTGAATTATTTTTATAATCTCGCAATGCCAAATGTTACTTAAAGTTTACATTTTATCATGGGATATGAAATTTATGAACGGACCATTTTCAGAAAAATCATTATTGATACTACTGGATATTCTAAGTAGTTTGCGACGATTATAGTTTCTGTTCGCCGTAAATATATTTTTAGTTCAATCTAACGGGCTTTACCCTCATAATCTCAAGTAGTATAGTATTAATAAATTGCCTATAAATAAAAACGCTCCTGCTCTGAAAGTATGCAAGCAGTACCAGCCCTTCTTGTAAATACCAGATGGAGAAGGCCGTGGTGTATCCAACAGGCGCTGGTTAGCACGAAAACTCGGTCAAAATCGCTTAAGCTATTTTCGCTCCAATCAAGAAGAAGAATTGTCATTTTGTATAAATCGATACATACATAGTTGAGCTGATACAATATCAAAATAATGATGACAACTTATGAATCCGTGCATTCAAGCCGCATGCACCCCTTCGATATATAAATATATAATTGGCGCTGACTCCTTGTTTGGCTCTTTGGCCGAGCTCCTCCTCCTATTTATGGCGTGCGTCTAGATGTTGTTTCACAAATTGAGGGATCTACAGTTTAAAGCCGACTTTGAAAGGCAACTATTTTTTACGAAGGTAATAGGTTAAACCAATGTACTCCGAATTCCGAGTGGTAGTCACGCACCAACACATTCAGCCAGGTGAAAGAGATAACTAGAGAATCAAGTAAACCGCTCATAATATCTTTAATGAAAGAAAAGGCTTGGATTTTACGTCTGCTCTTTATTCTAGGCTCAGCATCCTACAACGAAGAATGTACGATGGCATAGAGTCGTACTTTCGACGAAGTGCGAATTTTGTGAAGTTTTCTCTGATCCCTCTCTAATCGATCGCAATGTACGAGTACTGTGAATGCCGGATTCCATATAAAACTTACATATTCAGGAAGTGATCTTACTAGGCTTGAAAAAAAGTTTTTTCAGCTCAGAGGTTCTATAAATTTCCTCGAGTTGTGTTTACCGGCATTCTAGATTTCATAGTTGGTAGCACAATTTACGTATCACCCCAATGGTCATCATCATCATCATTTGTCGCTACAGCTCTATATGAGCCTTGGCCTGCTGCACAAAATGTCTCCGTTTGACCCGATCCTTAGTTGTTTCGCTCCAATTGGTGTTCTTGAGATTTCCCATGTCGTCTTCTAGTTCGTCAGTCCATCTTCTTCTTGGTCTACCTCTTTCTTTCGTTGTAAATGTTTTAGCGTCAAATACTTTTCGTTGAGCTCTCGTGGGACCATTCTCATGGTAGGGCCTAGCTATCTTAGTCTTTGAGCTTTGATGAACCGCACAACATTTTGCCTCCTTATAAGTTGATTCAGTTCATGGTTTCATCTTATACGCCTTGGAACTTGTTTTTGTCTTTTTCACTTATTGTCCAAGACTTTAATGGCATTCAAAGCTTAACCTAGTGCCGAAATAAACGCTCAAGTCTCAAACTGACACAACGTGGTTGAAGCCAATGTCCGTCCTGTAACATAATTAAATTGTGAACTTTGCAAGTTCGCGTAATATTCAAAGCATCTTATAGGGTATAGTTTTAGATAGTCGGCGTATAGTAAATACTCGCAGAGCTTGGTACATGTAGACTTTCCTGGTTGAAAGCCATTTAGCTACATAACTAAATAGCTGTTAAATGCAGATACTAATAACACTGTGCCCAGATTTTCAACCTTGGGTAAAAGTTTTGGTAGTTGATTTCACTTAAATGGAGTGTTCTAAATTCAGTAGCGCGTTCCGCTTTGCCACATTGGCTCTAGTTTGAAAAATAACGGTATTTCCTTTCGGGCCGCTGATAGTTCATTAAGAAACAACATCACATCACATGTTAAATTGATCCGATTTTTATTGTAATGGATTCAAAACTGAATGAGTTATCTACCAAAGAATTAAAACGTTAGTTATTTTGCTCAACAAAAAATTAACATAAAAAATGGAAAAAATATTAGAAAAAAGAATTAGAAACACTTCAAATGCATTTGAAATTGATTTTGTATCGTATCGAAGGCCACCGTAGCCGAATGGATTGGTACGTGACTACCATTAGGAAGTGCACAAGTTCGAACCCCCGGGCACGAAACATCAATTGATAGAACAAGTTTTTTGTAATAGCGGCAGAAAAAGGAAAACCTCCAAGTGTATTTCTGCCACGAAAAAGCTGCCCATAAAAACTCATGTGCCGTTCGTATCCGGGTTAAAACTGTAGAATCCTCTATTTGTGGTATGCGTCTTAATACTTCTAAGCACCATTTATGTATATATTTCTATATATGTATATTAGGGCGGGTCGATTTAAAATCGAAAAAAATCGCTCATTGCTCTGTGAAAATCGTATTCTAGGGATCAAAATAAGAAACTTTGCCGAAGGAACCATACTTCTAAAACGAATTCTAATGTCCCCCAATTTGGGTTGCACGAAAAATCCCACTTTGACCCATTTAGAGTGCTCCAATCGAGTTCAAATGTATGACCGACCCCCACTAACTTTGGACGGCCGATCCACCCATGCCAGTGGCACACCCCTGGAACTCCCCTGGGGGTTCCCCATGCAATCATTTCAAAATATCACCATTTTTAGCCTTTACATGAGAAAAGAAACTAAAAAGTTCGTCCCAAATTGGGGGACATCAGAATTCGATTTAGAGGTATGGTTCCTTCGGCAAAGTTTCTTATTTTTATCCCTAGAATATGATTTTCACAGAGCAATGGGCGATTTTTTTGCCTCCCCACAAATCGACCCGGCCTAATGTATATTATATATTTGTACATACATTAAGATTTAATGGTTTTCCATTTCGAAATTTGTGATTTAAGGTTGTTTCTAAATGAGCTCTCAGGCTCCAAGAGAAATTTTCAAATACCATTATCTCGCAACCTGAAGCCAATATGATGAAAGGGGAACGCCATTGAATTTAGAAGAGCCTCATTAAGCAAGTTTACCAATTGAAATCTTTGCCTAAATTTTAAACTTGCATAGTGCGATTATTTACTAATGTATCCAAATGGCTTCGGAATTATTGAAAGCTTGATAATGGGTCTGTAATCTTCTACGGGATTACTGAATCCTTATTTATAGATAGGTGAAATATAGGCGATTTTACGTTCTTACAGAAAATCGTCTGTTTTAAAGTATTATTAAAATTAAGGCTAATGGGGCAATAGGGTGTTCCAATTCTTGCTCACGCACAAAAGTCAGCTCTTTACTTGCATTGCGGCTGCTAAAACAAGCAAAAGACACAGTTCCACATTGCAACAGCGGCGCCAGCAAGGTTAAACGGCCAATCGCGGTAATAGCACAGACACACCAAATTTAGCGAAGTCCTTAACCATCTGAGTGGTCCTTCTGGGTGAAAAATGTGACACACAGAAATCAATTAGATTTACGAAACCAACGCAAGACTGAGTCTTGTCGAGGCCCTATGCTCCCGAATGGTGTGAACAAGGACAAAAAAATGGTAACTGTACCACAAAACAGGTTGCATGTGCTTTAGAGGATAAATGTTAACCCATATACCAGTATTTAATATCGACTTCAAACTGATTGAATGAGAGTCTCGCAGTTTACAAAAGATATTAGCGTACACTCTTATAAGATGAAATTTCTGGAAGTGCAATAGCACTCTACAGAAATTATGCTATATCTCTATTGAAACTCCCATATATATTTGTTTACTCATCTCATATCTCTCTGAGAGTATAACAACTACTAACCGATAGTCCCAGATGCTAGTATAATTATTTATAATTACTTATACTTCACATAAATAAATAAATAAAATAAAATATACCAACTAATGGTATATAAAAATCGAAACCATTACCTACCGCACACGTAAATCAGTTAAATTTCCTAAGACTTTTTACACAGAATGTATAGCTGTGTTATAAGTAATGTTCTCAATGCGCTAACGATTTGAAATAAAAGTATGTCATATGTGGCTATGTACCGCACAAATCCACGAAAAGAAATATTATTGTACAAGGCCTTTCAAGAGCGCGTTTCTTTTTTAGCACTGCTTTTTTGACAACTGTCAAGATGGTAGATGTTAAGTCGTAAACTTGTTAATTATTAGGAAGAGTTCGATTTCTCTTGAGAACGGTATAAAAATGATTGAGAGTCACTACGAGAAAAAGCTGTAGATTCGTTGCTCATTTCCACTTGAGAAGGTATGTAAGCAAACAAAAGTATCATATCGTTGTTGCTGACAAGCTTTTGCATTCCTCTCACATTACTGTTTGATGCCAAAATAGAGCCCCAATTATACCTAAAAGTCAGCCAAAATTTCAGTAAAAGAATCAACTTCAATGCTTATACTACAAAATATCAATTATCATTCAGAAATCGTAGACTAGAGAGTACAAATAAATATGATATATACATTTCCAGTCAATATATGTATTTAATTTGAATTAGAAAAAAAACCGAACTTGAAAGGCCCTATACATATACATATAATAAGGAAAAATGTATTGAGAGCAATTCATGCAAATGTTTGACATATCAATTTTTGAATGTTTTATTGAAAGCCACAAGTTGCCTTAAAAATAGTTGAAAGAAAAACCTCAAAATCTGATTTTTTATGGACTCAAAAATTGTTAGCATTAAAATATTTAAACACAGCATTTGCCATGTGAAATTAGTGCTGATTTAATTCAAATATTCAAATTTCCAAATTCGGCGTCTTATTTGACCTAAAAAAAATGTTGATACGAAAATTACCTTAGCGTAATGGGTGGAGCCTTAGAATTTCAAAAGAAGTGGATAAATTAAGACAAATTGTTAAAATATGTAAGCCTGATTTAATAAGTCAATTTAAAATTTGAAAACTTTTCCTTCAAATAAAAGAAATTCAATTTCGACGGCGTGTATTTTGTACGTATATGCACCTTACAAAGAATCCGACGCAGAGAAACTAACTATCGAGAACGAATGCATCGAGAGGGTGGATCAATTCATAGGCCTAATTATTAACAGCAATGCCAATACATCTGTGGCCATAAGTCATTGAATATTTTATGCGAACACAGCATTCTACCTACATATGAAACTCTTTAAATTGCGACTGTTAACAAGAGTTCAGAAACTTTGCATGTATAAGCCGCTAATCAGACCTATCCTTTCGTACTATTACGAGGCATGGATCTTTAAAATAACAGACCTAGCCCCAATATTAACTTTCGAAAGAAACATACTCAGAAAAATATATGGTCCACTCTGCATGGAAGATGGGGCGTATCGAGTAAGATATAACGAAGAGCTGGATGTATGTATCGGTCAGTCCATACGTTCGTGCGTTTTCTAAAGGTGGTATTAAAATTATTAAAAAAGATGTTTAAAGTATTTATTAATCAATAATATATTTTCCTTCATTATTTACTATGCCATCCCAACGTTTAGGAAAATTGTTAATTCCCTGCTCAAAAAATTGTTTGTCCTTGGAGCCAAAATACGCTTGATATCCCTTTCTATAGCTTCTTTTGAGGAGTAGTTCTTGTTACTCATATGGAATTGAAGTCCACGGAAAAGATGATAATCACAAGGTGCAATATCCGGAGAGTATGGTGGATGCGGCATTAGCTCCCATCCGAGCTCGTTCAGCTTGCCTAATGTTTGTCTTGCGGTATGAGATCTTGCGTTGTCGTGATGAAACAAAACTTTGCGTCTATTCACTAAAGACGGTCGAATTTTGTTAAGTGCTTCATTCAGGATTGAGAGCTGATGGGAAAATAATCAGCAGTTATCATCTGGTCTGGTTCCAGAAGTTCATAATAAACACAATCGGGGAATCTTGGTGACAGGGGAATCTTGGTGATGGGGTGAAGGTCATCTCTAGGGGTCGGTTCTGGTGTTTCATCTTTATCTAACCACTGGCGTTTGCAAACAGGATGATTGTAAAGGACCCATTTTTTATCACCAGTAACGATACGGTTCAAAAAACTTTCATTTTCAAGCCGTTGCAGCAGCTTAGAACATACATTCAGTCTCTGCTGAAGGTTGGCGACGGAAAGTCTATGCGGAACCCATTTTCCCAGCTTTGAAACCTTCCCCAACTGAATCAGGTGACTGTTATTAGTTCCATCCGATGAATTTAACCTCTAAGCTATTATATCGATTGTCAAATTTGGCTCAGCTTCCACAAGTTCGAGCAAGGCGTCGGAGTTAAAGCCTTCCGGACGACCAGCGCGCGGTGTATCCTCCACGTCGCAGTTACCACTTCGGAATTTTGAAAACCACTTTTGCGCAGTCCTTACACTCACGGTATCCTCTCCGTGAACAGTGTGTATTTCTGCAGCAACAGTTGTTGCATTTTTACCACTTTTATAAAAAAAAATACAAAATATACTTCTCATACGCGTTCGAAGATTCCATTTTATTTTTTAACAACACGTGCTTCTATCCGCGATTAAAATCACTTGTTGAATGCACAATATATCAAAGAAAATATAAATAGTTCCGTTATATTTCGCGAATAGTTTTTTGTTTGCAAAAATCGTACAAAAGTGAAATTATGGGTAAAATACGCACGAACTTATGGACTGAGCTGATACTTATAGAAAGTGAGAATGTAGGAAGATACATAAAGAAGCAACGAATAAGATGGCAGGGTCATATTAGCATACCGTATCACAGAACACCAGTGGATAAAAGAAACAGATGAAGACGGTGAAGAAGGTGATTGGATTCTGTCGCAAATGATTCAAGAAACTAACTAAGGATCGAGTTAAATGGGGGAATGTAGCTGCGGAAGCTATGGTCTGCCAAAGACTGTGAAGCTAATGATGACGATGTATTTTTGATCTCAAACATTGATATTTCTATTTCTCTGGCTTTCTCAAATGTTGGTCGGAAAAATATAAACCTAATTTTTTATAAAAAAATGCTTACAGTTTCATTTCTTTTTTATTTGCGTTGTTGGGAGAACATAAATGTGTGGCCGACTGCATAAAAATAGTGTGAACTAAAACTTTAAGTCACCTTCGAACGGCAAAGTGTTTTTTTATATTATAAGAACCTTTTTCTTGGCAGAAATTTACTAAGAGGTGTGCCATTGGCTACTGGGTTGCCACTATTCTGAAAAAAAAAATCTTTCTATCATTTGATGTTTCATGCCCGTGATTTAGAACCAGGTCACAAACTACCATTTGAGTCACGCACGATCTTATTCAGCTACGGCGACCGTTTACAGTTTACAAAAAACATTTGGTTAGGCAAAATGATCATTTTTGAGTAAAATTTTAGCGCAAATGGCTTAAACCTCTTTTATGGTCAATCTTTAACTCCTGGGCGATACTATGACTACTAACATGGCGGTCAACTTCGACTATTTCTGTGGTTTTGTCGACATTTTCGGCATTATCGACATTTTTTTAACATCAAAAAGGCCTGAATGGAATCGTCGAAACCAAAATTGCACGTAATTAGAGCTGCTACAGTAACGGCACCATAAACACCATTCACTATTTCAGCGGCTTGACTTGCATTTTCGCCTGCAAAAAAAAATCTGCAACATGTATCGATTTTCTCTTTCTGACTTCCCTGTAACTCACAACTGAATGAAACAAACGACAAGCAGCAAACGATTTTTTTAGTGTCAAATGTCACCTTGACAACAAGCATAAACTTAAAATTGTTTCATCGATACTTTACGAGATATTAATCACTACAGACATCTACCGAGAAAATAATGCATTTATTTTTCCCCAAACTAATATTTTCGTACAACATTTAAATCCATTAGCTTCCACCTAAGAGGGTAATTTTAAGCCTAATTTCAATAAGCCTTTCAAAAGTAAATTTGCGAAGTCGTTAGAGGATTAAAAGGTTCTAGAAAATTATTCTTCGAAACATTTCACTAAGAGTCTTCTCAGGCAAAACCTTAATATCACCAACATAAAAATTCCTAGCGAAGCTAGCAATCTGAATGATATTCGTACGGAAATATTGCGGACAGTGATTCAGAATCAGAATATATAGTAGAAGCTGTTTGCTAATAGTTTATTTGATACCGATATATACATATATGACGTTCCATATTCTGAAGCTACAACCAACAGGAGCAACACATTTGAGATAAAGGTGAGAACGAGCATTTTCTCAAGTTGAGAAACACATCTTTTTTTTAATAAAAAAAATGCTTATTTTTTCGAGAATGCTAGAAATGCGAGGTCCCACTGAGAATCCACAGTTATTGAGAACCCGAATGAACGCATAAGCCTTCTCGTCTGGGAGTTGCAAGCACATACGAGTATGTATGGCACTTTATAAATATTATTAAAATAATGGAGTTAAAGTCTCCAAAGTTTAGCAATTTTTCTGCTGTTTTTTTTTTCATTCTTTCAGCGCCACTTTTGTTACTCCTACCTATTAGTAGGTATTTTAAAAATGGATACATTTAAAATTTTTTTACAATGTTTTCTCTACACTTCCAAACCAATTTATTTATTATTCCCAACTTCTTTTTGCAGAAATAACTTATCTACTCCATTGCAAACTCCAAACTCTACTTCCTTTTTCCCTCTTATTTCGTAATAGTCGCAGTACTGCAAAGTGGTTACGCCCAATAATATCCTGTTCCAAATTATTCTTTTTGCGGAGATAATTGAATTAAACAATTTTCAATGATTCAGTAGCCAAGGATGTTTGGATGAGGCTTTGAAAAATCACAGCGCAACAACAAAATGTGCAGACAGCTTTTCATACTTTTTTCTAACGTACACATACATACATATTCATAAATATGTGTTTAATAAAACTTGCTGGTATATTTATGTACTACATTTATAAAGAGATTATTACGCGTATGCACATACATACTTACGAATACAAATGCATGCTTATGCAAAATGGTTATGTACGTAAATATTGGTACCGGTAGTCAAAATTAATTTATAATTAATACTTAACAATTAAATTAAATACTTACAACTACTACATTTCAAATTATCCCATTACTTTAGACATTGACGTAAATTTTCTGGAAATTCGATTTATTTGCAGGCTTGAGTATAAGAAGAAGTAAATTGAAAAATATTATGAGAAAAAATTAATAATTTGGAGGTTTGTTCAATTTTGCGAGTTTTATTATACCCTTTTTCTAAATTGAAGTATAATCGATTCCTTTTAATATGCAAAATGATCATAACGAAGTACTACCGGGAGCCAACCTTTTTCATTACATAGCTTTACCAATTCAATTATGAACGCACGTGACTAGAGGACAAACTTCATAATGCTCGTCGAAAATCGATTATGGGTATCAATGGTTTTTTATGAGGGGTTTTTTTCATAGTAGAAATACACTACGAAGTTTGGTAATTAGTTCCACTCGCATACATTTAACCTTGCATGGATGCTTATTGGTCAAAAACATTTAGTATCTCTAAAAAACGAAAACCCCGTGTCGAATCTTCTTCTTCTTAATTGGCATGATAACTGTTTACGCGATTTTGGCCGACTTTAACAAAGCCAGTCCTTTCTTTCTCGTGCTAACTGGCGCCAGTTGAACACACCAAGTGAAGCCAAGTCCTTCTCCACCTGATGTTTCCAAGACGGAGAAGGCTTTCGCTTTGCCTCTTTATCCAGTTTGGAGAAGCCAGTTCACCAAGAAATGTCTATAAAATCGTGACAGGCGCCAAATCATGTATCTGAAAGTAAACATCATATTTTGGAGTTACGAATTTGAAGCCTTTTTTTCAAAATTCAAAATTTCGGTTTCAATCTGGTAGATGAATGTTTCATATAAGAGGTCTAGGGCTAAATGGAGGTGCTAGTTCGACTCATGGAAGCACCGCTTGCAGTTAAACGCAATTGGATTGCTTTGCTCTAAATATTTAAATTCTTCCAATTCTGAAGACCAGTCAAAAAATCATTCAGAGCTCACCGATGTAGAGGACGAAATATCTTTAAATACCTACAAAAATATCAAAAAATAAATAAAATAAATAAAATAAGTAAAAAAAATAAAAAATAAAACAAGTGTTTTAGTTATAATAAAGAAGAAACTAAAAATTAACTTTGTAAGATTTCTAGATTTAACTTTTATTTGCAAAAATTAAAAATATAAAAATAAATTAGTAGATCGACATTTCCTTTAGGCGAATTGCAGATGTTATAAGGCAAACAAAACTGATATATGTTACCTACTATGTGACCTGAATCTAAAAGGTTTCCAATAATTGTATAAATTTCTTATAGAGTATACTCTAAGGAATAATAGACCTTAAATTAATTTCAATATCGTGGTAAATGAAGCTTAATGGCTATTTAAGTAGTTGAAAGTTAAGTGCTAAAAATATTAACAATTAACCTCGAATCACACAACTCAAAAATTGGCATGAAGGCTTATAATTCAAATGATAATTTTCAAAAAAAAAAAATCAAAATGTGATTTCCACCTAATTTCGAAGTAATGAAATATTTAATAAATTTCGTTTAAAGAATTTATTGAAAATTAGTACACTTTTATTTATTTATAAAATATTGGGTATTGGAATAAGTTTCCGCCCTCGTAAAAGAAGGGTCGCTCTAGTAATATACTGCTGATTTGAAGGTGTATACTTGTTTGCGAGGTCTCGATCGTACTAACAGTACTTGACATTCGGTTGAAGCATAAAGATCCTTTCTATCTGACGTCAATAATATCTACGTTCATCCCGAAAAAACAGCATTTGCGGGAAGTCATGCTTCATTATTACCTCTCCAAGAAAAGTGAAATTGAAAAATACGGTATATTAATCAATACTTACGGTAATCATGCTCCATCAAATACAACTTTTAAAGGGGGGTTTCGACGCTTTCAAAGTGGCATTTCCGACGTGAGTGATAAAGATCGCCAAGGGACAGCGAAAAAATTCGAAGATACTCAACTACAACAATTATTGGATGAAGACGCATGTCGAACCCTTGATGATGTGTCTAAAGAGTTGTATGTTGACCGTCGGTAAACGTTTGCACGCGATGGAAATACCAGTAAGGAAGTTACTGGGTGTCACATCAATTGGAGGAGAGACGTTTGGTGATGTGTGAGATACTTCTTGAACGGCAGAAAAGAAAAGGTTTTCTATATCGCAACGTCACTGGCGATGAAGAATGAATCTATTATGATAACCCTAAGCATCGAAATTGTTGGAGCATGCGAGATGAACCAAGTCCATCGACAGCGAAGAAGGTCATGTTGTGCATCTGGTGGGATAAGAAGAGTATCATCTATTATCTTCTTAAACCATCTAAAACCATCACTGGCGACCAACGATCGTTACCGACTGCAGCTAATGCGTTTGAATCGAGCTCTCAAAGAAAAGCGGCCGGAATGGGACGGTAGACATGACAAACTGATTTTCCTGCATGACAACGCCAGGCGACACGGGAGCCAGAAATATTTATAGGGACTGAATTGGGAAATCTTGCCCCACCCACCGCATTCCCAGACATTTCACCTTCGGATTACTATCTATTCGGATCAAAGCAGTCAGTCCTAATTGGACAGCATCGCAAACTGGCTTAGAGTCAAACCACGTCAAGTGGGCCCCGAATTTTCCATCAAATTCCCGATTTTAAAATCAAATGCATTTTTGGATAGAGAATTTGTCACGTAATAATTGCTGTGAATAGTTTTATTTTATTTCGCTTTTTGTTTATGTTATTAACAATTGAATTTTTGTGCATGATATTCTTGTACAATCAATATCTCAGAAACTACAATTGATAATTTGATGAAATTTATTTCGGTTACCGAAAAATGTTTACTCTACCGATTTAACGTTCAAAGACTGTGTATTTGTGGAAACAATAATTTTTAACAATAATTTGTATGAAAAATCGCAATTATTTTTGCGTTCTTCACGCTCTAAATGGACAATATTACAGTCAGATTAAGCGCGCAATGCTCACCTTTAATAATCTGTAAAAAAAAACTTTGTTCATCCTATCCGTTCTAAAGATATCGAATTTTTTGTCTGTCATACAGTCGCCGCAACTTCTAGTGTCAGTGTGCTGTGATTCCTAGTATGTTGTCTATGCTTTCAGGTTAGACAAAAATTATTATGTATTGTTATGAAAATGGTTCGACCTGATGAGTGTTGCAATCCGTTGGGGGAAAAAGGTCACAATTGCGTACGTCATAATTTATTCCAAATAACCGCTCACTGGGAGTAAAATTCAAACAATATATCGGTAAATACGTTTACAAATCATGTCGTATGAAGATATATAGAGATGGAAGTGTTACTGAAAGTGCAGCGTATATACGTCCAAGTCCACAGTGGGTATAATCTTGATATTTATATACATATATTGTGCATTGAATAGTTATTATTTAGGCAAATTTGGATCCAGAAATATAAAAAAGTTCTCTTATATTTCTGATGGAGCTGCATCGCAGTACAAGAATAAATCTAACTTTTTGAACCTACATATATTACCACAAAAAAAGATTTCGGAATCGAAGCCGAATGGAATTTCTTCGCGAATTCCCATGGCAAGGGAGCATGCGATGGGATCGGCGAACCAGTTAAAAGGCTTGCCCGAAAAGCTGGAAATCATGTTCGCGATGATAAAGCTCTTTTCGAGTGGGCCAAAGGTGCGTTTAAATCGATAGATTTTGTTTTTTGTTCGCAAAAAGATCATGATGCACATGAAAAAAAAATTTCCAAACACTTCAATGAGGCAATAGCTATCAAAAAAACGCGGCAATTTCATCACTTCGAACCTGCAAGTAACAAGAAGATTCGAAGTAAAATCTTCTCCGAGGACACATCTGGTTTTGAGACTATTATTACTAATTAAATTTTGTATGTTTTCATGTAGATATGGATGTATGTAAAAAAATGCTAGTAATGAAATATCTCACTTTTGAATCCTTAATCCTTTTGTATGTCTTTTTTAAGTGCTATACGTTTTAGCGTATGATACCATGGGACAATGCAAGGCCAACTGCGAAGCGCGTCGTGTTGCACCAGACTATACTGCGCATCAAAACTTTACACAGTTTGACACAAAGTTCGATATCTTCAGAACGGATTGGATGAACAAAGTTTTTTTTACAGATTATTAAAGGTGAGCATTGTGCGCTTAATCTGACTGCAAAATTGTCCATTTAGAGCGTGAAGAACGCAAAAATAATTGCGATTTTTCATACAAATTATTGTTAAAAATTATTGTTTCAACAAATACACAGTCTTTGATCGTTAAATCGGTAGAGTAAACATTTTTCGGTAACCGAAATAAATTTCATCAAATTATCAATTGTAGTTTCTGAGATATTGATTTTACAAGAATATCATGCAAAAAAATTCAATTGTTAATAACATAAACAAAAAGCGAAATAAAATAAAACTATTCACAGCAATTATTATGTGACAAATTCTCTATCCAAAAATGCATTTGATTTTAAAATCGGGAATTTGATGGAAAATTCGGGGCCCACTTGACGTGGTTTGACTCTCATATGTTTTGAAGTTACCTAAATTGGAGTAACAAAAGAGCTTGGAACATTGGTTCAAACGCATGCAAACGCGTATTGATCCCAATCGCAAATGGTATGCAAAAAACATAAGGTCACTTTCAAAGCTTAAGTAGCAACTTTGGTATCTATTTAGGTGGCACATTTGCATCTAAATTTGCAGCATCACGACACTCATTATGCCGATGTACATGCATGGAAAGATCTATAATTCTTTCAACCCTAAATATTATCCCAATTTCTTGACCAAATAAGTAACAGTTTACAGTAACAGTTCATGTTTTACAATTAAAAATAAATTCTCCTAAATATTTGTGGTGTGCGCCTTATGGTCCCCAAATCGCCCGCTGTAGCAGAATGGATTGATGCGTGACTACCTTTCGGATAGAAAAAGTTTTTTTAATAGCAGGCAAATGCAAACCTCGAGTGTATTTCTGCCATGAAAAAGCTCCTCATTAAATTAGATTAGATAAGATTTGTGGGGGGTTGGACAAGTCCAAGCACTCAGTCAGTAGACCATTGTACTACACCCGGATAAATATCAGTAGAAGGAATAGAGATAGGAAAGATAAAAAGTGGATGGTAAAACGGATAAATTAGCTTGAGGTCACTCTTCCACAAATCTCTTGGATTCATTGATGAATTTTAAGAGATCCGGAAGAGGAAGAGTATGAACTTTGTCCATACTCAGTGTATCGCAACCTAATATCCTAAGTCTAATTCTGGAAAATGCAAGACAGCTACAGAGAAAATGCTCTGCAGTGTCGTCACTCTCAAGACAGGATAGGCATATCGGGCTGTCTACGACCTCCATGGTAGCCATATGCTGACCACAGACGTTGTGCCCTGTGATTACACCCACCAGTACTCTCAGGCCGTTTCTGCTGAGTTTCAGGAGAAAGGTCGCTATTTTCCTGTTTGGTTCTTTCACAAAGCACTTGACTACTCTGCACGAGTTCAACTCAGACCATCGACCTCTGTGGGTAGACCTCATGAAGTCCTCAATCCATAGTTGAATCGATGCGGAATTGACACCTAGAAAGGGTTCAGGGCCTAGTGGTATACTTGCAGAGCCTTCATTTGCCAATTTATCAGCTAACTCGTTCCCTGTAATACCACAATGTCCAGGCACCCAAGTAGCACTAACTTTTTTGTGTTTTGCAACACAACGCTTTCAATGCAGCTTGATTGTCTCCTCCTCATATTTTACAGCTACTATTTATTAGTATGTGTATACTTAGGCTTTATTCGATCAGCAACTTTCAGATTATACTTTAATTCGCTAAAAAACAGCACAATCTATATTTCTGAAAGAATATTCCAATCAAGGTGGCTTTGGAAAAATTAAATATAAAATAAATCATTGTTCTTGGACGATTGCTTTGACTTTGACTCTTTTTTACTTTTTCTTGTAGTGAAACTTGTTTTTTACTATGCTAAATGTTTTTGAATTATTATTTTGATCAAGGAGTCGTCGTAGCTCGATTTTACATAGTCTTTCTTTAAAATATCTATCGAATGATCGGAGTTTCTTCCGAAACTTTTAAAACCAATCTAGAATGGACGAATAAGTTGATCTATAATCTGGTGGCTAAAATGAGCTCACTAAGCTGACTTTTATCGAACTCCCAACATTATAAAGATTTTTCTTTTGATCTGTCGTCGTCAATCTATGTGGGGTCTTCTTAACTCGGGTTGATTATAGTCACTGCAGCCTCTGTACTCATCAACGCAATCGCCGTGCAACAGCTCCCATTCCTTCAAAGGACCAATAATAGAATAATTGTACATACATAGTTTTTGAAAATCAAATGTTTGGTTTATATTAAAAAAAAACAGCGCGACTGGTTTTAGAAGGATCAAACAACTTTTTTTTTATGGTGTCGAAATCCTTTCAACATGAACGTTCGATGCAGACATAGACTAAAAAAACTTTTGTCAAATGTATATAAAATCTTTAACTTAGAGAGCTCTTAGTAAGCATGGACATCATTTTTAAAACTTTTTCACATTTAGAAACCAAAGCCATTCAAAGAACAATCCGCTGAAATAGTACTTTGTAAGTGGTAGTGAACTAGAAACATGTCTCACTAGTTGAGATTTTTCCTTTTGGGAAGTTTTCCAAATATCATAGTACACGTATTCATAAGTACATATATATGTATATACAACTCTACATACCACCAATTTTGTGCACATTTTTAGTTAGTCATTCTAAATAGTTGTTTGTGTTCTGCCATTTCCTTTAGCTGTTCGCTTAAGTGAAATAATTGTCGTCGTCACAAAAATTCACTCACATTGGCCCTCTCTTAAGTGCTTTTATATTTGTGTGAAAATAGCTGGTGGATGTACATTTGCGCGAAGATGTTCGTCCTAAAGGTATACCTGTACACACACCCAACTTCGTATTTTTAGTCACAATTTTTTGAAACACACAACGAAAGCAAGTTTACTTACGGGGTTACAAAGCAAAGTGCATGTTTCAAATTGAGGTGAATGTCAAGTACAAAAAAAATCGTGAAAAGGCAAACGAGGGGGAAACGGGGGAAATAAAAGAACACACATCCTACATATTTATCCGAATTGTATATTTATACTCACTAAAGGTGTACTGTTATATATATTATACCCCAACCCATGTGTGAGATATGATAAGAATTATTGTAGAGCCTTGGATTGGAGGAGAAAGAGAAAAAAGGTTCCATTCGGATGTACTCAGAATTACGCTCACAAGGACTTAAGTACCTGCTTCTTCAACTTAGCTAAATATGAAATAGTGATGATCAGAGGAGCAGTGCATATATGTTTATGCAGAGAACTAAGGTTGGTAAATACAACACGAAAAATCACTGACTCTCAACTCTATTAAAGATCTTATAAGCGCATGAAAGATGTACAAAAGAGGCCTAGATAGAACATTTTTTTGCTATAATGTATAGATCTTTGCGCGTATGCCACGGTGAAAAAGGCTGGATATGAAATAAAAAGCTAAATATATAAAATTTTCAAAGACGACTCGAAGATGCCAGAGGAGAGTCCTGAGTCGAGGTTTTCGGTGCCAGAACAAAAATATATATACCGATTGACAGTTTCTATTGGAAATGGAGGCATGTAATTATATAAATATACTAAATGGACATATGTACAGATAGGCGGCGAAGCAAGTAAAGAAATCGGCCAGAAACAATAAGAGAAAGTTCATTGAAGATCTTGTTAGCGATGCCGAAGCGGCAGCAGGAGCACACAATATGAGACAGCTGTACCGCATAGTTGGCTGCCTAACCAGCCAGCAATGTAGGAGTAGCCAATCAATCAGAGAGTTGAATGGTGCTTTACTGACCTTCAATGTTGACCAAATCCGTAGATGGAAAAAATAACTCTTTGAAGCAATTAGTAACATCGCTCCTTGCAGCGAATCTAGCTTCGAAAAGGGTAGCACAACAACCAGCTGCAAAATAACAACACCCTGCCCTAGTCTAGTGGAGATGAAGGATGCAATCAAGAAGGTGAAGCCAACGAAGCCCCGGGCGAAGAAGGCCAACACACTTTACATGCAATTTGTCGACTTCAAGAAAGCATTCGATACAATCAATCGATTCCCAATATGGCTGCACAAAAGAGGCATCGTATGGAGTTTCACCAGACATCTTGAGGATCTGCACCTCGCCGATGGCATCTGCCTCCTCTCTCACAAACTCACTGATATGCACGCGAAGGCGGTCAGACTGTCGGACAGGAGGTCAACATCGCCAAGACCAAGGCTATGAGGGTTAACAACAATAACGTAAGGCAGATATTGGTTAACAAATGCCCGGTGGAATTTGTCGAAAGCTTCTGCTACCTCGGCTACATTATCAGGACAGACGGCGGATGAAGATGTCAACTGCAGGCTAAACAAAGCAAGGACGGTGTTCGAGCGAATGCATACAGTGTGGGCGAGTTCGCAAATCTCCAGGCACACTAAACTGCGAATATTTGGCTCATGTGTGAAGACTGTATTGTTGTTCGGAAGTGAAACATCGCTGGTCTTCAACACCATCTCACAGAGGCTACAATCTTTCGTCAACAATTGCCTCCGCATCATCTGTAGAATACTCGTATTCTGGCCGAACATCATCAGTAACGACGCGCTGTGGAGATCATCGAATAAGAAGCCCATGGCAAATCAAACGCAGAAAGTGGCGATAGATGGGTCACACGCTTAGAAAACCACCAAATAGCACCACTAGAATGGCACTGGACTTGAACCCGCAAAGGAGCAGAAGTAGCGTTCGGCGAAAGATCACTTGAAGAAGGTCGATGTTGCGCGAACTAGAAAATCCCGACATCACAAGAGGTGGCGCAAAAACAATAGCCCAGAACCGTATACGGTGGAAGAGTCTTACCGAGGCCCTATGCTCCCGAGCGGAGTGAACAAGGATAATATATATATGTATATATATTAGGCCGGGTCGATTTGTTGGGAGGCCCATTGCTCTGTGAAAATCATATTCTAGGAATCAAAATAAGAAACTTTGCCGAAGGAACCATACCTCTAAAACGAATTCTGATGTCCCCCAATTTGAGTCGAACTTTTTAGTTTCTTTTCTCATGTAAAGGCCAAAAATGGTGATATTTTGAAATGCTTGTATGGGGAACCCCCCAAGGGGAGTTCCAGGGGGTGTGCCACTGGCATGGGTGGATCGGCCGTCCAAAGTTAGTGGGGGTCGGTCATACATTTGGACTCGATTGGAGCACTCTAAATGGGTCAAAGTGGGATTTTTCGTTCGACCCAAATTGGGGGCATCAGAATTCGTTTTAGAGGCATGGTTCCTTCGGCAAAGTTTCTTATTTTGATCCCTAAAATAGCTACAAAAGAATAAGCCAAAATGAGACAATGCCTAGTAAAGTTTTTACTGGCAAGGTATAACCTCAAAAATCTATTGTACTGCACGTCTTATATGCACCGTGGGCGGTGGACTGCACAAATGAGTACATCAAAGAATATCCATCCATCTGCATGTGTATATGCTTTCCAGCAGCATAGAAAGACACCTACTTCCTATTATGGTAGTACTTGAGTCATCCAGTAAAAAATAAAGTAATCATGAAAAAGACGAAAACATATTTATTCTTGGAGATCTTGTGCGTAAAAACTACAAATCCATTACTTGGTATTAACTCTAGTGTGCGAATCAAATCATCGGATTTGAAGGCAAATATAAGAAAATATTGGGTATGTGAATAAGATAAAAGATGTGTCGCTGCTGATACTATTTTTGTGTTCGCGAGGTCTCGATCGCTGTAGTTGAAATTCGTTTGAAGCGTAAAGATCCTTTTTTATCTGACGCCAAAAATGCCTACGTTCGTCCCGAAAAAACAGCATTTGCGGGAAGTCATGCTTCATTATTACCTTCTAAGAAAAGTGCAGCTGATCAAAATTTACGGTAATCCGGGTACCACAGCAATTGAAGGAGAGGGATATCGAGAGACGTTTGGTGACGTGTGAGATGCTTCTTGAACGGCAGAAAAGAAAAGGTTTTCTACATCACTGGCGATGAAAAATGGATCTATTATGATAGCTCTAAGCGTCGAAAATGTTGGAGCCTGCCAGGTGAACCAGGTCCATCGACAATGAAAAAAAATCCATGCTTCAAAAGTTATGTTGTGCATCTGGTGGGATCAGAAGAGTGTCATATATTATGAACTCCTTAAACCATCTGAAACCATCACTATCGATCATTACCGACTACGGAACGAAGCTAATGCGTTTGAATCGAGCTGTCAAAGAAAAGCGGTCGGAATGGGACGGTAGACATGACAAACTGATTTTGCTGCATGATATCGCCAGGCCACGCGTTGCTAAATCGGTCCAGAAATATTTAGAGGGACTGATTTGGGAAATCTTGCCTCACACGCCGCATTACCCAGCCATTGTACCTTCGGATGACCATCTGTTCCGATCAAAGCAGTCAGTCCTTATTGGAAACCGTTCACTTCCTACGAGAGCATCGCAAATTGGCTGAATGAATGGATGAAGTCAAAAGAACTCTAATTTTTCATCAGAGGAATCCGTATGCTGCCTGAAAGACGGAGTAAAGTTTTAGCTTCTAATAGCACATACTTCTCATTTAATTGTTTAACTAATTCGTAACATTGGCTAAAAAAGGACAGAAACTTATTCTCATACCCAATATGACATCCATAACAAATCTGATCTTAAAAAGACGATATCTGAAGAGTGGCACCAAATTCGTCCAGCATACACAAAATAATTGGCTGACTCCATGCCGCAACATATACTTCAAGCACTAATTGATAATAAAGGTTACCCAATAAAGTACTAAATACCATAAAATTAAAAAAAATTGAAATAAATAGTTGCTCTTGTCTTTTAAGCTGCGGCATGAATTCTCTGTACGTTTTTTTTTTTTTTGCATTACAATGAAATTGGTGGACACTTTTTTTTATTTCATGTTGATAATTCAAATAAAATAGGATAAACAAAATATCTGTATACTCTGTTTTCCATTTTCGCAAAATATTATGAGACTTAGAAAACTTGACAAAAAAATCGTATCTGTATCAAATAAGGTGTGAGTGACTGTATGTAGTTAGTTTCAAGTTACTTTGTGCTATTCGTAGTCTGTAAGATTCAAAATTTTAGCAAGTAAGTAAATTAGTATGAAAAACTCGACAAAAGAATTGATAAGAGCATACAATTTGTGAAAGTCATCAAAAATGCTAGGTGGCAATATTATTCCAGCCGAAGCAAAATTGTAAGAGTCATTTTGGCTTCTACCTCTAAGAGGACTTTAGAGCGCAGTTATGCCCGCTCATTACGCAGGTATTCTTACACTCTTCCAATTAACCAAGCGAATTCTCCCTTGATTCTTTACGGCTTTTGATGACCTCTGTTATAAACAAACCGCTGTGATATCCCGTATTATGTCAGCAAATCAGCTGATTCCTTAAAATTTGCTGAGCGCCGATTAAGACTTTTGATGTTGGTCACACCTTTGCATAATTGATATAGGTGAAACGTAAGTCGCTCCCCTCAAGGCTAATCTGCTCTATTTTTTTCTTGTTTGTTTTTTCATTGACAACCTGCTCCAAGTTTGATTAAAAAACTTAGGAACGTTGGTTAACTATGGAATCGAAATGGGAGTAAGCATATTTTCACCTTCGATGCATTTGGAATTTCCTCAAGAAAAAAAGTGGAACATCGTGTGATATTATAACACAATTTCATATAAATTGCCGTTATATTTAGTTCCTTCCTGAATTCGTTGAATATAGACGTATGTTCACATGAGTATATGTACCATGTAGAATATTAGACATAGTTAATTAAGTTTTTTTCTACTAATTTATCAGTTTGCACCACATAAATTCGCGCTTGGGGAAAATTTGTGATGTAGCTGATTCAGAAATTTTTCTTTTCAGTCCCGAAATTTAAAAATTTTTTTATCTTGTTTACGTAGATTGGCAACTCGTAACCATTGGCCCCAGTATTTATAGTCTACTGTTAGGCGCACGGTGAACAGTTGCAAACAGCTGATTGTAAATCTCAACATTAAATGAAGAACGCGGGGTCTTTAAAAATTTGAACGTAATAACGTGAAAATAGTGCATAATTGAAGTAGTTACTTATTATGAATCCACCCGCTTCACGTCCTCCCGGGCGCTTCATACGAGGCCGTGGACGTGGTGGAGGTGCTTACCGGCCATACTTTTACTTTCGACGGCACGGGCGAACAATACCAGCCGGTGGTCGAGGAGGATTCCGTGGACCGGGGAACATGCCCAAAGCTAGCACCGCTGGCGGCTGGCGTGGTCGTCGCCGTGCAGGACAGCAAAACGATAATTCCTTAACACACCCACCTGACATTCGCTTAGATTCATCTTTTCTGCGACCAGAGTGTTATGCAGCGCCGGAAGATGCCCAGCATGCAGTACAAAATATTCCAGCCAATATGCCACTCCAATGTCCTGGCTGGCATCTGTACTTTCCACACGAGTCTTATAATGAGACATCGGAGCTGGCGAACCGCATTAAGGCGATTGAGGAACATTATACCAGGCATGAAGCTGTTTATGATTTCAAGCAAATTCAGTTTGAAAAGTTTTTTATGTTAGAAGCGAATAAAGTGTGCGGAGATGAAGTGCTTATGAAGGTGTGGCCGCAGGTCAAACAGGATATATTAATTCATACTCAGCGTGCACTGGCCACGTTCGGCGCCGCTATGCACAAAGTGGTAACAGTGGCGGCTGTGGAGCGCACAACCAGTCAACTGACGTGTAGCACAAATGTATATGTGCCACGCTGTACTCTACCACGAAAGATATATGTGAGACCAGTTGGCTTTCAAGAAGTTAACTTAATGTCATGTCTAAATAGTTCGTTGGTGGATAGTTTGTGTAGCGTGCGCGGCATTGTGTATGCCATAGGTGAAGTAGAGGCAACGGCCTCTTGGATTGCGTTCAAGTGCTCGCGCTGTGGCCAAGAGCAAACTCTAAGGCAAAGTGGTAAACTTCTGTTTTTTAATGTATATTTTTGCGTTCCAGAGCTGCTCAATTAACATCTTTTAATCTTTGCCGACATAGGATTTTATATCACTCGTCCATACAATTGCAAACGCGATGGATGCCTAGCGAAAAGGAATTTCATAGAGCAACGCTCATCTCCATTCACGCGCATTACACCCCTCCAAATAGTTGAGCTTCAAGAGAGCAATTTACAGTCACCCGTCTATTTGGAATTCGAAGCACCACCCGCGCTAAATGTCGAGCTAAGGTATGACTTAGTGGATAGTTTGGTTTCGGGACAGGATGTAATTATAACTGGTATACTTAAAATGCGTTCTTTGATCGACGAACAAAATACATACCCGAATTCCTCTGCATCTACGGGAGAAATCTATATGAAAGCTTGCTCCATACAAGATGCCAAGCATTTGGGACACAATTTCACCCAGCGCGATCTGGACGCAATTTCAATGATAAACTCTGAACCAGATAGTTTTAAGCTTTTGGCACATTCAGTGGCGCCTGAGCTGCACGGGGAAGAATTGGTGAAAGCGGGCGTGCTGCTAGCACTTTTCGGTGGCTCCGGCTCACAGATGCACAACGAGTCGGAAATTAATGTGCTGTTGGTTGGTGATCCCGGCATTGGTAAATCGCACTTGTTGGAAATGAGTACAAATGTTTCGCAAAGAGGTAAGTCGCTGATTAAAATTTCGAATGCATATTTTTGATTTTAATCTTCTGCTTTGCATGCTGTTTTTTTTACTCCTACAGGCACCCTCTTTAGCGGCAAACGTTGCTCTCCAGCTACACAATCATTGACCACAGCGATTCAAGGACGTTCTAATCATATCATTAACTCTGGCGCACTCGTTACTTCGAACACAGGTCATTGTGCAATTGATGACCTTGATCGCTTAGCTTCACAGCAAGACAATCTTCTACAAATTATGCAATCTAAAACGGTTTCATTGCCATTTCATAATTTATATGTTACCATTACTGCGCCTACCTCCATTATTGCTGCGGCAAACTCACTACGTGGGCATTACGACCGTTCTCGGCTGCTCACAGAGAATACACGTCTAAGTACTACTTTGCTGCAGCAATTTCACTTAGTCTTCCTATTATTGGACAAGTCTAATAAAGATTTAGATACCTCTTTGACTGAACACATTAAAGCAATCCATGATGGTATCAAGAAAAGTTCTACAATTGCAGCTCGTTTTGCAATGAAACCAAAATCAAACAATTCAATGAATTTTTCCCTCACTGACGAAGAAATAGACGATGAAAATTACGATTTGAGTAATCGTTTAAAGTTAAAAAACCAAGACTTTGAAGAGGAGGAGTTAGATTTGTTGCCGCCTATTTTAATGAAGAAATTTATTGGTATGTGCTTTATGCATAGCTCTGTTTGCTTCTGTTACTAGCTTTCCTTTACAGCGTACGCTCGTCAACATGTGCGGCCATTGCTAAATAGCGAAGCCGCTGAAGCGCTGAAAACCTTTTACATGGGCTTACGTGAAAAAGGATACGAAGAAAATCGATGCGCTGTAAGTACAAGGTAAGTTAATTTCAGCTTTAAGATACTATAAGTAATCAGGAAATTTCTCTAAAAAATGAGGCATAGGCATTTATTTAGCTTTAAGGAAAAGCTCAAGCAATTCTTACATTCGCTGAAAGGCAAATGAGGTTTATAGACCATCTATTTGCTGGTTCTCCTAGTTTTTCCTATTTTCGAAAAAAAAAATCGGGCTGAGCTAACAGAAAATCCGGAAAGTGTATGCGTTATGTGCGAATAGGCTAAGTTTTGACATCTTACACTCTGTCTCATCTTTTTATTTATTTAAAGGAAGTGTGACCGGCAAAAATCAAACTTAGAGTTCCGTTAGAAAAAAAATTTAAATGCTGCTAAATAGTCACATTCCCTTTGGCGAACGCGTTGGCCAATTTGTTAGTTTTGTGAGAAATTTAGAAATCGTACGTTGTTTTTAAAAAATGCGTTCCGCGTATGAAAAACGTTTTGAAGCAATATTCCTTTGTACACACCCTAAAAGTCCAAAAATGTGACGTGAATTTGTAGCAAAATATTTAAAGAAATCGAAGAAGTTCATAAATGAATGGGTGCAAAGGCATACCGCAGTTAAAAACGTTGACCACTCCCGCAGATGAGGCCAAAAGAAAAAAATACCGCTACAAGATCAGAAGATCGTTGATTTGTTGGTGACAAATCCGTACTTTTCGTTGCGTTACACTGCATAACTTCTAAGAAAAACTGGTGTTAATGTATCCCAAGACACTTTTCGAGGACCTTTACGTGTAGAAAGCCTGAAATTTCTTAGCACATTGAAAAAACCGTTGCTCTCGTTATCACACATTGAATTTGACTTGCATGAGCTGAGCCAAATTCAGAACGGAATTGGACAAACATAATATACACGGATGAATCTTCCTTTTGAGCGAATAGTTGTATACGTCGGTTCTTGTGTACTGCTGATAATCAACAACTTCAACGAACATGTAAACATCCAGTTAAGCCTCATGTTTGAGGCTGTTACTCTGAAAAAGGATTTGGATAAATAAAATCTACCAGAAAGCAATATTACTGTCAGCTGCGAAAGTATTTGGAAAAACAAGTCAAGCTTTTAGTTTACAAGAAGGCAGTGAGCCTAAGCTTCGAAGCCGAAGATGTGTAGAGTGGAAACTAACAAAATAATATTGGATTGGCCTTCACAGTCGCCTAATACCAGCTCTATTGCAAATGTTTGGGCAGTTGTTAACGCTCCGTTGGACACGTCTTTTAAAACCTACGTTTGGGCACCCGGATCTAGCCAGACCCCTATGTATTGGCAGGCCTTTGTATGGGAGTATATAGTAAATGCGCCACATTCATAATTCGTTTTTAAGTACCGCAGGTATATATTTTTAATTTGTTACCTTTTTCACAGAAGCAAAAATAAACGCTTAAAATATTTTGAATTGTGAAAGAAACGATTTTTTTTGCTTTGTTCTTAATTTTGACAAATTTCGAAGAAGGTTGAAAAAATAAAAATTGATTAAGGCCGATAGTCTTAGTAGCTAGTGCCTCTTTTTGTAATATAGTTATTTATAATTATATTTCATTATTAATAAATATTAATAAATAAAAATTGATTACAATGAAATTTATGGTAAAATATAAAATGATACTTATTTATAGATTCAGTGGAAGGCAAGTAAAACAAGTATACGAGATTTTATACGAAATGGCTGTTGGCATACTGGATTCTACATGTAAATACATAGCCGCCCAGCCAGACCCGAGGTGCCCAACCAAAGATGTAACTTTTTAAATCCTCTCTTCGTCCTGTTCGAGAATCCATTTTAAAAAGTTATATCAATAAATCGATAGTTAATTAAATTTTAGGAAGTTACCTCGAAGTAAAAGTCGTTAGCTAAAAGGTTTTCCAATAAGAGGTGTTATATTGATATTCAAAGAAAAATGCAATTTTTTAATATAAATGATCGGATGTTTATTTCATTATAAAAAGGAAGGTATGCCGTTAATAGTGGAAAATAACATCAGGCAAGTGACCACCACGACCACGCTTACAGGACAATATCCTTTCCATGAATATTTCCATAACCGAATTTGCAAAGTGGCTGCCCTATGTCCTCGATAGTCTCACGAATTCCATCTTTGAGCTCTTGAATCAACGCTGGGCTGTTGGCGAAGACCTTCTCTTTCACGTGGCCCCAAAGAAAAAAGTCACAAGGTATTAAATCACAAGTTCTCGGTGGCCAATTGTGATCACCTCTTCGAGAGATAACACGCTCCGGAAACTTTTCCCGTAAAATATCAATGGTTTCGTTGCTTGTGTGGCACTTAGCGCCGTCTTGTTGAAAATAAAGGTTGTCCAGATCAATACCATCCAATTCCGGTCATAAAAAATCGTTAATCATTTCTCGATAGCGCAATCCATTCACCATTAATACCTGTTATTGGAAAACCCTTTATAATAGAAATTTTAATAAATTCACGTCCAAATTTGGAAAAGGTCTAGTCAGACCTAGATGCCTAATGGAGGGTTAAGCAAAAACTCAAGTCAATCATTGACATTTGAGTATGTAAAGGGTGATCAGATTGGAGGTACATTTTCCAATAGGGTATTTTTTTGCGTGACTACTGTCAAACTAAATACACAAGTTTTTTTCATTGATATTTCAAGACTTAATCTCAACAGAGTTTACAAATCGTTACGAAAGTCGACGCTCGGGAAAAAATGTGATAAACGACTTTTTGATGCCGGAAATTGAAGCCTCTTATCTTCACAACATTTGGTTCCAACAAGACGGCGTTACTTGCCATACAGCCCGTGAAACAATGGATTTACTGCCTCGTGGTTTCGGTGAGCAATTTATCTCACGTCTCGGATCAGTGGATTGGTCACCAAGATCAAGTGATATCTTATGACTTTTATTGTGGAGGTGGATGTAAACTCTAAATGCTTTGTGGATAAACCAGCTTCGATTTAGGCATTGCAAGCCAACATTACTAAAGTTATTCACGAGATACCGACCGAAGTCCTCCGGTGAGTCATTCAAAATTGGTGTTTTCGAATGGCCGAATCACGGCGCAGTTGCAGCCCATGTTTGAAAGGAACTATCTTTAAAAAATTAATGAATGAATGGTGTATACAAAAATAGTATAGACTGCCCGATCAGTTTGAACTTTCGTTGTTTTATTTCAATTTAAAATTCGATACCTTCATATTAGAAATTGATCACCCTTTATAAGCAAATTATTAAAGAAATAAATTTCCAAAACCAAAAAAAAAAAAATATATAGTAAATAAATAAGTTTCCAAATACAAAAAAAAAAAATCCAAATACCATACAAAAAAAAAAAAATCCAAATACAAAAACAAAAAACAAACATCAATTTCACTTCACTTTATATTTCTTTGGAATTTTTTTTTGGTCGCCCTGAACGGCATTAAAAGATTAAGCCTGTGGAGCATTCCCACGGCAGTCGGTTCTACGTTGCCGGAATGACCCGGGTTTATATCTGGACAAAGACTTGTCACTCCAGCACCATTCCCTGTACATTTATAGGGAATGCTTATGCTGCTACAACAACAACAACACTAAGCCTATGCAGATTTTAAAACTGCTGAATGCTTTAAGGGGTTATACGCAGTTATGACTTTCAAAAAAATCGATTTTTTTTTATTGCATTTTTGTAATGTACATATATTCAAAAGTATACGCACGAAATTTGAAGTAGATCTAAGCAATACTTTCGGAGTTATACCTAAATATGTAGAGATGCCTCGCCACGTTTTATGGTAGGTATTGAAACTTTAAACGTGTTTTTTTCAAAACGGCATTTTTCAAGTCGGTGTACACGATATCTCGAAAACGGCTTGTTTGATCGGTCAACCGTTTTAACTCAATCTTTAAAGATACATTATCTAGTAATTAATCGTTCGTTTTGTAAATCTGATACTTATTTTCCATTTTATAATCAATTTACGGCCAAATTTTAACGTAAAAATCGAAATCATTTCTTTTAAAAGCTGCCATTTTGTGAAAATTCACTATTTTGATTAGCCGAACGATTAATTACTAGATAATCTAATATATTAAAAAAATTTGTTTGGTTTTTTGATTTCAGATAATCCAATCCTGAGTTACGATGTACACCGTAAATCGTCTTTTTTTAAAGGAGGTTCCAGAAATCGCCTGCAGCGCGCTCTATAATCAACATTTTCATAAATAAAAAATTTTGTTACGTTCTTGAAGGATGCTTTTATAACCGCCAAAAATTTTCAAATTTAAAATATTCTGAAGTTTCTTCAGGATAAATCCTTGACAACCCGTCTTTTATTTGCTTCATAACTGCGTATAACCCCTTAAGTAAAATCTTTTTTTTCTGTGGCTATATTTAGACAATTTTTGCTGGAAACCACGGACTCTAATCTGTCAACAATTTTCTAATTCATAGAATGCAAATATTTCTATAGAGTTGCTAAAGTTCTTTTAATAGTCGGGTTTTCAGTAAATCTAGCTACATTTTTGTAAAGTATACGTTTTTTAATTAAAATTCCTATAAAATGGTGTTGTTGTTATTCTAATAGTTCATCAAGCCCTGTTGGCAACGTCATCGGTAGTCACCGGTTGTCATCGTCTAGGGATAGGGGTGTTAGTTGAGTGGGTTTAAGGCGGCATGCCTTATATTAACTCTCTCTTTACTGCTACCACAATCATGTATCGCTCATTATTTTTAAATTTAACCAATATTCAACCCACTCGTTCTGACGAAAATATTAAGCAAACTACTAAAATAAATGGATATTTGGCTATACCAAAAATCAGTTACAGACGAAGAATTTCAATTGGCTTATGAGAGTTGCTCTCCCTAGCACAATTACATGCTGGATAATGTAGCAGGTTTAATTCCTACTTCCACTAGGCACCATGCATGACGCTAACCACCTCTTTACATCCCCGTCAAACCTTCTCACTCATCTTAAACCCCTCTCCCTTTGGTTCAACCTCATCGAAACTGCTCGTTTCTTAGACCCTCCATTAAATGATATTGAGGCCGACGACGATTCTAGACTTCACCGCTTTGGAAGCTGGTGTAGGAACAACAACAGCAAGCCATCCAAATAATGTGGATATTCAAAACGAAGCGCCACCACATGAACAACACCCAGAACAATCCCAAAATTTTGGGTGTAACCTTCGACAGTTTGCTCTCCTCTGCGCACACAACCGCAATTGCCACTAAAATCCAAAATCGCAACAAGGTCCTCAAATCGCTTGCCGGCAGCACTTGGGGCAAAGACAAATAATTGTTAATATCGACATTTAAGGCAATTGGCCGGCCAGTTCTAAACTATGCTGCGCCTGTCTGGCTTGGATAAAGCTTCAGACATGCCAAAACACTGCCATTCGGGCAGCGACCGGCTGCCTCCTGATGTCGCCAAAACAACACCTTCACAACGAGGCCTTGCTCCTTGACAGGTAGCATCAAGGAGCATAACAAACTGCTCAGCAGTTCCTGTTAGTGTGCTACCGTAGGCTCCATCCTTGCAGACACCCGCTTGAGCCAGAGCCGTCTTCCAGGCACGCCAGGAGAAACCTACTACACTACGCCGACGAGATCCAGGACATTACAAACAGAGATCTACTGGACCGGACAGTGTTTAGACAGACATTAAACGAAATTCACCGGGAGACTGTTACCACCTTCATAAGCTCCCGTCCAGCGAATGCCGTAATCGGAGTCCAACCACCATCCATTGCAGATGAAGAGCTCCAGCTTCCTCGTGAGACCCGGGTAACAGTGGCACAATTACGTTCTGGATATTGTAGCAGGTTAAACTCCTACTTATCCAGAATTGACCCCGACATACCTAACTTATGTCCGGCATGTGAAGACACCCCGCACGACACTAACCACCTTTTCACATGCACTTTAAAACCCACTCATCTAACAGCCGCCTCCCTCTGGACCCAGCTGTCTCCCTCTGCTGTCGAAACAGCATGTTTCCTGGGCCTACCGTCAGATGAGCTAGACGAAGATGACAGATGATACACTGACGGGGCTTCTCTTACTGCTACAATAACACCCAGAAAACCAACAGTTTTAATAAAAATGGAACTCAAATTAAACTTCGCAATATTCTTATTTACTAAAAAAATATATAATATTTTTAAATGAAATGCGGCTTAACTAAAACTTATTCCTAGAAGAAGGTGGTATACTCATGCGCTGAGTGTTGAAAATTTTTTGAATTATATTTATAAGTCTTTAAAAACGGATTCATTCCTGGCAATGATTTTTACATTCTCCGAGTAATTGTGGCAACCAGCTCTTTTTTTCTCTTATTCCATACATGAACTTAACGCATAAGTTTCAGCAAGGCAGATGTAGGTAATTCAATCAAAATAGCCAACACCAGCGAGAGCAAATAAGAAACCACCAAAGTGGAAAGTATGAAGGAAAACTGAAAAATAATTTAATAAAAAGTATTACATTTTTTTAATATTACATAGTAAAAGAGATCTTTAATTAGCTTACCATAATGCCAGGCGCAAAGAAAAGCGGTGTTCTCAAAGTGCCCAATACGATGCGTGCCACAAAAATGTGTATCACGAAAGCGCCATAGGTGAGACGTCCCAAAATACGGAAAATAGGCAAACAAGAGAACTTGCGGAACAAACCTAAAAATAAAATTCAATACTTCAAACTAAAAGTGTCAAAGTTTCGCTTGAGAAATGTCGCTCACCTCCCACTTTACCGGCCATGCCCACGACAAAAATGCTCAAACCAATTGCCCAAGTGTTGCGTTGTATGGCAGCATAGACACTATTCCAGAAAAGTGACTGTTCCTCGTAGTAATGTTGGTAAATGGGATGAGATGAAAACAGCCATAAAACACCAACTGGAATGAGGGCATACCAAAGGCATTGAAACAACTTGCTTTTATGCAATTTGAATTGTTTGTTAGACATTTCATCGTAGGCTATAGCGGCCAGTACGCCACAGAAATAGCAACAGAAATTCATATGGAATGGCGCATATAATTCGCTGAATTCGCGATCGTCTATGAAGGAGTCCTTTTGTGTTCTGTGTAAGAAGTGAAATATTATTGGGCAATTAATATTATATAACAGATGTATGTACATTATATTTGTATATATAGTATAGATATTAAATGAGTGGCATAATTGTACGGACACCACATGTTGTTAAGTTTTGACTGTTTATTTGTTTAATTTGCAATTATTTTTTTTTATTCATTCTATAGCAAAAACTATAAAATTCGACAATTTTTATAAAAATCTTAAAAATTTTTTATCAGATTTAAAAACAAAAAAGTTGTGTACGTAGGTTTATAGACCGTTAAATTTTAATACAAAAGAATGAACTACTTCAGTCAAGATTATTATGATTTTTTACAATTATTTTCCTTGACAGTATTAAGGATTTTCTCCATACAAAAAAACCATTGTGTAAATTCATTATATGGAGTAAAATCGCATTATTGTCCAGGAATAGTTATCAAAATTCAACGGTGTGTGTGCACTTTATTATACTAGAGTAAAAAAGGCTTAGAACTGCATACAACATTCTTTTTAAATTCTGATTAAGAAATTTGAAAAATTCTCTATTTTTTATAAATATCGCACAAAGTTTGAAACTTGGATTATTATGGTTTTTTTTTTATAGACTGAACTATATTTGTAGCAATTGCAATTTATTGCAATTAAAAACTAAATAAATAAATAAATAGTCAAAACCTATCAATATGCAGCGTTTTATCAGTATGTCACCCACTTTAGTTATGATTGAATTTTAAACTTACTGCGGTGAAGGCACAAAAAAGGGATCATAGTTGCCGAAATATGCTACAAAACCGGGCAGAACAAAAAAGAAGCTGCCAACGCAACCGAAAATCCAGTTTCGTAAGTGAGGCCACCTACAGACAGTAAAATCATTTAATATTATTTAACTAATCGCTGAGTAAATAAATAATTTGTAAGACATACTTGTGTGCGATCATTAGTACGAGCAACGAAATTATAAACGAAAAAGTGTCGGATGCCAAATACCAACTCTGAAGCATGCACTGAAAAGAAATAAGTAAATTACAAATATTACAAGGTGGCGTAAAATTAATCACCCTATCGGAGGATTTATAATTTTTGCAACTGGCGCCGTACGTCAATCATATTTCACTTATGAACTAGACAACTGCAGTATACAAACAGACAAGCAAAGGAGCGAATAAAGGTGAAAATAAAGGACACACTATTTTTTTCTTATTTAATTTTCTTAATTAACGTTAGTTTTTCCCATCCTTGATGAAATAGATGAATTCCACGACACTAGACTTTAAACGCATTTTAAAGTGTTTCATCAACGGACGGCTCTTCAACAGGACTTTTATCATACTAACGAACATTTTTGAGAGGCTATGACTTAATTTTTTGTGTTTAAAACCGCTGGATGGCATTGGAGTGGATATGTTTTGTAAAGTCGTATTTACTAAAGGGTTTCCAATAAGAAGTGCTATTGCCGTAAAAGATCACTGGTTTCGTTGATTGTGTGGCACGTAGCACCGTCTTGTTGAAAATAAACATTGTCCAGATCAATACCATCCAATTCCGGCCATAAAAAATCGTTAATCAGCTCTCGATGGCGCAATCCATTCACCGTAACTGTTGCTCCAGCTTCATTTTCGAAAAAGTAAGGTCCAATGGCTCCGCCGGACCATAAACCGCTCCAAAGAGTCGCACGTTGAGGATAGAGAGGCTTTTCAACAATAACTCTTGGATTTTCTGAGCCCCAGATCCGACAATTTTGCTTGTTGACGAAGCCACCCAGGTGGAAATGGGCTTCATCAGTCAAGATGATTTTTCGATGGATTCCAGATCATTTTCATGCACTTTAACGACCCAATCAGCAAAGACGCGACGTGGTTGATGATCGTGAGTTCTTCTGTTAACTGGACTTTATAAACCTTAACACACAAATCTTTATGCAAAATACGGTGTAATGACGTCTGTGGAATGCCTATTTCCAAAGAACGGCAAAGAGTGGACAAAAATGGGTTTTCTTCAACACTTTCGGCTACAACAGCAATATTTTCGGATGTTCTTGAGCGACGTACACGGGTTTCATTCTTCACATCACTAACTTGTCCCAACAGCTCGAATTTTTTCACCAATTTCTGTATTGTGGTCCGACAAGGTGCTTCACGATGACTCAAAAATGTTCGAGTTTTACGAACCGTTTCTGCCTAATGTTCACAATTTTTATAGTGAATTTTAATAATTTCAATGCGTTGTTTAAGCGTGTATCGCTCCATTTTTATTAATGGCGTAGTTTCTACTTGTCAAATATCAAAAAATGACAGTTTCAAAAGTGACATCTACCGAAATAGCGGGCTATTTAAAATAGCACCTGTTATTGGATATATAGATTATTTTATATTTGCTTAAGTCAAGTAAGACTAAGAAAGTCACGAAGAGCCTCTCCTTGGTATGTCTGATAATGATGTCAAGGTTATGGTAGGACAAAAGTAGTTTTGTGTTTCTTCAATAAAGCTGGAAATTTATACAAACTAGCTAACTGATTTCTGTTCATTGTCACCACTTCTGCTACAGCAGTAATTATATTAAGCTATTATATAAATGGCGTAAGTACCAGAAAGCCGATGAGTTAGCCAAAATGAGTTTATTAATTCTGCACTGTGTGTCACCTATGAACCGTTGATGAAAATGATTACTCTGCTATTGGGGTTGTGTTCCAATTCCTGCTTGAAGTCATAAATGAACCGTAGTGGACAGCGGAAATGATCGAAAATGCGATGACAAGAAGCGGAAGTGGCCACAGTCAGAACTGATTAAAGGTGGAGATGGACAAGAAATGGAAGTGAATTTAAACAGAGATTGACAGTCAGCGGGAGTTCCTAGAACTAAAAACGACCGGTATAGGAACAGAAAGCAGACGATATCGAACAAGAAGCTGAAATGACCGGAACTAATCAGAGGCAGGACTGATTAAAGATAAAAATGAACTAGAAGCGAAATTCACCTTGAATGGACGAAAATAATTCAGGTTTGAGACTGTGGCAGACTAGAGATGGAAATTACCGGGGACGGAAGTTGAAACGAAGCGTAGAGACAGGGCTGATTCGAGGTGAATGTGAACAAAAACAGAAAATGGCTAGAAACAGATATTGACAAGCGGGAGAGACCAGAAACAAGGATGACAGGAAGGGGAATGGACTAAAAGCAAAAGACGGAAATGGGCATGAGCCTCGCTTCCAAAAATTTTTCAATGACCTGGTACACAAATTAAGTATACTGAGAGCTGCGGCATTTCAACTAGTCTCAATTTGGTTGTGAAAAACGTCATAACCAAAATATAATAGTTGCCCAAGAATAATAGTTTAAAAAATTGCGATATCTGTCGGAGTATTTCTAGCTGTGACGTAACAATTGAATAAGAAAGCAAGAGAACGCAGTTGTAGGGGGTATTCGCTCGTGAATAATAATAAAAATGATAAGCAGTACAACAATAAAATGAACACACAATTATATTATTAAGTCAGCAAATTCGCTGATTCTGTTAAATTCACTGAGAACAGGATAGCGATTTGCTAATGTCGCCACCTCTGATTAAAAAAATGCGGCACTCATTTTGAAGGTGGTGTAAAAAAAGTCAGTAAATAATAACACTTCTGTTAGAAAGCACGCACATAATCAGCAGATGAGAGAAAAATCTGCAGTCCCAGCTCATGATTCAATTTGGAGTCGTTTTGTGTAGAATAGAGAGAGAGATATATATTTTTTCCATGCCCCTTTATGCTTTTATTCTATACATTCAATTCCCGAAGTCTCAGAGGACTAATGCGGAATGCATTATATCTTTGATATCATGTCCTATATAAATATTTATAAAATTGGTTTTTTTTATGTTTGCTAATGAACAATAATATTCTTTTATTTTATTTTTTTATTACCGTAACGGGATTTGTGTCGGATTTTATTCACACAAGTACCAAAACAAAGTATGTTCAGATATCTCAATTTCCTCCTCGAGTTATTATGTGCATAGTGTAGTCAGCCAGACGGACATTCCCTTCCTTTTTCTTAAAGTTTTATTATACAATAAAAATGTGCATACCTGCGGGGTGCCTGGTGGTAGAATTAGGTTTTATATTTAAAATTTCTGCCTAACCGCTGAGCGTATTAGCGGAGAGAGAACTTTTTAGCTTCATTATTTGCCGCCGTAGCCGAATGGGTTGTCGCGTGATTACCATAGGAATTCACAGAGAGAACGTTGGTTCGAATCTCGGTGAAATACCAAAATTAAGAAAAACATTTTTCTGATAGCGGTCGCCCCTCGGCAGGCAATGGCAAACCTCCGAGTGTATTTCTGCCATGAAAAAGCTCCTCATAAAAATATATCTGCCGTTCGGAGTCGGCTTGAAAGTGTAGGTCCCTCCATTTGTAGAACAACATCAAGACAGCACAAATAGGAGGAGGAGCTCGGCCAAACACCCAAAAAGGGTGTACGCGCCAATTATATATATATATATATATATATTTTTTACAGTCGAAGCGTATTTCAAGGTCAATGAGTCGTGTGCAACTGCTCATCGTACATTTTGTTTGCGTTACAATATTCGACGTTTACGCGATACCCCTAGTGAAGATTCGATTCATTCATGGCTGCCAATGTTCCGGGCAATAAGTTCGGTGACAAACAGCCCAAGGCTGGGGCACAGCCGGACACCTATAATAAATGAAAATATTGAACTCGTCGATACAAATTTCCACGATAATCCGCGCTAGTCAGTACCCAAGAGAGCGGCTGCCATTATGCTTCCAAAACTGTTCTGCATGAAATATTCACACCTTTAGAGTTGAAATTGTACCCGCGCTTAGGCCTAACGATTTCAATTTGTGGCAACATTTCTGCGCAACAATGTTGGAACGATTTCGTGCGGAACCCAAGCACATTTCATTTACGTAAATGAACCGACTTTCATATATGAAAATGAGCAAAATTGCCATTATTTGTGACCTAAAGTAAAAAACCCACTATTAAAACATCAGCAGCTACTTCATGGTTCCAAAGTGACGGTTTGGTGTGCATTGTCAATCACTGGAAAAATTTGACCATATTTTTTTGAAATTCGTCGAGGGCGCATCGAAGCATGCTGAACGATTATTTTGTGCGAATAGTGAGAGAGCATCTTTTCCTCAATATACACCCCAGATTTGAAGATGGCACTATTCCTAATTCTGCCACCAGGCACCCTGTATATTGATTCTGTTAGTTTGTTACGTATGTAGAGTGTAAAAGTTGACTCTGTTGCACAAGGTTGCAGTATAAAAATATTATATTAAATACCAATACTTCACCTACCTTCTCATCGTTCCGATAATAATTATTGATATACAGTAAATTGGCCCACCAATTCTTACGACAGGCGAGCTGCTCACGTTCAAAAATGTGACGCCAAAGTGGTCCACCGGGATTTTCAAAATACACACCACTCAATAAAATAGCAAACCCATATGGTATGGTCAATCTGAAAACAAAAACAACAACAAGAACTAACTAATCAGTTTTCAAGCAAACTTTTCTCCACGCTAACTCACCGCAAATAACGGAATACATTAAACTTAATAAAAGCCTCCACATATTCCATGGTGCTCAAATCGTTTTTGATTTTTGTAAATGCCAGCCAATTTATAGTCAACAATAAGCCACTAAAGACGAAGAAAGTGATCGTAATTAAACCACCGGATATTAGCAAAGTGCCTGCAAGGGTATGCAACAATTGTTCAACATCCTGGGGATTGCTCAAGGCGCCCTCATACAGAATGCAGTTTGTGTGAGCGAAAACCACCAGGAACATAGAGAAAAATTTGAAGCAATCAAGAAAGCGTAGATCACGTCCCAATTTGCCGACTGGTTCCTGATTTAAGCGATACCAATTGCGCGCTACTGAAAAGCTCACACAAAATCTGTTGCCTGTTGGTGAATAGACGTTTTTAAATTGACGAGCGAGAATAATGCAATGCGTAAAAGTAATCAATACTCACCTATGCCCGTGACTGCGTTTTTGTAGTGACCCTCCTTTGAGATTTCTTTGTCGTTAGGCCTATGCTTGAGATAGAAATCAAATAAACTGCTGCTGGCAACTAATAAAATCAGCACAAAAGTGATGGCATAGAATGTCAGGTTCCACGTGTCTGTATGTATGTAAATCAATAAACAAATATTTATAAATAAAAACATTTTTTGTTGTTGTTAAAATACTTAAATCGCAACTTCTATAAAAAAGTGCAATAAGTGTCTATTTATTTGCCTTGTCATCTAGCGTCATTTTATAGACTAAAGGCGTCTCATAACAACAAAATACTATTATTATATTTTCCATACAGACATTACGTGATCGTACTCGAAATATGCCATAATATTTATATTTATTTTTAATTGCAATTCTGAAATGAACGTTACGTTATTTGTCACATTCTGTGGAAAAAGTAGTTTAAACTATAATATACGAAAACAGTGTGCGCAAACGCACATGGCTTGCCATTAGTTTGTTTCTAACACTATTACGCCTATAGTATTCACTAATTTCCCCAATAGATTTCACTGTTTTTGTATGAAAAGACCTCTACTGAAATGTTCCGGGAAATATTTTTGTAGAACATTTTAAACCTCCATCACTGCTACATACTTGATATTTTTTCAAATTTCTAATAAAAAAAAATATTGATTTAAAATGTTCTACAAAAATATGCGCCATTAAATTTTATTATACTAGACTCTATTAATGGTAAATGTATTTTCATACGAGTTTCTTCAAGTAATTTAGTTCAACTTGAGCGCAAATTAGGAAAACTTCAATACAGTGCAAAAACAATTATGATGTTTAGGGACAAAATAGCAGGTCGTCTAATATTCTACAGTTCTTCTTCTATCATAATTGCTATACCGCATTCTGGTCTCTGGTTCAGCCCATTATTTACTCACCCATTTCGACAACTTTATGGTTGGTTTCGCAATATTCAATCATACTGACAGCTTTCAGTCCATATGTTTGTGCTAATTTCAAGTTTATACATTGATTCAATATAGTATTATATTGTACACGATTGGACTCCTCCGCCGTGAATAAACCCACGTATGTGTTGAGCTGTAAAAAACAAAAAATATTTAAGTTTTGAATAAAAAAAGGACACCTAAGTCTCTTTTTACACGAATTGTTTTGTTTTAACATGATTTTCAATATTTTATGATTTTTTCTTAAATCTAATAGAGCAAATAGAGTGAGATTTTTCGACGTATATAGGAAGCGTTTAAATTAATCTCAAGAAAAGTATCTGAGACTCTGTAGATTTTGCTCTCGCTGTTTAATAATTTATTTAATGAATTAAAATTTATAAGCACAAAATAAATTCTTAAGTGAACTCTAAAAAGAATTTTTTAAAATGGTTTTCACCTAATTCTTTTTTTACACAAAAATTTGTTACACGAATTCTTTGGCAACGTATGTTATATGTATATCGTGTAAAAAAAGAATTGAGCGTACTTCCCAGTCATATATTGGAATTAAGAGATCAGTTTCTAGTCACTAATCACGGACGTGACTGCTGTTTGAATTTCAGGATAAATATTTTTAGATCATTAATCTTTGGGCAAATACTAATTAAATGAAATTAATTAAAGAAAAACACGAAACATAATGTTTCATCGACAATAAATATTAATCTTCAGTTAAGCGGCATTGGTGAGTCCCACTCTTTTAAACTAAAAATATTTACATAAATATCTGTTGAGCTCATTGGAATACCCAAGTAAGATCCCAGAATCCTATCCCTACATCCCATTCAATGATCCCAATCCTTTGTCAAACCAATCTGCCATTCAAGTGAGGCAGTGCCTAAACTGTGAAGTCTTCGAAAAAGTGGTAGCCCCAAAATCAAAGCAAATTTTTTGTACAGAAAGTGCTGAATAGGTTTTGGCGCTTCCTAACATCCACGGCTTCTACAGAAATCGTAGTGTGAAGCGCCGAAAACGGTTTCAAACCTTTCCTCACACGGTCGTCTGCTTCCATATTGCCCTGAACGCTAGTACGTTTCGGGTCTCAGTGCAGACTGATACTTGGTACTGGTAAAGAGACTTTATGGATCTTCGATATTTTTGAATAAATTTCGAGCTGATCATTACCGACTCATGATCTTGATCGCTGCGTAATTCTTTACAAATAAAATTAAACCTAAGGAACGTTGTCCAATTAAAAAGGCACATAAATTTAGTTTGGAAGGTTACTTTTATCTAATTCAAAGTAAAAAATGTGTGAAAATAATACAAAATTAAGAATGAATTTATTTTTGCTCGATATTACCAACTTTTGCCTTGACTATGGCCTTGAGACGGTCCAGAAACGAATCGAAAGCTGCCTGAATGTGACTTGCAGGTATTTTGACTTTTATCAGCGCCTCGAGACTGGTGAATCTTTTAGTTCGGACCTTGCTCTCCAAAATGGCCCAAAGAGAATAATCCTTCGGATTCGCGTCGCGAGAGTTTGAGACCCATTGTGAGGACGTTCTTGATTCACTCGAGCTTTGTGAGACAGTGCCGAGTCCTGTTGAAACGTACATGGTCTGCCACCGAAATGTTTGTCTGCCCACGGCTTCAAAGCAACCTCCAGAATATTTTCTCAATAATATTTTGCATTTACCTTGACGCCAAGCTCGATGAAAACTATTGGAGAGCACCCATCTGCGGTTATAGCGGCCCAAACCATTACTTGCGGCTGATGCTGCCTCCTGGTGGCCAATCGATGACTCAAATTCTCGTCTGAAGGGTCGGTCAAATAAACTCTATCGTTTTGGGAGTTTACGAATTGCTCAATTTAAACAATTTTCCCGTCAGAAAACACAATGTTCGGAAAGCAACCGCCTTCGGCCAAGCGAAGCCACTTCTTCGCTCTCTCAAATCTGACTTGTTGCTGCTTTGATATAAGATCATGCGCCTTTTGGATTTTATAAGGCTTGACTTTGAGATCATTTTTCAGTATGCGGCGGATTGATTGGCACTTCGTCTTGGATTTCGCTTTCAAGTCGCTTCTTCATTTTTTGAATCATTTCACGTGACGTTGCAGTCTTTTGATGACCACCTCCATGACATTTCGCGATGCTAGCAGTATCATTATAATGAGTAATGGGGCGATAAACAAAAACTATATTTACTTTAAGGGGCTCGAGCTCACGAACAATCGCTGGTTGTGATTTTCCAGCCAAATATAATGCAATCACGCTATTACGTTTGAAATCCATTACTGATTTCCTTTTTTCGCGTTCACTCTCGGCAAAATGTTTCCGCGCACTTGTAAACAATACTCTGGACTATCATTTAGCCAATTATCAGATATCTGATGCTCGTGCGTCAGCTGCGAAGTTTGTTACACTTCGAGTGCCGGTCCCTGTAGTTGTATAAGCCTCGGCTTGACAAATACTGCAGTGGTCTCGAAGTTTGTAAGCTTCTCTCAATGAGAGTACGACACTATATTACATTAGGTTCTATTCTTCAGTGAAGCCATTACATTTACCCGCTATCTTCAGCCTACTACATTCTTACAAACGGTTTTAGAGCTATTAGAGAAGAATACTACTTAAATTTGAACAACGCTTTTACAAATTATCAAAATATATTCTCAAAATCAGATAATAAATCTTCCAAAGCACCCTTCGTCAAGGAATGGATGACTCGGTGTTATTAATTGTCTCCTTGGTGGTAGCACGTCGAGCCACTAAACCAGCTGATCACCTAAAAGTGTGATTAGCAAAATAATTCTGATTATGATGGAAAACTAAGTAGTACAAAATTAGTCGTGCCGGATAGTCTTTCCGAGAGACCGACTTTCACCTTCTTCTATTCGATTGCTGCTTGTTCTGTAGTGTATTGAGTTGGATCCATGTTACTTCAACGGCCATGAAACTCGGCAAAAACTCGTCTTGATTTCTGTTAAATAACGTCAATCAGTTATCTGAAATTGTCACATGATTGCATTTCTGATCAATTGTGAGCAAAACCTGTCCCTTATTGACGATAGATCAGCACAAAAATGCTCATCCAAAATCATTTCCTCGTATATGTATGGTTTCTATAATCTCGCGAACTTTTAATCTCAGTTTGGCCAACACCTTGTGATGTGTTACGAAAATCATAATATTAATAACCGTGACTTATGTAGAGAAATAAAATTAATATCTTCTAAAACAATGAAGCTTCATTTTAGTTGTCTTAGTTTTGAATGATAATCAACCAAGTAATCATTCCAATATTTTATATTGCGAAAAGTTTTTCTTTTTACTAATGAAGCTTTAAATACTTTTATTTTTTTTTAGCTTTTTATAGTAAAGTAACATTATAAAAACAATATAAAAAATAATGAAAAAAAACTTCAACGCTCTGAACTACAACTCAGAATCGATGATTCAGATTTCACAGTTAACACAAAATTGTTCACCTCTATATCCAAATGTACATTTATTTTAAAAAAACAGGAACGATTAATTGTGTGATCAAGTTATATAAAAAATCACCAAAAATCAAGAAGAATTTTGAGCCACTTTAAACTTACTCTTTATTTTTCTAAAATCTAAATAACAGGCTGGAAAGCTGCGTACCCAAAATTTTTTTTATTTTGTCGGATGGAAAAGTTTGAAATTTTGATAAATGCGATAGTTGTTGTAGAATGAAATATTTATGAATTTAAAAAGAAAAAATTACGAAAATTAAAGAAAAGTGGTCAAAACTGGTCAAATTGTTGTGGCGCTGGAATTTTTCGTCAGTTTTATATTTGCCATCATGATTTGGAAACGCATAAAGCTAGTTTATTTGCATATATTTGTGAATTACTCTATTACCTAGTCCTTTCAAAACCTGTAGCATCAATTCTACAAGCTGATTGAATTATTGAAACTTATTATTGTTCGATCTTTAAGAACAATTTATCACAAAATTCGTGATTTAGTTGGTGAAAATAATCGTCCGAATGAGTCGACAATTTAAAGTTTGGTGAATGAAAAAGTTTCAACAAACTGGTTCTATCGAGTATAGAAAAAAAGGCTGGGAGCCAAAATCTAAATTTATACATATTTTATTTTAAAACAACATCTAGGCGCGTCTTATGAAATACCCTTTATTTATAAAAGCAATATTTATTTATTTAAGTATTGCAAAAATAAAATTTTACTTTAATTTTAGAGAGGATTTGCTTGTGTTTTTTTAAGTGTAAAAAAGGAGAAAAAAATGAAAGAATTGAAGACTTTTATAAAATTTATTTTTACTTGTTCACTCCTCTCGGGAGCATAGGGCCTAGACAAGACTCTTCGATCGTATATGGTTCTGTGCTGTTGTTTTTGCACCGTTCCATGTGATGTCGGCATCTGTTAGTTCGCGCAACATCGACCTACTCCAAGTGTTTTTTGGTCGACCGCGACCTCTGCTCTCTTGCGTGTTCCAGTCCAGTGCCATTCTCGTCATGCTATCTGGTGGTTTTCTCAATGAGTGACCTATTCATCGCCACTTTCTGCTTTTGATTTGCCTAAGGATGAGTTCCTCATTCGATGATCTCCACAGCGCGTCGTTGCTGATGGTGTTCAGCCAGAATATTCTACAGATGATACGGAGGCAATTGTCGCTTCTGTACAACAATACGGACTTTACGCACGAGCCGAATATTCGTAGTTTAGTGCGCCTCGAAATTTGCGAACTCCTCCATACTGTATGCATTCGACCGAATGCCGCCCTTGCTTTGTTTAGCCTGCAGTTGACATCTTCGTCTGCTCCACCATCTGCCGTGATGATGCAGCCGAGGTAGCAGAAGCTTTCCACAAATTCCACCGGGCATCCGTTAACCAATATCTGACTTGCGTTATTGTGGTTAACTCTCATAGCCTTGGTTTTGGCGATGTTGACCTACAGTCCGACTGTGCGTGCCAGCGCGACTAGTTTGTCCACCTTCGTTTACATGTCATATGTCTGGTGAAACTCCATACGATGCCTTTTTTGTGCAGGGTCAGGAAGAGAAGGGGCTTCAGGGGACAACCTTGCCCTACGCCTGCGTTGGTAGTGAATGGATCGCTGATATCGCCTTTCCGAAGCATTGCCAAATCGGAGTTCTTGTAGAGGGCTTTGATGAGGCGAATTATCTTGGCGGGAACTCCCTTTCTACTTAGTGCCAGCCATATTTCGTCTCGTTTGATAGTGTCGTATGCCCTCTTGAAGTCTACGAATAGCATGTGGGGAGCGCCACTCATCTGATTGTTCTACTATAATTTGAAGTGTGTTGGCTTGGTCAAAACAGCTTCGGTGAGGGCGACAACCAGCTTGCTCGTCTCTCAAGGAGCTTAAGCTCGTAAAAAAATGTTGTTGACTAAATATTTAAAAAAGTTTGAAATTTCTACACGTTTGTCTGAAAGGGTTGTTTTATTGTTTAAAGAAAGTACTTACAACAAATAAATTAGTTTGTTTTCCAATAACACACAGTTTTTACAAATTGAATAAAAATAAAAAAAATCTCAAAAAAACATTCAATCCAGTTTCGTTATTGTCAATTTGAAATATGAGTGGCTGTGTGCAGAATATCAACACTTTTTTATAAGTAATTTAATTTGGAATAACCACCTATGTATTTTTGATACCCAGCTGTTTATATTCTATGAATTATCTTCATAACTCAACAATATCGTGGTGAGATATGAATCAAGCTATGCTTGCATAAATTATAAAAAGTGTGCGAACCAGCTTGAAAAACCTAAAACCACATGACTATGTCTGCCTTATGCCGATATCTGTAATGTAAACACCAAATTATGCTCATTATACGCGTATTATTCGTATAATGAAGATATGAGTGACCTCTACGAGCAACAAAATCATAAACAATTCAAAAAAAAGCCCAAAGGGATTTTTTTATGAATACAATAAAATAATATTATAAATAACGGTTTACAATAAAAGCTGTTCAAAATAAATAATAATATTCATAATTATACATCTGTCTCTAACCCTTTAATTTCTTGAAAAATATTCCAGCATACTGCCACTGCCCAGCTGAGTTTAGCAGTGAATCTACATCGCCTTTTCAAAAAAAAAAAAGATTTGTTCGCTTTTGTTCTACATACTATTTTGACCGCTTTTCTAAATTAATAAAAGAACTATGTAACTATCTACTATACATTCTTTTTGGGAATGTTTTTTCAATATGACTTGAATGGCTTCAATCGATTCACGACGCTGTCTTTTATCGTACAAAATGCGCTTTCGGGAATAAATAATAGTCTCAGCGTGCCAAATTAGGTGTGTAACGAATTAATTTTCTTTTTTCGTAGAAATTCTCTCACAACCGTTGACCTGTAAGATGTTGCTTGTGTGGGACACATATTAAATAAAGCTTACAAAGATCCAAGGGCTCGACCAATACGTGATACTCGGTTGTTTAAGGAATCCCCAATTCGATTTCAATGATTTTTACAAATAAAATTTTATTATTTCGATATTTCCTGAGGCTGATCTACTCTGTAGCATAGAAAAATCTGTGCGTCTTCCTAATGCTTGCAGTGTCTTTCAGACGGAAGTACTGGCAATCAGGAGGCTTGTAGGCTACTAATCGCAGATCCCTCTTTTAAGGGCAATATCGCTATTCTTTCGGATAGCCAAGCTGCAATCCAGGCCCTGGGTTCGGTTATAACAACCTCTAAAGTGGTGGAACAAAGCAGGACTAGCCTTACCACCTTGAGCGAAAACCATAAAGTTACCTTAATCTGGGTCCCGGGACATCGGATCATTGAAGGTAATGAAAAAGCGGATGAACTGGCCAGAAGGGGATCTGCCATGAATAACGTTCTTGCAGAATCGGTATTAACACCATTAGATGCAGTCAAGAGTACAATTTCCCTAAAATACCGCCGAATCGCCGATTGTAGATGGAGAGACTAGACGAAATGCAAAATTAGCAGCACGTTATGGCCCACCTACAACCTTAACCCTTTCGGTACGGAAAGCCGCTAACGGAAATACAAATTATTTTATATGTTTAATAGTTGCAATGGGTGAAATAAAAGTATTTTGTCCCATCAAAATTTTAGGTATCTTCAAACATTGCCGGGACATATAAGTCCCGTTCGGACCGAAAGGGTTAAGCAATCGTCAACATTGATAAATATGAAACGACGGGACGCCTGTAGACTAACTGCAGTCATAACTGGCATTTGGTATGTGGGAGAACAATCAGCCAAATGGCCATCCCTCACAACACATACTGTCACAGTTGTAAACAACCGGAGAAAAAGTCAACAATCTTTCATTTCCTCTGCGAATGCCCTGCCCTATGGAAGGACAGAATGTTAACACTGACTGAACCGCTCCTCGAGAGTCTGGCACAGCTGTCTGACTTAGATCTCAACAACCTGATAAGGTTCCTGAACCGCACAGACTGGATATAGTCGTGCTGTAAACAACTGGTAGACAAGTTGGTAACGAGGATGTGGCAACAAAATGATGCGGAAGCGCTAGTTGGATTCTGGATTCAAAACCTAAGCCAACCAGCCAACTCTGTGATGTGATAACCCGGATTTCACCCTGATAACCCTTCAGCGTTTCTCTACCCTATTGAAGTCGCTAGCATCACTCATAAATTGACATACTGGATACCACCATGTGGTGTACCTTCTGAATCATTTGTTGTGTTTCGGCAAAGGATTCAATAAATTTAGTACAAAAGTCAATCGTAGTTCTCTGATTGTAACCCATTTTCCGGAGGAACTACATAACATAAAAACCAAATGTAACACTTCTTTCAGAGTATGACATTGCTGGACCAGTATAAGTATTAAATTCGAAAATCCTCGAAAGAAGTGGCTTAAGTTGTCAAAAATAGCAAAGATTTGTCGTTGCTAGATCCATATTTTCCTATCTTGTTTTGTTTTACCGAATATTGCTTCTTAGCTTTTTACAGCTGGATTTGCTAGTTCAGAATTTGTAGGAAACTAATTGTTTTTGTCAATTTTGAAAAACACACCTGCCAGATTTTTTCGGAAAAAATATAAGTAGAACTCATGATGGAAAGAATAATGAATAATATCGTGGTACCGTTACTTTGCTCTCAGCGAATTTGACAATGAGTTACGTGGTTTTAGCACCAGTATAGCCAGATTACCATTTTTGCAAATTGATTTATCATATAATTTTGTAAAATATACTTTTTTTTAAATTAGTTCAATAATTCACTCAGTTTTATTTAGCTTTACTTTTTTTAACATCTGGTCGATATACGAGTACTTAAAAAAGGTGTTTTTGAAAAATGAGAAAAAAATTTCCACAAATTCTGAATCAAAAATCAAATTCTGAATCCAAAAAAATGTTTCTAAAAGTAAAGTTTAAAAAATTAGAAAAGATGTAAACAAATTGTAAAAAGAACCAAGATATTTACTTAAAAAATTCTAAATTTTCAACATTTAACAAATCTCAAAATTAAAAAATAGTTTTTGATATTTTGCCAGTTTACTTTTTATTATTACTCGAACCTAAAAATAAACCAAATTTCCGAAAAATTTATTTCAATGCTCAATATACTTCGATGAAATCGCTTAACATGAAATCCTCTCTATTGCATAGGAGGCCTACTGTTAAAAATTTGCGACTGCTGCTTCATTTTTTTTTGGTGTCTGTATCGCATCCATTGTTTTCTTATGAACGCACGAGATGAACTGCAATGCCCTTTTTACGTCTTATATAGTTTTAGTTTACCATGATTTCAACAACTCCATAGCTATCTTATATTTATTGTGCCCAGTCTTATCAAAGCCACTCCCAACATTATTAGATTATCAATTACGCAAGGCAAGCATAAATATGTGCGTTAGTGCATATGCCCAACAAATAGTCTGTTTGTTTAAATTAATTTGTTTCATGACATTTGCTTTTACATATTCTACGTGTGATCAATTTTTATTTACAAGCCACTCCACATATACAAAAGAGAAAAGCAAGTCATTTTTTGCTTAGCTGCGCCAGAATGGTTCAGGTGACGAATCAAACGAATTTATTGGTTTATGGGTGCGTATAGAAATACTATTTGAATATGTAAATACGCTATTATGTACTATGTAAAAATTCTACAAAAGTAAACAAGAAAGAAACACGCAAAAACATAAAAAAATAAAAAAATCTAGGTGATTCCCATACCTTTGTGTTGTTGGTGAGTAATCCAGCATAAAGTTCTTTGACCACATCGGCCTCAGCTTCCACTAAATCCTCTTCACACCAGCGCAAACATAAGCCATAATACAGATGCCGATGATTAAAGTGATGTTTGTTGTATTTCGATACCTCAGCAATGGTTTGCCATACCTCCGAGTTTTCTTGCGGCAACACCTCAGCGCGCACAAAACAATATGTCTCTCGATGCTTGAATTCTTGTAAACAACGATCGTAATCATCGAAATCATAAAGGTTTGGCATTTTGAAGTATCTCGTCACTGCAGAGTAGTACACAAATTAATTAATTGACTTTATGGAAAATTTTTAGTGCGTAAATAAGTTAATAGTAAAATTCCGCTTCAGCAGTAAACACTTTAAGAAGGGTGTGTGGGTAGAAGTGTTTAGCATATTATGGATAGGCAATGTTAAAAATAATATTAATAGAAAGAAATATAGTAATAATTTGCCAAACTAATTTCGAATTGTGTTGTTTTTTTCTTTGTTGACTAAAATTTCTTCGCCGTTGAACAATTACACCCGCGAAAATATCCGGGAAATTTCGGGATTTATCATTTCTGTAGTGCGCATGAAACGGATTAAGACTAGTAAGATAAACAACTTGATTTTTTTTTAAGTCGGCCTAAATCATTTAAATTTATAGTCACAGAAATGTAGGTGATCACATCTGGTTGATGTATGCATATACACTCATGGATAAAATAATAGAATAGCGATATGTTGACTACTTTTATTTTGCTGTTCCAATTTTTGTATATTTTATAAAAATATAGTTCACTCTGCAACAAATGTCATATATAGACTGAGCTAAAATAAAAAGGACAGGAGTTTATTTATTCAAAATAGTCCCCTCTGGCCTCGACACACTGTTTTGCACGATCTAAAAGCTTTTTGAGTGTTCCAGGTCATTGACCGGAATGTCCTTCCAAATGTTGGCACAAGCCTTTTGGATGGCCTCTACGGACGCAAAACGTTTTCCTTTCGTGGCCAAACGCAATTTTCCGAAGAGTAACAAGTCACAGGGAACCATATCAGGCGAATCCGGTAAGTGATTGATGGTTAGAAAGCGATTTCTAGTCAAAAAAATCAGTCTCAAAAGTGGATCGGTGAGATGGTGCGTTATCATGCAATCAGCGCCAGCTTGCTTCTTCGCGGTATTCAGGGCGAATTCGATGAAAGCTATGCAACAAGCGCTTCAAAATGCCAAGATTGAAAATTCCATTAACGACTTGGTCCGTTTTCATGAACACTTTGTGGGCAATTTCTTTGGAATCGTAAAAACAAATGAGCATCGACGTAATTTTTACTTCTCCAAAAGCGATTTTTTGGGTGGTGGCTCGTTGGGGCCTTCCATTCGGCACTTTCACGCTTAGACGATGACACCAACATACTGACACTTTAGACGCAATAACTGAACCGAATGTCGCCAAACTTTCACTGGAAGTCTGCTAGGGATCTAACTTCCAACGCACTAACTCATTAAAAAGATGGCGCCATCAAAAAGATTTTTATAACTCCAGTCTTATTTATTTTGTACTTCACCTTGTATTATTGTTTATTTTCGTTAAAAACTCTATCAAAACCAACGCGAATAACACTGTTGATCCTGTCCCTAGGGACAAAGAAGAGTGGATGAGCGGCGAGACATGGAGTGTTATCAATATGCGCATAAATATTAAGGAAAGAATCGCCAGCTTACTAGCACCCAGACTAAGCAGCACCCAGTAAGTAGTATCGTGCTTTGCAAAAGACGGTTCAGTGATCAGTACGCCATGACAAAAGACGCCACATCAGCAGTCTCACATACGCAGCCGAATGCTCAGCCAAAGCCGACGACTCCCGCACGTTATTTAAAATAATCAAGAGGCTGATCGATAAGAGGCTTAATAAATCAGGTCCAATTAAAAATCTTGATGACAGCCTGCTGATTACCGATGAGGAATAGCTGCCGCGCTGGAAACACGCCAATAGGCTATTAATACGCCAAGCGATCTACTATGCATCAAAGTATCACCGCCTGTTTTGGCAGAAGTATTTGCAGAAGTAAAACAACTTCCAAAAGAAAAAGCTCCTTGGCTTGATGCTATACCAGTCGAACGATAGTGAGGCTATTATCTGAAATATTACACCCGGCCATTTGGGAAGAGTAGTATTTCCCGCAAGAGGGAAGCTGGCGAAATTTCAAAAATGGTAGCCAGAATCATGCGGAATCTTCTCAAAGATCTTAAAACAACGATTTGCACTTTTCAGTCAGACTTTCGTAACGGCTCTTTTTGCGCTGACCAAACCAACACGCTACGCATCACCAACGAGCAATTAGTGGAATTTAAGTCAAAACTACATCTCTTGTTTATTGACTTCGAAAAAGCCATAGGTAGCGTCAACCGTGAATATATATAGGCAGCTCTACGGAGAAGGGAATTCCCTAAAAAACTCATAGCTCTTACTAGAAAGAAAGCTACCATAGCGAAAACTGACGGGTGTTCCACAAAAATGCGTTGTTAGATCCTTTTCGAGTTGAGAATGGAGTACGTCAAGGTTGTATGCTATCCCCATGTCTGGTTATAGAAGATATGATGGACTCTACCTTTCTTGTTGGAGTTCGGCGTGCTATTCAATGGGAGATTGACAATACCATGCCGAGATACCTGGCCTATGCCGATGTCATCTGCTTACTGTCATCCAATTTTTCTGATCTCAAGACTATGACAACGACCCTCCATCAGTAACTTCGTTCGGCTAGACTAAAGAGCAATGTCGCTAAGACTAAAACCTTGTATACCACCTCTGGGCTACTGGGAGTTGACGGCCAGCAATTCGAATGCGTGCAGAAATGTTTGATGATGATGGTTGAGCAAAGAGTATGCAAGCCGAAGTCTGCATTTGGTATTCTCGCACAGCTATGACAAAACAACAACATAAGTGTTAGTACCAAACTAAGAATATTCAACGGATGCATTAAATCTGTGTTGCTGTAGAAAAAGTTACAGTGGCAATCACAAAAAGCTTTCAGACTTTCATCAAATGCTTCCTCCAAAGCGTACACGAATCTTCTGACCTCTAAAAATAAGCATCTCCGTGTTGCTTAGGATTACCAATCAGGTCGAGATTGCCTGTGAATTGCGAAGAAGGAAATGACAATGGATTGGTCACACACTTTGAAAGGATGACATTAACGTGGCCAAACAAGCGTTACGGAGAAACCCGTTCCAACAAGTAGGGCGTGCAGTTGGGAGACCTCGGCAAGTCTTAATTTATCATAAAGTGAATTGAGAGTCGTAGGGCACAACTGTATCCGATGACGTTCTGGAGTAGTTGACTCCCTCTGTTCCACAAATAAATAGTTGAAGTAAAACATATATAAGCATTAGGCCGGGTCGATTTGTGGGGAGGCAAAAAATCGCCCATTGCTCTCTGAAAATCATATTCTAGGGATCAAAATAAGAAACTTTGCCGAAGGAACCATACCTCTAAAACGAATTCTGATGTCCCCCAATTTGGGTCGAACTTTTTAGTTTCTTTTCTCATGTAAAGGCCAAAAATGGTGGTATTTTGAAATGATTGTATGGGGAACCCCCAGGGGAGTTCCAGGGGTTTGCCACTGGCATGGGTGAATCGGTCGTCCAAAGTTAGTGGGGGTCGGTCATACATTTGGACACGATTGGAGCACTCTAAATGGATCAAAGTGGGATTTTTCGTTCGACCTAAATTGGGGGACATCAGAATTCGTTTTAGAGGTATGGTTCCTTCGGCAAAGTTTCTTATTTTGATCCCTAGAATACGATTTTCACAGAGCAATAAGTGATTTTTAAATCGACCCGCCCTAATATGCATATCTGCATGTTATCTTATAATTTTTAATTTAGTTTGATTTTATTTAATTTTTTAAATTTTATTTTTGTTGGTTTTTATTATTGTAATTTAATTTTGTTATGGGTTTTTTTAATAAATTTACATAATTTTTTAAACTTAAATATTTTTAAATTGATTTAATTATAACTCTTTCACTTAAATATTTTTATTGTAATTTTATAGTTTTACTTTTTTTAGTTTTTGAATTATTACAATTTTTAATTTTTTTATTTTTTTTTCTTACCTCATGCTTTATTTACTCTTATTTTATAAACTTTTTACAATATTTTATTTTGTTTTTACTTTATCTTTTTTTAAGTTTGCTTTATTCTTACCTCATATAGCTTTTTTGACTAAATGTTTGGGTGTCTAAATTTACTTTAATTTTTCATTTCTCTATTCTCTCCTCTCTTTAATTTAACTAAATATTTCTGTTGTAATTTTTATTTAGTTTTATTTATTTTTATGTTTTTTTATATCGTATTAAAATTATTTTATTTTATCAAATTTTTTTTATGTTTTATTTATTCTTATTTTACATATTTTTTAAATTTTATTTTTTATTTAATAATTTTTTAAGTTTATTTTATATTTATTTATTTATATAACTTTTTTGTACTTTATTTTTTTTTTTTATTTTATTTAAATTTTTTCTTCTTTACTTTTGTTTGAGTCTTTTTTTAACTTCGCTCCTATTACTACCGACTCGTCACTATTAAAGATGCGTTTCCGTTACATTTAACGGTTCAGCTTTAATATCTGTTGCGTTTTTGTCTTTTTGCTTCTGCCACTTAATTGATTTTAATTCGCTGCATAAAAGTGAAGGGTAAACGGGTTCAAGTTCAGCTATCGATTTCATTTCACAGGACCTGTTAATTTAACATACATTCACGCACTTTTTTATTCCTTCAGAGTTCTGCAAATACCGCGTCTTTGTGCAATTGAAGCTTCGATTGGAATGGAATTTTTTATGGCTCATTTGCCAGTTTACTTTTGTTAATGGGATTGTGGATGTTTTCAACTCGGCTTGAAATTGTTGCGACTTCTTGTAAGGTACCTCAGCTAGCCAACAAATCGAAAGAATTAAGCTGCGAACCTGTTTACGAGTATATGGCTTCACTGAATCTCTTTTTTTTTCACTTGTAAAAATTGCATTCCTTCTTCCTCGTTATTCAAGGTTATATAGATTATCTTTTGGCATCATAATATTTTAAAGGGTTTCTCAATAGGGTTATTACAAAATTTTTATTTAACTACAAACGCACCTTTGAATATTTTTTGTATAACCTCGCATTGTCAAAAAGATTTTTCTTTAACTTTATTCTTGTCATTACGAAAAGTACGAACGAGCAACTTTTGGAAATAAATAAAAATCACTACCGAAAGTTTTAGTCGATAGTCGTTGGTAGTAAAGTCAACCGTAATAATTGTCTCAGCAGACAGACCATTCGTGCTATATTGAATAAATTCGACTCGTCATATTGGCTATTGCATGCCTTTGTGACAGGGAGACAATAGCCGGTTGACTTAATAAAAAAAATAGTAAAAAAAAAGCAGTAAGTGCTTCAACTTCGAAACGAGCCAAGTCTACCGATCACAGGAGTTGTGGTAAAGGTCTAGGCCAATATCACAACGAGATCAAATTGACTCAATTGAGGTAGCATTTTTCTTTGAAAATACTGCTGGAAACGTCCTTTGGGTCAACGATGAGCATTGTATAAGCACGATAAACGATTTTTCGTAGCCATAAATTGAAAACATGAACTTGAACGATCTTTGGGTCAGCAGGACAGCGCGCCATGCTGCACACAAGTGAACTTTTCTGTCTCGTTAAAGCCAATTGGCCACCTATGAGCTGCGACGTAATGTCCTGTACTTTGTTTGTAGAGTGCTGCCAAGAACTAATGATATGCGAACAATCTAGTAACGATTCAAGCTTAAAGGTGAATATCGAGTTAGACGTCCGTGAGATAAAAGAAGAAGGTCTTGGAAGATGATGCCTTATTGTGAAGCCAGCCAAGGCAGTCTAATTCATTAAATCGTACTCCGTAAATAAAGGAACTGTTCCCTCTTTGAAATACACAAATGATATACCGCAGATTAATAATTTTTGTAATTTTTTTTTTTTAATTTTTACAAGTAAACCACTATAAAGACCACCCTTTGTATAAGCCTACTTTTGAATATCATATTAATGCGTCCTGGTGTTAACTTCAAGAAGCACACAATTAGCACTCATTTTCTTTTGAAAACATTTAAAATATTCAAAAAATGTGCACTTAAAAATATATTTTATGAAATTAAATTAATTTTAATTAATGAAATAAATTTTCTCACAACTTACTATTCATTTCGTAGCTACTTGAAAAACCAGCAAAATAACTTGCAATCGCGAAAAGCCACAATAACATTTTATAAAACATTGTTATTGGTTTGAATTGAAACTTGAAGTTTAGTTACTTTTTATTTTTTATTTTGCTTAAAACGATTGTTTTTTTCATTAAAAATATTAAATGTCACAATTTTGTATTTGTGCTTTTTTTTTGTATTTCAATTTAATTATTTTTTTATTAATAGTATTTTCTTTTTTGTTTTATTTTTGTTTAAAAACAACACTAATTTTCACAATTTTCGCTGTTTGCACTCCCACAACTTTCCTACACACGCGTCTTTCACATTTCCTTTTACTTTTTCAATAACTAAATCCCTTTTTCGAATCACTGACAACTTTATTAAAAACTCAGGAAAATTTGTCCGCATGCCACAACAGTTAGAATGGAAATGAATGCGGAGATGAGTTGAGAACTGATCGAGGTTGCCGATGGTTGTATGATTCTGTTAATAATGAATTTATACCTACGTACATACAAACGTATTTGTGTATATCGAACAAGTCGGGATCGATAAACGAATCATTCTTGAGTAGTTACACGCACGCCTACAGTTTGCGGAATTTTATGTGTGTGCGTGTGATGTGTATATATGAATGTTGATACCCATACATCCAGTCGTCGCCGTTCATTGTTTTCGCCAACCTCAAAAGGGCTTAATTCTCGTGCCAAATAATGGCTAGTTTTATGATGATCGCAGCAACAAAAAGGCATAGTTTTGAAATAAGATATTCTTTCCTTCGACTTGATTAATTGTACTTTTATAGACACATAGTTGATATTAATTGTACTAAGAGCAACAATTTTTTTTTACAAAATGATGGCATGCACATTGTTCGCACAAATTTAAGTTCTTATAAGACAGTTAAGAAAATACTTTTCGCGTAAAATAAAAAGTACAATGTTGCTATAATACTATTAGTAAACAATTCGTTTTTTTTTGTTTGGAAGATTAACTATCTGAGAACGCTGAGCTTAGTTAATCAAAGCTCTATACTTCATATGCAAGGTGCTGTAACCCAAATTCTCCACAACATTTTCAGTCATACTTTATTTTATTATTATTTTAAATTTTATTATCATTTTAAATTTTATTTTTATATTAAATTTTATTATTATTTTGAATTTTTAATTATATTAAATTTTAAATTTTCTTATTGTTTAAAATTTTATTATTATTTATTATTTATTTTTATTATCATTTTAAATTTTATTATTTTAATTTTATTATTATATTAAGTTTTATTATTATTTAAAATTGATTTTTTTTTATTTTTTTTTATTTTATTACTATATTAAATTTTATTATTATTTTAATTTTTTTTATTATATTAAATTTTATTATTTTAAATTTTATTATTATTTAAAATGTTATTATTATTTTTAATTTTATTATTATTGTAAATTTTATTATTATTTTTAATTTTTTTATTATATTAAATTTTATTATTTAAAATTTTATTATTACTTAAAGAATTTTCAAGTGTTATTATTATTTTAAATTTTTAATTATATTAAATTTTAAATTTTCTTATTGTTTAAAATTTTATTATTATTTATTATTTATTATTTATTTTTATTATCATTTTAAATTTTATTATTTTAATTTTATTATTGCATTTAATTTTATTATTATTTAAAATTGCATTATTATTTTTTTTTTTTTTATTACTATATTAAATTTTATTATTATTTTAATTTTTTTTATTATATTAAATTTTATTATTTTAAATTTTATTATTATTTAAAATGTTATTATTATTTTAAATTTTATTATTATTGTAAATTTTATTACTATTTTTAATTTTTTTATTATATTCAATTTTATTATTTTAAATTTTATTATTATTTAAAGAATTTTCAATTGCCTACCCTACCCTTCCTGCCGTTGTCCATCATTTTGCATGGCACAGAAGCATATGCACGATTTCGCACAAATATGAGAAAGTGTACTCGTACTAAGGCCATTCGTGAGAGCTACATATAATTATAAAAAAGGAAAAGCATTAAAAAAAAATTGTCTTAATTCTGAAAGACAAAAATTCCAAAAACATTTTCATATTTTGTCATTTATATTACTTATATTTTAGAATTCTCTTGACATTATTATCTTTTTTATATCTCCATAAGGTATATAATTTTATAGAATTAGCATAATTTTTGTAATACTGCGTTCTATCTGAAGCTTTGAAGTCCTTTAAAAAACACTACGACAACGCGGTGCTCACGTGTTGCCTCTAACAAGAGAGTTTTTGAGCACTCAAAAGATCCACTTTACAACGCTGATTTGGTACCTAATGATTTCTTTTTCTTACCGAATATTTAAAATAAAATGGGAGATTAACAATTTTTCAACGCCTGTAGAATGCATTGCAGCCTTTGAACAGATTATTTTGGAGGTATCCACTTCCCAGTAGTAAAAGTGCTTTGAAAATTGCTTAAAATCAATGCAGAAGGGTATCGACTTCCAAGGAGAAAAACAGCGAATCCATTTTCATTATTATTTCACTGTGTTTTCATTATTGACAGAAACATCGGCCTCAACTTGTTAACTTTAACACCAATTTTCTCGAAATCTTGGTTTTCGGGCAATAGGTCGATTAAAATGCCCAAGAAAGAAAAAAAACAAAACAAGTCACATGGCCTACTGACATCATCTTTAATAGATTCACCTTGGTTCTGTCATTAATCATGTACTTGTTTGAAGTCAGAGCACTGAAATCGTCCAAATCGCTTGAAATATTTTGATATGTATTCGTCAAAAAAATAAATTAAAAATTTGTCGTGAGGACTTTAAATATCCTCTCAGTCTATACATGTAATAACATATAAAATAAGTATAAAAAATAGAAAATTATTTGCTTAAGAAATATTTTGAATTGGTACTTTTCTCCACTTCTTACTTTGAAACCATATTGAGATAAAATTTCTTCATTACTTGTTTTTGTTATACTATTTCCAGTCACTTTGAAGGCCTCATCCGACTCTCACAGGCCCGTGCACGCGTCGATTTCTCTGCTGAAGTGACAAACGCTCATGTACGCGATGTCCTATGCATTGTACGGCACAGTATTGCCGATACCGCGACAAGCAATTATATTGACACAAATCCCGCCACGGCGAGCGCAGCCACCAGCCAAAGGGGTACAGTGAAAAAATTCATACAAATGTTGCAAATGCGTTCCAGTGCATTGGGAAGACGGATATTCGACTTCGATGAGTTGAAGGATATGGCAACGCGCGCAGGTATCTCATGTGGCGTCAGCAATTTGGTGGAAGTTGTAAATTTGCAAGGATATTTACTAAAGAAGGGACCGAATATGTATGAAGTGATGGCCGATTAGTGGCCGGAAAGGATGAAGAAATGAAGACAAATTACAATTAAATTTAAGTAGATATTAATAGAGAAGGTAGAAATGAAGAATGTGAAAAGCGTTAAAGTTTTTTGTTTTTATTTTTAATTTCGCAGGAAATGATTTTAAGTTACATGTAAATATAGAAAGTTAAGGTTTTAAAGTAAATTTATGTATGTAAACTCTTTTTTTCGTCGCCGGTTTGAAATACATCAGACATCTGGGGCATCTAATAGTAGAAACAGTGCTTTCTAAAAGTGATCGTACCTCAATATGTAGTAGTAAACATCCACGTGAGCTGTTGTTAAGAAAAATCTAATCCTAAAAGGGACCGAATGCCGAATTCCTCTTTTACTTGCTCCAGCGATTTCTTCTCTTCTCGATGTATAGAAAGCAGAGGTGTGGATAATATCCGACCGTTAACCGGCTCATAGCGATTTTGAAAGAATCAGTTGATTTGCTGACGTAATCGGGGATATGGCAGCGGTTTGTTTACAAAAAAATTGAAATTGTGTTGAAAACTGAAATGATATACGAAAAAAAGGCAACGCAGCCTTTGCTCATGTTACTTCCTTGTCGTCTGAACACCGACTGATTGGACGAGTGTGAAATGATCGTGCAGATCTCGGCAAGCGAATACCCCGTGACGTGGCAGCCGAAGTTCCCCTCACAATTAATTTGTTTGTCTCCATAGTTACTGGCCAAACCTGGTAATCTATTATTCTTGGCTGGCTAGTATCATCCGAGGTACCTTCACGTCCCACACATATGTTGAGTATATCGGGGTAGATTCTGGAAATGTTGATCTCTAACCTACTAAAATATCCGGAACGTAATTGTATCACGATAACATAAGAATCTCGAGGCAGTTGAAGCTCTTCGTCTGCGATGGATGGTGCTTGGACTCCGATGACGGTATTCGGAGAGCGGGAGTTGAGGAAGGTGCGCTGTGTGATACGCTGAACCTCATCATTCACTCGGTCTTACCTTTTGCTTACAATTCCGTCGAACATTTGAGCTCGAGGGTCGTTTGAAAAGCCCGCGCAAAGCCAGAGAGATGACACCTCTGGCGCACATCGAGGTTATGTCTAGTTATAGTTAGTAGCATCTTTCGGAAGAACACACACACACCAAGTTTCAGCCAAATCGGTAAATTTCTTTGAATCGAGGAAGCCGTTTGTTTTTTCTTTTCCATCACGGCATCGCACCAGCTTCCGCCTTAGCAATTGTGGTCGGAATGTCAATAGAAATAGGGTTTCAATTCATTTTACATCCACCCTAATCGTCCCTCGGCCTAATATTTGTTCCCCAATTAGAAGAAATGGCTAGCGAGAAAAAAATGTTATTCCATCGAGGCGGTGCTTGCTCAAACGAATGGCTACTTTCAAGGCTTGAGCACATTTTATTATTTGGAAGGGATAAACAAACTAGAACAGCGTTGGAGTGTATAAGCCTGAAAGGAGACTAAGTCGAAAAATATTTATTGGCTGTATAGGGCGGTTGGTTATACAACCAATTTTATCATGGTGGAAGGCTTTTGATGATACGATACCATAAATGCTCTATAGGATTCATATCTGGGCTCTGTGGAGACGTTGACAACAAATGAGGTACTTTATGTATTAGCCACATCTTCACTCAGTGCGCAATGTGTTTGGGATCGTTGTCCTGCTGGAAATAAAAACCATCAGACAATCCCATTTTTTCAGCACTTTATCACAAGTTTTCTTGTCATTCTTCTTCTTAATTGGCGCGATAACCGTTTACGCGATTTTGACCGATTTTAACAAAGCCAGTCGTTTCTTTCTCGTGCCAACTGGCGCCAATTCAAGTGAATCCAAGTCCTTCTCCACCTGGTCTTTCCAACGCAGATGAGGCCTTCCTCTTCCTCTGTTACCACCAGCTGGTTCCATATTGAATACTTTCAAAGCCGGAGCGTTTGTATCCATTCGGTCGACATGACTTAGCCGCTGGATCTTTATTCGCTGCGCTATGTCTATGTCGCCGTAAAGCTCATACAGCTCATCGGCTTTGTTATTTTTTAGCCGCGTTATCGCTATTCTCACCTCGTCATGGTGGGGTAGCAGAACGTCAATTCCGTCGTGGACGATTGGGGTATCGGGATCTTCACATTCTCTAAGACATGTGCAGCTGTTTAACAGGTTCGAGAAGTGTTTCCTCCATGTTTTCTTGTCATTATTTCATCGATAAAACAAGATTGCCAACATCTGATGTTGACATGCAGCCTCAAACCTTGACACCCCCACCTCCATGCTTGACCGTTTTAATTGTATTTTGTGGTTTTAAATCTTCATTTCGCTTCCTCCACACTTTAAGTCGCCCATCATATCCGAAAATATTATATTTCGATTCGTCGGAGAAAATTACTTTGTCCTAGAAGTCAAATTCTTTGAGTTGATGAGTTCTGGCATTAGTTTGATTGACAAAGGGCCTTTTTCTAGCAATTCATGCCTTATATCCATTTCTCTTGATTGACTTTCGCCCTGTATCGGATGAAACAATAGTGTTTAGAGATGCTTGCACTACAGTACCTATATTCGGAGCACTCTCGAAAGGATTTTTTTCTATTGTTCTCTTTCAATTAACTTTCTAGGGCGGCCTGATCTCTGCTTATTTTCGATCCTTTTTGAATCTTTAAATACCTTTTGCACTGCTGCCTTACTCCTGTTGATGGTTGTTCCGATTTCTGCGTATGAGTTTTTATCTTTATGCATGCGTACAACAATTTTTCTCTCCTCTAATGCCAATTCTTTTCGAGACATAATTGGACACGTAGAAAAGTAAACATAGAAGCGAATAAATGAACTTCATTAGTTATACTGAAAATACTAATATTAGTTCGAAGCATTGGCTACTTCGAAGTCTGAGCGTATCAACACTTTTGTTGTATGAATTTCTTACTTACAGTTACATTTTTGCTTGCCGTCGGTGATGCAGCAGCAGACAAATTTGATTCTTTTTTTTTTTTTGATTACGAATGAGTACAAAGTGTATTATTCATATATTAATAAAGTTTTTCAGAATCTATAAAAATGTGCGAAATTTCTTAAAATTATAAAGGGTGTTTTTTTTAGAGGTTAGGTTTTCAAGATGAAATAAAACGTATATAATTTAATGTTATGGCCAAGAATTTAGCTTTATTATAAAGATAAAGGCTTGCCATTATGTTTTAAAAATGATTTCGGGCAAGTGGCCGCCGCGGCTGGCTCGAATAAATTCCAGGCGAGAGGCCCAATTTTCGACCACTTTTTGCAGCAATTGGGGCCGTATGTCAGCAATAACGCGCCGAATATTCTCTTCCAAGACGTCAATCGTCTCGGGCTTATCTGCGTAGACAAGCGACTTCACATAGCCCCACAAGAAATAGTCCAGCGGTGTTATATCGCACGATCTTGGAGGCCACACCACAGGTCCACGGCGCGAGATAATGCGCTCACCAAAAGTTTCCTTCAATAAATCGATTGTTGCGTTGGCTGTATGGCATGTAGCGCCGTCTTGTTGGAACCAAAGGTCGTCCACATCAACATCGTCCAATTCAGGCACGAAAAAGTCATTAATCATGGCTCTATAGCGCTCTCCATTGACTGTAACATTATGGTCGGCTTCATTTTTAAAGAAATATGGACCAATGATTCCCTCTGCCCATAGAGCACACCAAACAGTGACTTTTTGAGGATGTAACGGCGTTTCAGCAATGGCTTGTGGATTATGTTCACTCCAAATGCGACAATTTTGCTTATTGACATACCCATTCAACCAAAAGTGAGCTTCATCGCTGAACAAAATTTTCTTCGATGCGTCGCGCGAACCGAACCATTATTTTCGTAATAAATTTGCACGATTTGCAAACGTTGTTCAGGTGTAAGTCTATTCATTATGAAATGGCAAACCAAACTGAACATAAATCAAGTGACAGCTGTCAAAAAGACTATCTACGAAAAAAGTAGTGCCAACTTGAAAACCTAACCTCTAAAAAGAACACCCTTTACTTAGAAATGGTAGGGTATCAAGATTTATGCTGTGCACTGTGTACTGCCATAGTTGTAGACAACCGGAGAAAAAATAAACTATCTTCCACTTATTTAGTGAATGCCCTTTTTTTTGAATTGGTGATCACTGAACTTTCGAGAAAATGAATTTGGAAAACATAAAAAACTCGTGCCTGATCGAAGGATTTTTCTTTTTTTTTTTAATTTCGATTGTTTTTTAAACAATTAATTATCGTTTTTTTTTCTCGAAAATCTAAAAAATATTTCCTGTGGCCGCCATATTGTTAATGTAAAAAAAAAAGGTTTCAATCAGGCACAAGATAATGTATTAATAAAACTAATTTCTCTTGTCCGATTGATTTTAGGTGAATCTCCAAGGACTCGTGATGATCACCGCAAGGGACTTGTGGAGAAACGGGCTCCACACAAACAGTGATAACTTTTACAATTAATAATTTTTTTTCTGAAAGTCGAAATATGATATCTTAATGCTGTTTTTATTTTTGTAAAATAAAGTAATTGACTAGCAAAAAAAATTATTCCCTTAAGTAGTTTTTATTTTTGCACGAACTTTTCAAACGGTCGTCGTATTATTATGTAACACAATAAAAAGTATCAGGTCAGCCCATAAGTTCGTGCGAATTTTACCCATAATTTCACTTTTGTACGATTTTTGTATACAAAAAATTATTCACGGACTATAACGGACCTATTTATATTTTCTTTCATATATTGTGCATTCAACAAGTGATTTTAATAGCGGATAGAAAAGCACGTGTTGTTAAAAAATAAAATGGAATCTTCGAACGCGTATAAGAGGCATATTTTGTGGTAAAAATGCAACAACTGCTACTGCAGAACAGAACACTGTTCACGAAGAGGATACCGTGAGTGTAAGGACTGCGCAAAAGTGGTTTTCAAAATTCCGAAGTGGTAACTGCGATGTGGAGGATGCCCCGCGCGCTGGTCGTCCTGAAGTCTTTAACTCAGACGCCTTGCCCGAACTCGTGGAAGATGAGCCAAATTTGACAGTCGATATGATAGGTCAGAAGATAAATGCATCGCATGGAACTAATAACAGGCACCTGGTTCAGTTGGGAAAGGTTTCAAAGCTGGGAAAATGGGTTTCGCATAGATTTTCCGTCGGCAACCTTCAGCAAAGAGTGAATGTGTTTTCTTGTGTTCTCAGCTGCTGCAACGGCTTGAAAATGAAAGTTTTTTGAACCGTATCGTTACTGGTGATGAAAAATGGGTCCTTTACAATAATACTGTTCGCAAACACCAATGGTTAGATAAAGATGAAACACCAGAACCGACCCCTAAAGATGGCCTTCGCCCCGAAAAGATTCTCCTGTCTATTTGGTGGGATATGGCCGGTATTGTTTATTATGAGCTTCTGGAGCCAAACCAGACGATAACTGCTGATTATTATTCCCATCAGCTATCAAACTTGAATGAGCCACTTAAAAAAAATGGACCGTCTTTAGTGAATAGACCCAAAGTTTGGTTTCACCACGACAACGCAAGACCTCATACCGCATGCAAATATTAGGCAAGCTGAACGAGCTCGGATGGGAGCTAATGTCGCATCCACCATACTCTCCGGATATTGCACCTTGTGATTATCATCTTTTCCGTGGACTTAAATCCCATATGAGTAACAAGAACTACTCCTCAAAAGAAGCTATAAAAAGGGATATCGAAGCGTATTTTGGCTCCAAGGACAAAACTGAGCTGAGAATTAAAAATTTGCCTAAGTGTTGGGAAGACATTGTAAATAATGAAGGAAAATATTTTATTGATTAATAAATAGTTTAAACATTTTTTTTTTATTAATTTTAAAACCACCTTTAAAAACGCACGAACTTATGGACTGACCTGATAGAAATCAAACAGATTCTTCCATTTTAATTATTTTATGTATATATTTCTATTTCATTCTTTTTAAATATATTCCTCAATATTCTGTTGAAATACAATATCAACTTATCCATGTATTTTTTTATATTCATATGAAGTATAATTTAATTTACTTAAATGTAAGAGCGTACAATGTCTTTTATGCTACATCAGTTTAAATTAACTATTCAATTACCACATTCACTACTAATTTTACTGCTAGGCATTCATTATAGTAACTGTAATTCGTACAATTCTAATTACATATTTCCCCATATCGTCTTATTTGATAGATATTCGTACACTTTATGCATTTTTCTTTAATACTCAACACCTCATCTCCCTTTTCTTATTACTAAGCTCTATGGTTTCTTCTAATCTTTTGAATAAAAGTGGGCATTAGAACGTCTTTTGTTGTGATTGTTTTAATAATTGCAACTTTGCGGTGCTGTGAATTACATTGGTGAATTTACTGCGTTGATGTTTTAGTTGTTTTTTTTTTTTTTGTTATTAAAATTCATTGTAATGTTACTTATTTAAAGTTTTCCATTTCACTATGCATTTTTATTCTAATTTTTTTTTTACTGTACAGAGTTACGCTTTTCTGTTTAACTTGATATCAAACTGAAATACATTTTCTATGAGGAAAACTAAATACTAGAATATACTTTAGGTGCTTTACTAAATACGTACGTACATACTTATACAGTTTACATTATGTTGGTATTTAATAAATATAGATTTGTTCGATGTGAACTTATTTTCTAGTACACTTTTTGAAATGCTGCAACTGTACATTTCAAGCAGATTATATTATATAATATTTAGGTTCTTCAAAAAAAAAAAAAGCATAAAAACAATAATTGGATTTATTTAATTATTAAAAATGGAAAGAATATACGAGGTAAAGTAATTATATTTCAGAACCTAGAATTATGTCGTAATTCATTCAGCTGCCTCTGCCCACTGTAAGTGACTACTAAAGCGTTTAGTGCCGCGTAAATTTGTATATATCGGGATTTCCGGTATTTAATAGGGCTATTCGGAAATTGAATAGTTTTCGGAGTACAAGATCAAGGCAATACGAGCGAAAATTGTTTGTCTGCATCGTGGTTCATATTACCGTAAATATACATATCGCTAGTTTACTTAGTAGTCTTAAGGGGTTATATACAACTACAATTTTCAAAAAATCGTTTTTTTTATTTTATTTTCTTAAGGCGTTATATACCTTGTGTTGGATAAATTCAAAAAATCATAAAGATCGGAGCACTAGAACGAAAGTTACAAACCGTGTAAGCGCGCAAATTATCCATAAATGAAGTGCACGCAAAAATTTAGATGCGATTATCTCGAAGCCGTGTTTTTTGAAAATTACTGTCGCGGTGATCATTATTTATCAAAAACTATTTGACCGATTTGCATAAATTTTTTTTTTTAATTATTCAAAGTTACAACATCGTGAATCTGAACGGTTCACTTTTTATAAATATTTGTATAGTTCGCTGGAATTAATTTTTTTTTTTTAATTTTTCAACCCCTCAAAAATCGTTTGTTTCGTGCAAAGCGGTTTTCATATCGCGACAAATTTTTTGTGGGTAAATAAACCGGTTCAGATTCACTAAAAACATTTTTCTACAATAATCATTTAATTTTTTTGATTTCAGTTGAGCTGCTCATGCGCTACCGTGATCACCGCAAGCCTCTTCTAAAAAACGGTGTTTCGGGGGAGGGGCGATATCAACAATAAATAATAACATTTTTTTTTAAATAAAAACACCAAAATGTATTCTTCGAGAGTTACCCTTCAGTATGATATATACCTCATTTTAATAAAAGTTCTAAAACATATTTAAAAAAAATCATGACACTCGTCCATTTTTTCGGGCTCACAAGGTATATAACCCCTTAAGATAATTAGATAATTTTAGGTTCTTAGTTCATTGTTCGTTGTGAAATGTGTTCGAACGCGTTCGAGTTGTGATTCGAATGAATTATAATAAAACAATGATGAAATTTACAAAAAAAAAAAAATCAAAAAAAAAACCAAAACAAGAAAGGAAAAAACTTCATCAAATATCGAAACGGATTTTCTGTAAATAAGCAGCATATTTCTGTGGGAGCTTATAATTTGACTAAAAAATATTTGCCTTTACAATTAAAATATTCTCTTACATAGTAAATATAATTTTTTTTGTATAATTTTGAACAATAATATATTTAAAAACTACAAACTTCCTACAATAAGTTAAATATTTTTTATATACGTCTGTATATTACAATCAATCTTAAATAAAAATGAACAACACATTCCTCAACATAAAAATAATTACATATAAATAAATACACATATGTATATAAGAATAAATATTATGATTGTATATAAAATATTTAAGCTAATCAGTCTAGAAAAAAAACTAAAAATTTGCTAGTTTTTGAAATGCAAACGAAAAAAAATTTTTGTTCAACTTTCTTAGCCAAAAGCGTTGCCAAATATTCGTTTCAAATTTATTAAATTCGCTAATCAGAAAAGGCTAATATCAATGGATGGCTATGAAAAAATGTTTGTTTACTTCACGTTTTCGAGATTTACAATAATACCAGACTATGTTCACACCTTCAATAAGCGAGCATGCGAACTCCGCGCTGACTACAGGTATTGCTTCGTCCCAAGCAGATTAAAAGAGTATCTGATTTGTATTAAATGCTAGTAAAAAAAAAATACTGGCTTTTGTTCGAAATTTTTGTAAAAGTCGGATGCTAATTTTGACTTTTAAATACAACTACCTGCAAACAGGTATGCCTAGGATCAACAGTCAGTTCGCAACTGCTCGACCCGCACTGTAAACTTAAATTCGTTTTGCTTGCATAATTTTTATTAACTTTTACGTAGTATGTAATTTTTCTTAAAACTCATTATATTTATATTAAATTTTTCTCTAAACTTAACTACAGTGAGTGGGGTGCATTTCACTAAGATTACCGACGCATGTAGTTCGGTGCTGCGTAATTTTTTTTGTTTTGTTTTTTTGCATTTAGGTTTACTATATTTTTCGGGTCATTTTCTATGCTTTATAATATCATTTAAATATTCTTGATTTTAATTAAATAATTTGCTTTTTTTGCATTTATAAATATATCATTAAAACGCTCACACTGTCATCTACACTCATACAAGATTTTTAAAAATAAGCTAATTTGCTGCCTGAGTAAAATAATATACCTACGCCTGTGATAAGGATATTTTAGCAAGCATTTTTATTTAATGTCTTAAAACCAAAAAAAAAATTGTGCCTAATAATTGAAGTAAATCTGATGTATAAGCAAAAACAAAAAAAAAAAATTAAAAAAATATTATTAAAAAAAAAAATTAATAATTTATCAAAAATATTTAAGAATAAAAAGCCATTTACAGAGTGAAATAAACAGTCAAACAAACATTAGAATTAAATTAGCACATCGTTTACTCTCAGAAGCTTATCCTGAATATGCTCCGGAAGTTAGAGTATGTCAGCAGTGGTTTGCACGATTTAAAAGTGGTGATTACAGAAGACAAAGAGCGATCAGGTCCATCAAAATAGTTTGAAGACGAAGAATTGGAGGCATTACTCGTTCAAGATCCATGTTAAACTCAAGAAGAACTTGGAAAAGCATTGGAAGTCACTCAACAAGCCATTTCTAAACGTTTAAAAGCAGCCGGATGCATTCACTAACAAGGAAATTGGGTGCCACACGAATTGAAGCCGAGAGACGTTGAGAGACGATTTTGCGTGTCTGAAATGCTGCTTAATAGCCAAAAAAGAAATCGTTTTTGCATCGTATTGTCACAGGCGATGAAAAGTGGATTCATTACGACAACCTAAAGCGTAAAAGATCATTTGTGAAGCCAGGCCAACCAGCCAAATCGACACCAAACCCGAATATTCATGGTTTGCTCTGTATTTGGTGGGATACTGTGAGCTGTTAAAATCGGGCCAGACGATCATGGGAGAGCTATACAGGCAACAATTGATACGTTTGAAGTAAGCAATAGCCGAAAAACGGCCAGAATGGGCGACCGGACATGGGAAATTGATTTTCCATCATGACAATGCTCGGCCGCATGTTGCAGTACCGGTCAAAAATTATTTAGAAAATGCCTGATGGAAAATTCTACCTCACCCGCCTTATAGCCCAGACAGGGCCGTAGAGAGCATATCCGAGGCCTCGGGGAAAATTGGAAATGCAAATTCTAATTATGTCTAATTCATATAATTCGAATTACTCTCGAGTCCGGGCCCCTCTGAGAACTCCGGGCTGGCTTACTATTTTTTTTTAGAATTTTTTACATTCGGCTTTCGGGCAAGGAAAATCCAATATACCTTTCGACTCACGAAAACCAAAGAAGTTAAATATTAAGACACTAGCATTTTGGTTTAGAGACTTTCGAATTCGAAAATACATTTTTAAGAAGTGGGATTTAAAAAAAATATGAACTAGTGGAAAATAAGCGTTTTGTCTACTTAACTCGCTTTAGTGGCCCTCTCGCCGTCTCCCCCTCTCTTTCTCTTGTTCTTTCTTATTCTCTACTTTCTGCTCACATATAAAAAAGAAGTGATTTTATCTTTTTTTTTAACTTTCGAGATTTAATTTATGTTACTTCAAGATAGTAAAATTCATAATACTTCAAGCTCCCGAACTATATTTGTAGAATCGTTTCTCAAAAATATGAGCGAGCAGAAAATAAGTAAGTTTTGCTTTAAATTCGCTTCTGAGTTGAGTTTTTCAGTGCGCGCGCGCGCCCTTCTGTAAAAAAGTAATTTGACTGCTAAAAAATCAAAAATTAGATTAAAATTTGTTTTAGGACTTCGATTTTTAAAAACATTTTAACCCTATAAATGGCTTTTTATCTTTTCTATTTTCTTTTGAGAGACTTTTTAATATGATTTTGTTGCTTAAAGGAAAAGAAATTCGAGCTGATCATGGAAATTAGTTACACAATAAACTTAAATAAAATAAATTAAAATTAAAATACTTCTTTGCTCTATTTGACTTGGTACGAAAGCACAACAGACGGAAATTTGTACAAAATATTATTTGCTTCGTATGCAAACGATGCTTAGTGCTTGATTGGTTGCTTGCTTAGTGACTGAGTTCAAGGAAGTAAGTGTCGACCAGGCAAATACGCGATTTAATGGAGATGGTTTCCAACGACATTAGAATAAATTAAAAGAATTACAAAAATGTGGTCGTTATATTACAATACTGGACTTGAACTTATAAAATTATAAAGCGAAACAAAAATTAAAATAATAAAAATAAAAATTTCTTAAAAAACGGAAAAAATTTTATAAAACAAAAATTCAAAAAATTAAATAAAGCAAAAATTAAAAAAAAAAAAAAATAAAAAAAAAATTAAATAAAAATTCTTGGTTAATTCCTTTGAAACTGAAGAACTGTAAGTCGTATCCGCATCATATTTATTACTCACTGTTTGGTCTACGAAAAAATGTCTACGTCTCAAAGTTACATTTTTCCACTTGACACGAAATAAAGCGAATTTTCTTATCTATCAAGTCACGAATGTTATTAAGCAAAATAATGGTACTTCTTTTCATTTGAACTCAGTCACTTTCATTGCATGTGTCTTTTCTATGTATGTATGTATATATAAGTAGGTATAACGGTTTTCATATTACTAAAATATTTTACTAAACTACTGTAAGCGTATTCGAGAAATGATATTGTACAATAAGAAAAAAAAAAAATAGTGTAGCTCCTGGAATGGTTGCTTAGCTGTACTGTACTGGTTACAAGTGCTTAAGAGGGCAACAAAATATGTTTTAAATCTCATTGTATTGCTAAGTAAAGTATTTAATTTCGCTTAAAAGAATTTCTAAACTAATCTGTTGCACATCAGTTAAACGTCGAGTTTGGTCTTAATATTAAAATATTTCGTCGTAATTTAATTAGCAATACAACGGAATAAAAGTTACTTTGAAACCTAGTTTGGTTTTGTTTGTTACTGTGACTTTTTACAAATAGGGATATGTCAGGGCAGTTTAAGTTTATTCATTTTAAAGTTGAAATGCCATTTACATGCGCTTAGCTTTGAAAAAAAATCAAACAAAATAAAAAAATCTATAACCACAAATACATATTTTTTCAGATCAAAATAAAATTTCGAAGATACCAGTGAGTGTGCAAATACATACATATGTGACATGTAAATTCGGTTTCTAAAACTAATAACACTCATACAAGTAAAATTTAAATACAAAAGCATAACACATACATACGTCAACACGAACACAATAGTCACGATACAAATTGAAGAGCTGTATTCAACAAATACTCGTGTACTTGAAACCCAGTAGTACTTAGAAGCAAAAGAACTCTCGAAGCAAAATATAAACGAGCACTCGTTTTTCTCTGGCTTCCGAGCAATAAACTAAACTTATTCGTTTTGTACTTCCTTCATACTCGTGCTGTAGCAGAAAAAAAGAGATAACTGCACTTTAAGTATCGTCATACCTGCGCTCCCTTTTTGTTTCCTTCTCCTTGAAATGGCGAAAAAAGTTCAACACAAATTCAAAATTAGATGCAAATGATTTTCAAGCAAAGCCTGCCGTTAAATGAAGTAATGAAGGAGCTGAGACCGAAGAAAGCGGAATTCAGGATGTTTGCTTTTAAGTCTGTCGCTGTAAAGAAGCTTCGGGCACTTTGCTACCAAGCAAGATCGATGATTATAAGCATTATTTTGAAAAAACAAAAATATAGGTATAAGCAGTTGAACTCCTCGTACTGCAACTCACGCGTTTTCCTTTTATAAGCGTTTTTTTTTTCTAGTTTTTTTAACAGAAATTTTCATATTTATACGTTTCTGCATGGTTTAGATCTGAGTACCAAAAATGAAGCTCAAAGTGAGAACGAGTGCGGTAGCTCAACCTCAACTATTCAACTTTCGACTGGACTCAGACCAAGCAACTGAATTCGAATACCATTTTATAAACCATGAAAATTCGATAAAAAGATTAGAACGAATAAGTAAATTTTTTTTTTTTAATTTGGTTATTTCTATGCGTTTTTGTTTTTAAGTAGAGACTTTCCATACCAGAAAAACGCGTTAATAGGACATCAACTGTGTATTCGGATTTCAGATTTTTAATAACTAGCAAAATCTCTAACAACACTCCTTCATTGCACGTTTAGGTGGTAAACTCGAGTTTCTGTTCACTTCTTCAGTGTTCATTTAGGAGCTAAACTGGAGTTTTTCTGCATGAATATAACCCATGAAGGTACGAATTATACAAAACCAAACACTTATACAGAGCAATATATGTGGAGTACAAGTAATCATATACTCGCAAGGGAGTATGCCGGAAATAATCGAACGATTCTAGGCATTACTGGGCAACAAATACTCGTTGACATCGAGACAAAACATATATACACATGCATACACACGCAAAAAAAAAACTATAAAACAACTCAAACTTTATAATGAACTAACAACTAATTCGTAATTCAAATTTTGAATGTCACATTAAAAGTACGCAGCTCCATTGGATTCAATGTTATCTCGGCGAACGAGTTCAGCCGTTTACGTTCACCTTCGCGCAACAAGCCGGTCAAACTTGTTGTCTCCAATCGCACAATGTGCAACCTATTGAAACCCATCTGCCCCAGACCGTTCGCAGATGCAGCACAAACGCGTGTTATATCGATATTCTGCCCGACCGCACAATCATAGCCCTGTCGCTGCAGCACCATTAACGCTGAGGCGGATGGGAAAAGCTGTAATTGTTCTTCGGAGAGCGTACGCAAGTTCAACAGGTGCAAATCACATGGCAGTGCGCCATGATCGAGCAGTGTTGCCTTCGGCTTTAGTTGCACTGCTGGCGCATCGAATGTCTCGACATAGTATAAGTTCGGTGGATAGCGTAGCCCATTTGCAAGTTGATTGGCCAGTAGACTGGGTATTTGGTAGGAGTTTTCATTTTTCGTTGGCATATCTTCGATGAGTACCCAGAATTTGTGACGTGTCAGACGGCTGTCGACTATACCTTCGCCCATGCCACGATAATCGTCGTAGAGTGTGCGACGATCGAGCATTACTTCCAGTTGACCAGGTTCATAGGAGGCAGCGCCTTGTGCATGTGTGGTCAGCAATGTGAAACGTACGTGAGAGTCCTGTATGAAAGCGCCACTCGTGATGGGAAAATAGTTGCCCTCAATGCCAATTGTGGGCACTTTGATGCGTCTGTAAGGTAGATAATGGAAGGTTTTTATAAAACAATTGATTGAGTATTGATATTGCAAAAATGCGTTAAAATTAGTACCTAACGGCTAGGTGATATAGAAGGCAAAAAAATAGTTTTAAATACAAATCAATCTGGCCTAATGCTCATACGTGTAAGTATTTGTAATGTATCTGTACCAAATGTGTAGGCATTAGCTTGAAAGAAGCTTTCTCACGCACTTATCTTAACCCGCATGAGTTTTTCATCTTCGGCGACCCCCTGAAAAATTATTTGCCTAGAAATGTTCAGGAACATTTTAACCTTCTAATAGCCTTTTTGAATGACCTTTCTTTAAAGCTGTTTTGAAAGGGTAAAATTGTCCATTAAATTAGATGTTTGAGGATTAAAATCTGCTACAAAAAGCTCCCCGTTAAATTCTACTGTAGAAGTCTGAGGACGTAAATTTCATTTGAAGTCGTTTTATACATCACATTTTCGATAAAATGCGTTTTCGGTCAAAAGATTAAAACTTCTACGAGGTGTGAACAAAAATCCGACTATCCCCTGGACTAGTACTGTCTTCGACAAAGTTAGTCTGGGACACATCCTTTTCATAATTATTAGAGTTTGCTTGTGTTGCGTAACATTTCTGTAAAATTGTTGGACTGTGCTATTAGAGTTAGTCGTTTGCAAGCAAATCAATTAATCTTTGTCCAGTCGGTAGTCAGGTTGAAAAAAAATTGAAATGCGTTTTGATTTTCGAGTCTGGTTGATGCTAGTGTGTAGGTTGTATTTAAGAAGTTGAATAAAGTGGAACAAATTAGTTCTTTTTGGTAAAAATGGTAGCAAAAAAGTATTTTCTTACTTAAATGGAAACAAACTGCGAACGGGGTAAGAAATAAATTTTAATTAATATTTCAATGTAAAAAATGGAACAAATAGAGTTTATTAGCGGAAAATGCCAACTCTAATATTAAAACAAGAAATTATTTCACCTAATCCAAGATTTTACTTTGTGAATTATTTGTTAAATTTAAAACCGATCGCGAAGTTGCGAAGCTTCGCCAATATGAAACTATTTTGTTAAAAAGAAATAAATAATTGGCACGTGCAATTCTGCTAGGTGTTTGGCCGAAATCCTCCTCCTATTTGTAGCGCGCGTCTTGTTGTTGTTCCACAAATGGAAGGACCTACAGTTTTGAGCCGATTCCGGCAGATGGTTTTTTATGAGGAGATTTTTCATGCTGGTACTGTGTTTTGCTAAGCCTCCTCTGGACACTTCATCCATCCAGGGGAAGGTGGGCTCATTATAAACCAGTTCCGTCAATCGCAACTTTTTTATAATGAAGTATGCAATGTTACCGATCGCGTCGGGACTATCCAATTCTTTTCCCGTTGTAACTCTTTGGGAAATGCTAGTCTTTGCAAAATATGAATTCCGTCTAAATCACCACATCCGATCTCGGATTGCGTCAATTACTCTATTATGTTCTGACTTAATAGGTATGTATTTCATGTCATACTACCCCAGTCCTGAACACACCGATGAAAACTCTTTAGCGAGTTGTTGCTCGTAAGCAGCCCATTTTGAAAATGAAATCTTTTTTCTACAAATTTTACTTTTCCTCCACTTTTACTCAAAATTTCTAGTGTCTTGCTAAGGGAGCCGATTTGTCAAGAGAGAATGAGAAAGCTGCTTACTGAGCAAACCTTTTATCATTGAATCATGGTGTGTAGGCACGTTGTTATTCTCAGTTGACAAACGATTAATTTTTTTAGATACAGTGATGTTTGCATGTTTGTTGGTACTTTTTGTGAGTGAAAATAATTGGGCGTGCCATTCACGAGTCAAATATTAGGTCTGTTCATGAAGCAAATATAATAATTTTTGTAACAGGTGTTTCATGTATCCAAACCACTTGCAAGCAGGGGAAAGTGAGAGAGCAAAATGAGCAATGTGCGATTTGAGTCAAAGTGGAAAATATCAATAAAAATGGTGATTAAAATAGAGAATGTAAGTAAATATATTTTAGAGAAAATTTATGAAGTTTATTTGACAATATACTAGGGCGGTTAAAGAAGTACCCGTGATTTATGACAGAGGACGTTCCTGAAGAAACGTCAAACGACGCAAAACAAATTTCAGACTTATTAATAGGTTAGTTTGGATTTGGCAGCTGTTCGCGTAAGACATGTTTCGAGATTTTCGCTAAAATAGGAAAAACCAGTATCGTTCGGTAATTCACTTTTTGTTTTTGGATGAGGAAAAATGCGAGCAGATAAAACCAAAGTTGGATGCTGTCTATGCTGACGATTCGCCATCTATGACTACAGTTAGATATTGGGTAAAAGAATTTAAATCCGTTTTTGATGAGGATCGACCGCGATAGAATTCTCGCTGATCTAAGAATGAAAATGCGCAAAGTAATAGAGGCCATAGGTGTGTCGACGGGACAGGTAATTAATATTTTACATGATAAGTTGGCGATGAAAAAATTGTCGGCCCGATGGGTGCCGCGATTGCGAACGGTGGGGACAACAAGCGGATGCGGCTGTTAACATCGAAACAGTGTTTGGAGCAATTTAAGCAAGAGCTGAAGGAATTTTTGCATCGAGTTGTCACCATTGATGAAACCTGGATTCATCATTACACACCAGGAACTAAGCAACAATCAAAACAATGTATTTCTCCCGGTGAATCTGCTCCGAAGAGGGCGAAGTCTGTCCCATAGGCCGGAAAGGTCATGCCGATGACGATTTTTTGGGATGCGAACGGCGTCATACTCAAGGACTTTTTCGAAAAAGGAACAACGATTACTAGGCAATACTACAGTGAGTTATTGGACCGCTTTCAGAAAAAATTTAAAAAGGCACATCCGCATTTGACAAAAAAGAAGGTGCTATTTCACCACGAATGTGCACCATGAATGTGCATCCGGAATTGTCGCCGCCAAACTGCATGAATTACGTTATGAATTGCTAAGTTTTTCGCTTGTTTGAAAGAAAGTTTTGCCATTAGAAATGCATTGACCGAATTGCGCTATTTTAATTTTTAGTTGAATTATCGTGTGACGGAGGGGCAGTTAGATATACATCCTATTAAAAAAACGCGCGTTACACATATGTCTAATTTTTTTTGCTGGAATGTTGGTACAACTGTCCTCTATAGTGTCGCTGAGTTTGAGCGTGATCTGTCAATTAGCTTGTTTTTGGCATTTAATTATATCAGTCAACAGCAGGCGTGCTTTGCGATTTTCAATATGGATAAAAATATTGAACAACGAGTTTGTCTAAAATTTTGTGTTCTGAATGGGATTTCGTGTGCCGAATCGTTGCGGAAAGCCTATGGCGAGTGTGCTTTATCAAAAACACGGGTCTACGAGTGGTATAAGGCTTTTGCAGAGGGCCGAGAAGCCGTGGAAGATTCGCCCCGATCTGGTCGCCCATTAACGTCTTCAACGGATGAAAGCATCGACAAAATCAATAAAATGGTACTGGAAAACCATGATTAAAGTTTGAGGGTGGTAGCTCGCGACCTTAACGTGTCTAACGAATCAATTCGCAATGTTTTTCACCATCAATTGGGCATGAGACGCGTGGCTGCTCGACTCGTTCCAAGAGAGTTGAATTTCTTTCAAAAAACTCATCGGAAGAAGGTGTCTGAAGACATGCTTGAGCAAGTGAATTCGGACCCAACGTTTATCCAGCGCATTATAACAGGTGATGAGTCATGGGTATATGAGTTTGACAGTCAACAGGCGGCTAAATGGCGCTATCCACTTGAGCCGAAACCCAAAAAACACGTCAAAGTCGGGCAAAAGTGAAAGTCATCCTACTCGTTTTCTCTGCTTATCATAGTCTTGTGCACTGGGAATGCATTCCAAATGGCTCTACGGTAAATAAAGAATATTATTTGGAAGTTATGCGACCTTTGAGAGAGAACATGCTTAGGAAATGTCACGATTTGTGGAAAGAAAACTCCTGGATCTTGCACCATGATAGCGCATCGTCTCACAAGACTCATATTGTGAACACATTTCATCGAATAACCACCGTATTCATCGTATTCATCGGATTTAGCCTCTGTGACTTTTTCCTTTTCCCAAAACCTAAATTCCCACTCCGCGGACGCGGGTTTGAGTCGATAGAGGCTATTAAGGAGAATACGCTGAAGGAGCTGAAGAAGATCTCTTCAAACAAAATAAATGTTGATGATTAAACAATTTTGTTGTGTTTTATTGAACAATTACCGGTACTTTTTTGACAGAATGTACATAGCTTTGTAAGTCGGTTCTTTTTCTAATTATAAACAATTCAGTTTTGTTTTTCTTACTCTGTTAAAAAGAAAATATTTATATGTGCGTATGCACACTTGATGCCTTAGTCTATGTACGTATATATTTGTATTCTGAGCTTCAAGCAAAACAATGCTTATTAATATACACATATGCACGTACATATAACCGCACACACAGGGCACGCACGTTATTCCTCTAAATGCGTCCAAAGCTAAAATTCTATGCCTAGCGACTACAAGAACCAAATGCATTAATAGGCGCACCCGTAGCGGCCATGTTGTTGTTGTTGTTAACAGCATAGGTAGCCCTGTCAGTGTAGCCATATCATCGTTCGTCTTCGTCTAGCTCATCTAAGGGTAGGCCCAGGAAACATGCTGTTTCGACAGGTTGGGTCCAAAGGGAGAGGGGGGTTAGATGAGTCGGTTTGAGGGGGCATGTGAAGAGGTGGTTAGTGTCGTGCGGGGTACCTTCGCATGCCGGACATGTGTTTGGTATGTCGGGGTCGATTCTGGATAAGTAGGAGTTTAACCTGCTACAATATCCAGAACGTAGTTGTGCCAATGTTACACGGGTCTCACGGGGAAGCTGGAGCTCTTCATCTGCGATGGGTGGTGGTTGGACTCCGATTACGGCATTCACAAGACGGGAGTTCAAGAAGGTGGTAACGGTCTCCCGGTGAATGTCGTTTATACTCTGTCTAAATACTGTCCGGTCCAGTAGGTTACGGTCGGTCTTGTCCTGGATATCGCCAGCGTAGTCAAAGAGGTGTCTCCTGACGTGCCTGGGAGGCGGCTCGGGCTCAAGCAGGTGTCTGCAGGGATGAGACCTGCGGTAACATCCGAGCAGGAACTGCTTGCTGAGCAATTTATTGTGCTCCGCAACTGGGAGCATTTGTGCCTCGTTGTGAAGGTGTTGTATAGGTGACATCAGGAGGCACCCGGTCGCTGTCCGAATGGCGGTATTTTGACAGGTCTGTAGCTTAGTCCACTGCGAATCACTAGTTCCAGGCGACCAGACAGGCGCGGCATAGTTGAGAACCGGCCGGCCAATTGCCTTAAATGTCGAAAGCAACAGTTCTTTGTCTTTGCCCCAAGTGCTGCCGGCCAGCGATTTGAGGACCTTGTTGCGATTTTGGACTTTAGTGGCAATTGCGGTTGTATGCGCAGAGAAGGAGAGCAAGCTGTCAAAGGTTACACCCAAAATTTTGGGGTTATTCACAGTCGGAATTGGTGTGTCGTCGACTTTTACCTTAAGGGGCAGCTTGACCTCCTTTGTCCAGGTGGTGAAAAGGGTCGCCGTGGACTTGGTGGGGGAAAGTTGTAGATTCCTCGCAGTGAAAAAGCGAGAAAGGTCGGTGAGGTAGACGTTCACTTTGGAACACAGGCCATCGATGTCATTGCCCGACGCCATTATCGTGCAATCGTCAGCGTATGAGATCAGGGAAACTCCCGCTGGTGGTTGGGGGAGCTTCGAGATGTAGAAGTTAAAAAGCAAGGGTGAAAGGACACCACCCTGCGGTACGCCTTGCTTAATCTTCCTCTGCTTTGACATTTGATCTCGAAAAATCACTGACGAGTGCCGACCGCTCAGGTAGTTCGCGGACCACCTCTTCAGCCCTGGCGGGAGTGTCGACTGATAAATGTCATCTAGTAGCGTGGAATGGCTGACTGTGTCGAAAGCCTTTTTCAAGTCCAACGCTACTAGGACAGTCCTCTCGCAGGGGCGGTTTTGGTTAAGCCCGCGATTTATCTGGGCGTTTATGGCGGTGAGTGCAGTAGTGGTGCTGTGCACTCGACGGAAGCCGTGCTGATGTGGGGCTGGGGCCAGGTGTTTCGTAAAGAGTGGGAGTAGGAGGGCTTCAAGTGTCTTCACTACTGGGGAAAGGAGAGTTATCGGCCGATAAGACTCCCCTTGGTTGGCGGGTTTCCCAGGTTTCAGTAGTGGGACCACTCTCCCTGCTTTCCACTTTTCAGGGATGATGAGAGTGGCCATGGACAGATTGAAAACCCTTGTGAGATATCCTACTCCCAGGGGTCCCAGATGCTTCAGCATCAGCGCGTTTAAGCCGTCCGGGCCAATGGCTTTCGATGATTTCGAACTCTTGATGGCCCCCTGAACCTCATCACCGGAGAAAGTAAGTGGCGCACTGTTGTTCGTCAGTTTGTGCAGCCTTCTGGTAGCACGACGCTTGGTTCTGTCGCCCGGAGGATGCAATATAAAAAGCCGGCTGAAGTAGCTCGCGCATCTCTTCGGGTCCGACGAAGTGCAACCGTTAAAGGTGATAGCCACCTTGTCGTTGTGCTTCGTCGGGTTAGACAGAGACCTAACGGTGGACCAGAGCTTACTCACCCCAGAGGTGAGGTTGCAGGTCTTCAAGTGCTCAACCCATTTAGTCCGCTTATGCTGGTTTACCAGTTGCCGGATCTCCAAATTGAGATCCCTTATGCGGGGATCCCCGGGATCGGCCTGGCGTAGGTGATCACGCTCGTTCGCTAAACTGGCTGCTTCGGCTGGGAAATGAGGACGAATGTCCTTATAACTTCCAGCAGGGATGAAGCGAGCCGCAGCAGCTGTGAGCACCTTGCGGAATGCGCGTTCGCCTACGCGCACATCAGTGGGGATGGGAAGAGCGGCGAAGGTGTCCTCAGTGAATTCCGTGAAGCCGGCCCAATTAGCTTTTTTAAAGTTAAAATAGGACCGGTGATTCGCGGAAACGAAGTCGGCAGGTCTCTCGATCGAGACGATAATGGGCAAGTGGTCTGATGCAAGCGATAGCATAGGTCGCCACGTTATGCTATTTATCAGACCAGCGCTAGCAATTGTTAGGTCAGGCGAGCTGCTGCAATTGCCCACTACCCTGGTGGGGGCGTCGTCGTTCACTGTGCTGAATGTCGAGTCGTCTATCTGCTCTGCCAGTTGCTGTCCCCTACGATCATTTGGCAGGCTTGAATGCCAAAGATCGTGATGCGCATTAAAGTCACCTACAACCAATCGGTTTTCACCTCTGAGGAGCGCACCTATATCAGGGTGATATCCTGCCGGGCAGCAGGTGACAGGGGGTATATATATATTAAATATTTCGAGCTCGGAATCGCCTGACCGGACAGCTATGCCTTGACATTCTAAGGTGCTGTCCCTGCGGTCGATTCCTTCATCGATAAGACGATACTGCACAGTGTGGTGGACTATAAACGCTAGGCCACCACCATTGTCTCGCTCGCGATCACGTCTGTGCACGTTATAGCCATCCCTGGTGATCAGAGATGACCTAGCGTGCAACTTTGTTTCCTGGACCGCAGCTATCTTGATACTGTGCCGGCTCATAAAGTCGACTATCTCGTCGACCTTGCTCATAAGTCCGTTGCAGTTTATTTGGAGAAGCTTGAAGCTTCTCGGCGAGGTCAGTGTAATCCGGGGGGTGAGGGACGCGTGGTATTGTCTGCGTTGGGCCTGCTGCGCAATCCACTGTGGCTGTTGCGGCCTGATGGTGATGGGCGGCCGCGCCTCCGAGGGCGGTTGTGGGTGCAGAGCTCTGCAGCAGGGGGCAACGTAGGCAGTTGTCCACTCACGGGTGGTGCGCAGGCCGGAACATCTCCGAAAATGGCACCAGCCATTGCAGGAATTGCACTGGACTGTTACCAGATTCCGAGGTATTACGGCCTGACACACGGAACAGACTGTGCGGGGGACCAGGAGCTGCTGGTTTGTCCCCGCACTGGGGTTGGAGCTGGAAGGAAGGGGAGGGGTTGAGGGGGAGTTGTGTTGCTCCGATAGGCTCCTCACCGTGGAGGTGTTTGTGGTGGTGGCGGTTGGTAGTGCCGGCCTATCAGGGGGTATGTTAGCCGTGGAGGCATTAGACGCCTGCTGGCGGGAGCAACACTTGGCCACATACCGTGTGGACCACTCCCTATGTGACTTAAGACCCGAGCAGGTCTTAAGGTGGCTCCACCCGTTGCACTTGTTGCACCTAACCGAGGTTGAGTTCGTGTGAAGCCGTTTGTGGCAGACGCAGCAGTAGAATACTTCTGGCCCAGGGTTGGATTCGATTCCAGCTCTGAGGAGAAGTATTTGGAGCAGGGTTGCTGCGGGAGTTTGCTCCTGTGACGTAAGGCGGGGGATGGTATGAGTTTCACTAGACAGGGCTAGTATACTGGGGCGGCAGCCCTTGGTCGGGAAAAACCCGAGTCATTCCGGTACGTAGAACCGGCTACCCGTAGCGGCCATCATTCTAGTTGCCATAGCACTGAACAGTCTGAAATAGTCGCGGCGGCGTCGAACAGTTTCAACTATTCTACTGTACAACAAAAACTCATCATAAAATATATATGTATAAGGTATAGCTCTCTCTCTCCTTTTCCTCTACGTTATATCTTTTTTCTCTCTCGCGGCACGAAAATGACCAAAACGTTGCATGGCTTTGAAATTTTACTCTCCATTTTCCCACGTCCATCGACGCCTAAGAAGTTTCACTTCAAAAATAGAAAAAATCGGTTTTGTGAAGAAAGTTATACGGTTAGGTTGTACAATTAACTTCCTCGTGGATTTCTATGCGATCACCAGAAAATTTGAATGAGATTCACCCGGAACTGAATTACAGAATCTGCTTTATAATCCATTAGTGAAAAATCGCCCCGTGTACAAATAAGTTGACCTTCTTTACTAAAATGACTTAACCTCTACACACTCACTTGTGATATTGGAAACCATTTTGATCACTATAAAACACCGGCAACTCGGCTACTGTATCCGCCTCTTTAAGCACATCGTCACGTTTCACTGTTATAATGTTATCCACGTCAGTGACGAAACGCATGAAAAGCTCTGTTTCACGATTCTTCGGTGGTGGCTCGAAATCTATATCGTTCTCTATGTACATGGCTGCATCGAGGTGGGTATGGGTGTTGAAAATACGCACAGTATGCGCCAAAAAGGGGCCATAGATAACAGTAACATCACTAGCGATGGGTCCTGAAGAGATAATGATACGCACATCCTCATACTGATCGAGCACATCCTTTTCGGCTTCGTTTTGTTCGGGATCGGTCTTGAAAAGGTAGGCACCCGAGTGGAATTGTGCGCTGCGATAGGCGGCAAACTTTATAGCGCACTGCATGGGACGTAGAGCTTGCTCGTTTTGGCTCTTGCGTGTAATGGTCTTGAGAAAACCACTCTTTTCGTCGAAGAGCAATCGCATGAAATTGTTTTCCAGTTGTATATCCCCTATGAGAAAAAATTGAAAAAAATTGTAAATTATTTAATTAATTTATATTATTCCAACAAATAAATTCCATACCTGATGGTTTTGCTCTGATCACAAAATCTGTGCTAGCATTTGGTGCCGTTGGCGCCGACGCATCAGTACAACCATCGCAATAAATTGTAGCCATGGTTGGACGACTAAAATTCTTTTCATCCACCACCACAAGACTATATGTCGCCAGAGTGAGAGCATCCAATTCAGCAATGAACATCACCTCATATTGGCGCGTGGAGACCCGTATGCGTCCCATGCCACTATTGGCACCCACACCAGCACCCAGTCCCATTTCATAGGCATCTGTTATATTCCAAACTGGATTAATTTGCATTAAGCGCATTTCCTCGCCACGTTCATTCAACACCTTAACATTCGGCACTGGCGATCGTAGGGTTATCACCTCTAAGCGTTTTTGTGCCAAAGAGTTGAAGATCACAAAAGAAGCGGTGCCAGCATTCGAGTTCAAATCTTCAAACTCATCAACAATACCATTGCCACTCAAAGGTATTGGTGTCTTTCGCGCTAATTTACTGAAATTGTCACGCTCCAGCTCGCTCAGCAGGAAATTGTGTCGCTCACTGCCATCTTGCAAGAGCATTTCAATAGTGGATTCCTGCATTTTCACCGCATCCTGTATGCTTTCGAACAAGCGCATACCGTAATCACGCATTACTTGCGCCTTTGAAGTGCCTGTAATGGCATCATGATGTTGGAACAGACCCAGATTACGACGCGCATGTATCATTTTTTCATAGTTCTTCTCGAAGATCTTTATAGCGTTGACATGGTGCTCCTGACGTGCAGTATTGTAAGCGATAGTGAAAAGTATCTCGGCTGCCCGTAGGTTGTGCTCTAAGTCGGCGCTAAGCAACTTGTAAAATGGGCGTGTGGTGTAGTAGCCAGACCAGTAGGCGGGGCGACCCTCTGAGAAGATATCTGAATAGACGAAAAAATCGCCTTTGAGTGTCGGGAAGGAGGTGGTGCGGCGACGTATCTCGTTGAAGTAGTCGCGTGGTGTGCCTGTGCAGGAGAAATTTATGCTGTTTTAGTGGAAAGCAAGCAAGGAAAGTATATAGTAAAAAATAAATACGAGTCCCACCAACTAACCAAAAGAAATGTCCACATTATACAGTCGCTTATTGGCCATTATGTGATCGATTAATTTTTTATAATTCGTATATTGCTGATCCACTTCACGCTCCTTATTATAGCGGAAATCATCACCAACCGGTATGAGCGCCACGTTGTGTGGAAACAAAGAGGCCGTGCGCGAGTATTGTTCCAACAAGATTTGCGCTTTGGATTCAACATTATCATCGGTTATAAATTGCGCCTTCACCGAATATTCTGTATATTCGCCTGGTATTTTACGGAAATCGAAATTCAAACATATGAACGGATGTGGACCGCATGAGCCCTTAATTGAGTATATGTCAAAGGGCATATTGTGTGTTAGTAGCTTGCCATGTTGTGTTGGCGCTTTGCCGCGTTGCTGCCAGTATGGAGCCCATATGAAATCACCCTTTTGTTGGCGCGCAAACCACTGCTTCCAGGCATAGTGTATACGTTGTATGATTGCGCCTTCGAAATTACTGCCCGACAGCAGATATGGTACAGTGCTGCCATGACCGAAGGGATCGATCGACCAGCCAACGGTTGGTGTGACATTGAGATTGTTGCGCAACCACTGATGCCCTTCGATGAGTTGATCCAACATGGCATAAAGATGTACATTCGCCTCGTCAGTCATAACCCAACCGCCGGTAGTGATTTCAAAACGACCCGATTTGATTAGTTTTTTCAACGCGCGCTGTTTTGTTGGGTGCGCCTGATCCCACCACAATTGTAGGAAACTAATTTCGGACCAGATGAACGTCATGTCGGTGTATTCTTGCATTTTTGTGACGACCAAATTGAGTATCTGCCGCGAATCCGATTGGAAATAATTAACGAATGTCTTCAGCCAGCCGGGATCGTTGTGCGAGTGTGGTACCACGAAAATCTGTCAAATGGAATTTAATTAAACGAAAGTGCATAAAAAGGTCCATTTCAAAGCAAAAGAGATTTCGAAACAAGAGCTTATCGGGAATTGATAAATTAAAAAGCCGGTATAAAAAGATTGTCAAAATTTCCATTTCAAGTGGTCCACGTATTTAGCACATGGTCCCCAATTCTTCTAAAACTTGGTATATTTGTAGGCTTAATTATAATAGAAATAAACTGAAAAAATGTTGCAACAAAAACTAATAATTTTGCGATTTATTCAATGTTGAGAATTTTGGTATAGCGATTTTTGAAGAGCAATATTTTTGGCTACTTTTGAAATTTTTATAAAATTAAAGAAAACAAAAATTACATACATTACTTTGCTAAAAAAATTTGTTAAGAAAAAAACCTATTTTTAAGAAAAAAATCAATTTTTTGTTTTGTTAAAAATTTTAAGAAAAAAAATTTCTTTTGTTAAAAATTTTAAGAGAATAATTATTTTTTGGAAAATTTTCCAAATAAATCCCACAGATTTTTTAATTCTATTTTTTATTAATAGCTGAAATTATACTCAGTAATCCCAAAAAAAAGTTTCATATTTGCATCCCCATACCTTTTAGAATTAGATTCAAGTACATTAGGGCGAGTCGATTTAAAAATCGCTCATTGCTCTGTGAAAATCGTAGGGATCAAAATAAGAATCTATGCCGAAGGAACCATACCTCTAAAACGAATTCTGATGTCCCCCAATTTGGGTCGAACGAAAAATCCCACTTTGACCCATTTAGAGTGCTCCAATCGAGTCCAAATGTATGACCGACCCCCACTAACTTTGGACGACCGATCCACCCATGCCAGTGGCACACCCCCTGGAACTCCCCTTGGGGGGTTCCCCATACAATCATTTCAAAATATCACCATTTTTGGCCTTTACATGAGAAAAGAAACTAAAAAGTTCGACCCAAATTGGGGGACATCAGAATTCGTTTTAGAGGTATGGTTCCTTCGGCAAAGTTACTTATTTTGATCCCTCGAATATGATTTTCACAGAGCAATGGGCGATTTTTTTGCCTCCCCACAAATCGACCCGGCCTAAAGTACATACAGTGCAAAATATAGGGTTTTCCAAACAGAGGTGTTAATTTGATATTCAAAGAAAAATACTATTTTTTAACATAAATGATCGGATGTTTATTTCATTATAAAGAGGCAAATGACCACCATGCCCGCGCGCGCAGGACAATATCCTTTCCATCAAATTTTCCATAACCGAATGGCAAAGTGGCTGCCCTTCATTCCATCTTTGAGGTCTTGAATCGACCCTGGGCTGTTGGCGTAGACCTTTTCTTTCACGTGGCCCCAAAGAAACAAGTCACAAGGTGTTAAATCACAAGATCTCGGTGGCCAATTGTGATCACCTCTTGGAGATGATAGAGATAACACGGTCCAGAAACTTTTCCCGTAAAAGATTAATGGCTTCGTTGCTTGTGTGGCACGTAACGCCGTCTTGTTGAAAATAAACGTTGTCCAGATCAATGCCATCCAATTTCGGCCATAATACCACCATTCACCATTAATACCTCTTATTGGAAAACTCATATGTACTGGTCTAGCGAGCCCGTTTGCAAATGCGATCTAGGTGTTGATACGTACATCAAGCAAGCAGAAAATTAGTTGGCGTTAAGTACTTGAAAAACTCGAAAAGGCTCGAAAACTTATGGGAGTCCCAGTATGAAACTTGAAGCGATTTCTGAGCATATTTTAAGCTTTAATAAAAAATAAACCTGTTTTTTTTTTTTAATTACAAAAAAGTGTATATATTATATATATTTTCCCAAATATTTTTAACAGAAAAATATAAGCATAATTTTTTATGAAAAAAAAATTGTATATTTTAAGTATATATTTTACGAAAAAAACTAAAGATTTTAATTTATAAAAATGTGAATAATAACCGAAGATTTTTCTCTATCGTTCTATATCACAATTTTGTATTTTAATAAATCTCAAAATTATTAAATTTTTCAGTTTAAAAAATATATGCAAACCAATTTTTATAAGAATTGACGCCACTGTTCAAAATACTTGGATTACTTGACATGGACTCGCTCGCATAAAAAAATGTGAAAAAAAAATCCTTTGCGTGAGAGTTTTCTAATACGGTTAAGTTAGTTTCTCATTCCGCTTCAATTTTTTTTACTTTTACTTTCAATTCAATTCGTATTAAGATCAAATTTCATTCCGACAACTCAAAAGTCAAAATGTTTGAGTCCATCAGAATTGATTGGTATAAGCATAATGTAGCATTTGCTGGGAATCGAATAATAAATAAGAGGTCGAATGTAAAATTTTACCTACCTTCAATGGCGGCCGTTTGTAATCTTTCTTTTGTGCCTCAAAGCGTTCTTCAAAGCCGCGATCCCAATACTCTTTTGTGTGAATCCATTCAGGCTGCAAATATAGAAATAACGAAAGAGGTAAAATATCACACTGCTTTAATTATTATAACAATAGGCGACTAAAATCTTTGATACGCTAAGAACGCAAACAGAACTAGATCACTCAAATCTTGTCTTCATCAAATTATATACGGCGTTCCGCTATCCGATTGCAACAAAGTACAATTACCAATGTGGCGACTGAACACTAACAAAGACGCAGAAGCTGATTGATTGCCGCGGAAATTTTCAAATATGTAGGAAATTGTAATTTAGAAACGGTAAAATGTACCTACTACAGAGATCTAAATGATATCTCAGAAACAGTGAAATGTTTTTTCAAAATAGTCAATTGTACTTCAGGAATTGCAACAAGTTTCTGAGGAAGCTGAGGGCACGGAAGTATTAGCTGCAATCGGAAGTATAAGCTGATATCGCGAACCCTTATGGATACGCCCAGTAAGCAAATCAGTAATTCTAGTGACAGCGAAATAATGTTTGCAGAAATAAATCGAAAACAAAAGACCTTTTCGTTTCGCCAAGCGTTAGCAAGTGGCGAATAGATGAAGCAATTGGTATAAATAAACATATCTTGGTAGCGCTGGGAAAGAGCTGCCTAAAATTACATTTGTTTGTGAAAGTGTTGAGTTGTACTAGTTTTATGAGGAATAATCCAACTTTGTTGTTGGTTTGGCATGCACATTTTTTGTGAATTGGGCAGAGCTCAGAAATAGCGAGCAGGGAAGTGGCTAATCGAAGGCGTCTAAAATCAAATTCTGAGCGAAGTGTTTAAATTGTGTACTAAACATTACTAAGCGCGAAATTAGAAATAGGAATTGTTCAGTTCCTTTTTTGGAATTTTAAGGTGATAGCTGTGGTACTTGTTTAGTAATTTCTTGCGTTTTGTAACAAAATTTTGACATTTATGAGGTAATCGCCGGAGGTAACCATTTTCGTTTTTATTTAACAGAAAGAGAGCCCGTGCTTCTTAGTGTTACTTTCTCACTTTGAAAATTAAAATTTTTTCTTTTGTACTAATTTTACTAGATAATAGTTTAATAATTTACTAGATAGTTTAATAATTTTACGAAATTTAGTGCGTGGAATACGGGATTGGACTTAAAGTTAGTACATCTGGATGAAAAGTAATAGTTCGTTAAATATCTCTACCAAAATCGCCTCCACCAACTGTCGCTTTTATCTCGCCAATAACCGGACCAAATAATGAACGCACTGAATGTAATAAATTGTACGGTAAAATACGCACCATAGGCATCCGCTTTATGCTGATATATTTTGCATTAATTTTACTACTTCATATTAACATTTTTTTATTGAAAAAAATATATTTCAATACCCCTTTTTTTAATTATCATTCGATTGTTAATTGTTGCACCCGTGCAAAAATAAAAACTACTTAGTGGTTTGCGGTAAAGCTTTTTTTCATTTTTGGATATAGTCTCTTTTTATATTTATACACTTCGTCCAACGCTCTTCTAGTGCGAAAAATAGCCAGTCATAAAATCTGTTTCCGGCCAGCCATTTCTTCGAATTGGGGAGATAAAAGGGAGCCAAATCAGAAGTATAGACGGGATGTGAGACAAGTTGGGGCTCTATCTCGATTTCCTCGATTGAAACGACTTCCAAGAGATGCTATTAACGAAACATAACCTTGATTAGGGCCAGTAGAGCCACATCTCTGACTTTGCACGGTCTTTTCAAACGGTCCTCGTAAATGCGGGATTTGCAAATTCAGCAAAAAGCGGAAAGGGTATAGTCCGCATATTACCTTTAAGCCTTTTTTACTAAATGCAGTACTTTTAAAAGAATTGTGGAATCTTAGTTTTGTTCATTTTGCAGACATAAGTTATTTCTGGTAATGTATTCTTTACCCCATAAACCAAAAACTATTTTATAATACAAATGTACAATTGACTAATCTGAAGGAAATTTTGCATTTTCTGATGTACAATTGACTATTCCGGAGTGCATTTCACGGTTTCTGAAGTATTATTTGAAAAGGTATAGTTTACAGCCAAAACAACCCCATGAAACATACTGTCAGTCCCTAAATGACTGATTACAGTGATTTACAAATAATTAATGACTTTTTAGCCCAAAACCAGACCATCGAATTCCAATCCTAAAATCTGTCGCTGGGTCCAAAAATCCATATACTTTTTTTCAGTGATGTAGATTACGAGATATCGTCAAGTAACAGTTTTGCATTAACAAAAAAGTAGATCAAAGCCACTTTAAACATTTGGAAAATGCATTAGGTGGATATTCGGACTCAGCGACCGTTTTTACATAGGAATGGGATGGTCTGATTTTTTACTAAAAAAAATTTATTATTTATAAACTAGTCTAAGTCATTTTGGTGCTGCCAGTTGGTCTTCGTGATCCGAATTACAGAAACTTTATTTCTAATAGCGACCGCTACCTAGCAGCCATAAACAGACCTCCGAGGATGCTATGCTATGAAAAAGCGTTTCATAAAATCCATACACAGTTTGGAGATGGCCTAGAAGTGTACTAAGTCTTGCTACAATTGTACAATACATACAGCGAGAACGAATTCACAGAAAAAAGTTCCGTTATTTTTGCTTTTGTTCGTATGCTTTGTCTACCCATAAATTATACTCAGCTTCGGGACAAATTTAGCTTGTTAACAATGGAGTGGGGAGCTAAGGAAATCGCATTGTGGTAAAAGTGCAAGTGAGATTTACGAATTGCTGAAAAAACTTAATATTTCGAGAATGTTTGTTGACCACACGATCAATCGATCTTTCCAAACGTCTGAAGTGACAGACATAAAAAGCATTGGTCGTTCTCGCGTGATTGGAACCGGCGCAGCCATAAAAGCCGTTCGAGAAAAGCTTCGCATCAATCCACTTAGAAAGCAGAAAATCATGTCCAGGGAAATTAATGTATCGACCAGATCCATGTCAGAACTAATAAGGGATGATCTCTACATGAAAGCCTTCCGGCGCTCAACTGGCCATCTTTTGGCAACGCACTTGAAGAAAATGCAACGGATGCAAGCAGCTTCTTCAGAGGCACGCGGTCCGCGGCCATGAAAATATTCTTTTCACAGGTGAAGCAATTTTCACTGTTGAAGAAGGTTTTAATGAACAAACCGAAAAAATCAATGCTAAAACTTCTAAAGGCGAAAAAAATGTTGTTTCAAGGGATAAGCTGGCAGCCACGCTCCAGCCTCTGTAATGGTTTGGTGGGGAGTGCCTTGTAAAGGCTTTATATCTTTTCTTTTCAGCGAAAAAGACCGGGGAAAAAGTGAACCAGTAGGATGTCTTAGAAAATATGGTGAACCAGTTGAGCAATACTCTCTTCAATGAATCACGCTGGATCTTCTGGCTCCAGCCTATAAGACAAAAACTACCCAATAGTGGCTTAAAAGCTAATGTAAAAGCAAATTGTTACTATTATGAATAAAAATTAAAATTTTTTTTTTAATATTTACATTATTAAATAAAACTAACTTTATTAAAAAAAAAATAGTATAATTGCGTACCTATGTATAACGGACTTAACTTGCAACAGAACGTATGGCACGACTATGTAGAAATTTCCACTTGCAGGACAAGCAAAAAATGGAGGAAGAGCTTGGGCAAAAACCTAGTAAAGGATGTACTACATATACGAACAACGGCAGAATTCGCAGCCAATTTACGACTTATGTATGCTTCTACTTAATAGCTCAAACAGCTTTATGAACCATAAGCGAGAATGTATAAACTTCTGCAACGACCAATTTGCATGAGCGTAAAAAGGATTTTTGATTTGGTTATTTTAAAAACAATTTTCTATAGACTATGCTCAGAGCTGTAAAAAAAAATTATCCTAGTAAACCCATACATGCATAAGTATATAGTGGAAGGTAAAAGTACTAATTGCATAATTTTCGTCAACAAAAAATATTCGTTTTACTTTACACGCTTCTTTCTAACTGTAATTTATTACCTGGAAATCAAATTTCCCGTACTCCTCATTCGTGGTGATATTCGTGTCACTCTCATCCATCACATAGCAAATATCACCCCAATCAGGGTTCTTGGTGGGCGCGCCATTGACGGCCATGTCGATGCCATCGTTCACATCAATGTTGCCGCGGACACCACCACCACCACCACCACCATCTAATACTGTTGTGGCTGACGACTGTTGCGCTGTGGTGGCGCCACTGCCACTCGCCGATTTCTGTACGCCATGCTTCTCTTCATTCACACCATGCAAATTCTTAACTTTAGCATTATGCATATTGGCTTTAAACAATTGTTGCAACGGTGAATTCAAACTGGTCGTCATTACACCGCCAAAGCCGCTACTTAGCGCGGCAGTCGTGTCTTTGCCCTGTTGAAGCGTTTCTTGTTGTTGTTGGCCCATGGAAATGTAGTAAAGGCAGAGTAAGATCGTGACAAATGCGGACAGCAGACCGAAACAACGCGCCGAGCCGCGTCGAAATAATTTGAATGTCATTTTGCGTGACAGCGCTTGTCAATTGCTGAGCGCAGTGAGGATGGGCGAGGAGAAAAGCTTGCTTTGTTGCAAGCACAATCAACAGTTTTTCCTTCACTTGGTCGCTCGCTTGCTCGCTTCGCAGCAGCGCGTAATGCAAGGTGGTTTATTATATATTTGTATATTTGTATATTCGTTATTTTTGTTTTTGTTTTTGCGTTTTGTAATTTTGGTTCTTACTTACTTATTATCTATTTTTCAAATTATTTCCGCAATTTAATTCGATTGCATTCGATGCTCGGCTATTAAGTGTACTGGAGCAGCAGCAGCAGCAATAGTAGTAGTACTAAGCATAGTCAATTGTTGTTGCTCCAGAGCAGTTCCGTGGTTTGCCAGCCAATGCAGCTCACTTTAAATCAGCACAGTTCCGCTGACGTACATACATAATTGCTTAGACTGCTCTGCTTATTTCGATTCAAATACAAGCACATACACACACGCATTCGCTTGTACAAATATGTAAGTACTCATTTATGTAAGTATGTAAATCTACAAGCATTGTTCATTTGTTAGTTAACACGATATTATTCGAGTTCGTTGATTTTGTAATTGTTGTTGTTGTGTTAGGTTGATTGGCATTCGATTTTCGATTTCAGTAGTTCAGTTGCATAAAACATTTATTGTTCGCCTCCGTCCAGAGGGTGTGAGATTTCCCCCAATTTCATTGGCAGCCACGTCGTTACGTTGTTTTAAAACTAATTTAGCTGCTGGATATTTGCAACGCTGTTGGCTATTCTAGGTTGGCGGCTTGTCGTTTGTTCAATTGACATTTATTGCTGCGTTGTTGTAGTTGTGTTTGCAATTTCGTTTAGCTTCGGACTATCGAACTCAAATAAAAATCAACATCAGCTACCGCAACATTTTTCCTGTCGTTCGGATTATCTGAAAATTGAAAGCAAATGAAACGTAATGGAATTAGTGTGGTTACATTTGGCTTGTCGAAGTGAGTTTGCTATTGTAGAACTCACAAGAATATTCAGTAGCAAATAAATGCGAAGAAAAGTGTTTGAAAGAAGAGGAAATTAGTTTTCAGTTAAATTAGAGCTTTGCATACACCATAGGTGACATATGGCGGCCGCCGTAGCCGAATGGGTTGGGGCGTGATTACTATTCGGAAGTGCACAGGTTTGAATCTCCTTGCATGAAACGCCAAATGATAGAAGCGTTTTTTCGCGGTCGCGGTCGCCATTCGGCAGGCAATGGTAAGCCTAGCACTGTATTTTTGTCATGGAAAATCTCTTCATAAAAATATCTGCCGTTCGGAGTAGGCTTGACCGCAAGGCGCACATCGCAAATAAGAAGAGGAGCTCGGCCAAACTCCCAATAAAGGGTGTGAGAATCAATTAAGTAAACACATATTATAGGTTTCAGTGGCATCTATGGAAAGCAGTTCCTTGAAGGGTGTCCCCCCAGAAGGAGAGAAGGGATTGTTTCAGTGGCACACCACACGTCGCAGTAGACGACGGTCGCTATAAGTGCGAAGGCAGTTTGAACCCTACCTCATCCACCAAAAAAAAAAAAAAACGATGGCATTTATTTATTTTTTTTTTTATTCGTTTTTTTTTTTATAAAAATATACGTTATACGACAACAGAAACTGTATGATTTGAAGTTTCATACTTTATACAAGATTTAAAAAAATTGAACACATTTTCCTGTGTTCACAATTTTTTTTATAAAAATATTGTCTACACCGGGTGATTTTTAGCTGCATGAAAACTATCGATATCACTAACTATGGTTTGACAGGTGATAATGGCAAACTGAATTTCTGTGCAGTAAGGTTTGGAAAATCATCATGAATCGTTTAACGCCAGATCAACGCTTCCAAATTGTGGAAGTTTACTTTGAAATAAAAAAAAAAAAATTTGTTCGCGAATTTCATAGGGCACTAGTCCTTAACTAAGAATAAGCTGCCGTTACGGTGAATTGCGAGCGCTATCAAGCTATACCGACTCCATTTTTCTTCTAAAAATTAATCAGCTAAACAGCGACGACAACAAAATAGTTGTTCTGATTCCAACAAGACATCGCAACTTGCCATACAGCGCGCTTAACATTTCATTTATGGCAATATTCAAGCCACCATTGACGCCATAGGGGCAGACTTATTGGAAAAAGTAGTCAACGATTTAGGTGATTCTAGAGTAACAAAAGCACTGGCTATATCTTCTATGCTCCTTAGTTTACCACCGATATTTTTGAAATATTCATTGACCCTAATCAACAAATTCTTTAAAAACTTCGGTGTAATTATTGAACAAAAATCATATCATACAAAGAGTATAGTACAAGATACTTAGAACAATCGCAGCAGCCTTAGCCCCAAAAACTCGAGCACACACAGAGATCTTCAAATACCCACGGTCGATGATGAAATCAGAAGTAGTAGAGAAAAATGTCTTAAAAAATTGCTTATCATGTCTAGAACAAAGAAATCGCTCCGCATTAGATGAACAGATATATGCAAATTGAAAAGAGCCCTCGGAATGGGCTAGCAAGCAGTTATATAAGAGAAAAATTTGAAAACTTACTGAAAGGCTTCAATTTTCATATAAGCGACTTAGTATGCATATACAACTTTTACAAAACAAAATTGTCTTGGGAACTGCATAGTGTGGTTGTATTTTTTATAAAAGTTTTTTTCTTTTTATTATATATGTAAATAATTATTTTCCACAAGAAAGGTAGAAGAGGCTACAAAAGCTTATTTATTTGATAACACTTCTAATAGACTCGAATTTTAAGAATATTCTGATAAAATTGTTCACACTCACAATCAATTAATTTTTCTATACGAATGATAGTTGCAGCAAATCGATACTTCACTCAGTCGTTGACGAATGTCACTTTACTGAATACGCTCAGAGTTATAATAATTAAAAACAAAAACTTTCAAATGCTTACGAGTGCGACTATGCGGGCCGAGGTCTTAGCATCAAATGCTTATAGAAGAGTTTATCCTTTAACGCTGGTAAATTTCCGGCGCAAAACGTTTTGCGAATCGAAAACTTGTTTTTAAATTTTGAAAAAAAAAAACGCCCTTTACTTATCTTAAATAAAAAGTACTGTAATTAATTATTTAAAAGTACTATAATTAATTACTCGAAATAGCTTTGTCAGTAAGAAAAATCACAAGTTCACTTCATACTTGAAAAACGAAAAACGCTTATTATTTTAATTCTAGAATCAAAGCTAAAAATTATCACGAGTTTAGGAAAGTTTCTCGTAATTATATTATAAATAGTTTAATTAACTGAAAATTCCATAGAATATTTTCTCAATACTTCGTGTTTCGCCGTCAAGAGAAAAGTTTCCATCACGCGTTCTATAGCGTCACAGTCCGCGTAGCTTTTATGCACGCGAATCGCATGCTTTTACACAACTTCATTAATTGTCGATTTTATATGTACATAAATATAGTCCATATGCAAGTAGGTTCGATAATTTGCATTCCATGCGATTACCTGCATTGCGTGCAACAACTGTTGTAGTTCCCTAACTCACTCATGCGCTTACTGGTTGTCGAAAGTTCGGCGTGCACGTATGGAACCAAATCGGCTTGAAACGAATAGCGTCTGCGCCTTCATAGTTTGGATGTTTGTTGTAGTGTTTGTATTTCCTCTGCAAGGCACTAGTGTACTTCTAGTGCATTTGGAACTATGACTAGTTCCGGTTTCCTCTCCTTTTCAATTAAGGAACTAATGAATTTTAAATAGCGGTTCTAGGAAGTGGAAGTTCTGTGCGCCTCAGCATTTCTTTTCGATAGTTTGGAACTCGTACTAATTTGGTCAAATGAGAACTATATAGTATGCTTTGCATTTATTTCTCGATAGGTTCGAATATATAATATTACAGATTCATTAAAAAATGCTCGTATAAAAAAAAATTAAAAAAATGTTAAAGCACCAGAGCGATTCTATGTGAAGAGATCCAAGTATTTCGGGCATTGTCGTAAATTTGTCTGAAAATTAGTTTATTTGTAGGCTTGAGTATAAGAAAAAGTAAATTGAAATAATTTTGAGAAAATTACTTAATAATTTTCAGATTTATTCAATTCAAACATTTTTTTAGAAGGAAAATATTTTCGGTTTTTTTTATTTTGTTTTTTTAGATAAATATACTGGACTTTTTTTTGTAAATTAAGTATTTTTTTTATTATTAAATTTTATATTTAGATACAATATATCTAAAAACAAAGTATTTCTAAATTTTTTAGATAAAATTAATACTATACTAATTAGCAAAGTATTTAGTTAGCACTCGGTACTAAACTGACTATGGCAGATCAATGAAAAAAAAGAGATAAAGTTTTTGTTCCTTCTAGTTTTTTGATTTTTATGTTGGCCTATGAAAAAACTATTTCAGTCAAGTAATTGTTTATGACAAATATATCTAAAAAAAAAATCATTTCTAAATCTTTTAGATAAAATATATTCAGAAAAAATCGAAAAAATGTTGGTCTAAATTTGTGCGAAATTTTTATTTGTCATATTTTTCAAAACCATACCACCCACATTTTTTTCTCCTTTTTTTCTATAATAACTGAGACTATGCACGGTGATCCCTGCAATTTTCATAATTTGCTTCATTGAATTTTCGAGTTATATTGAAATAAATACATATAAAGAGCCAATTAACACTCAGTGCATAGTACAGTCCAGCGAAACGCTAGCATAAGTGCACGCATACGGTGGCGCAAAATTAATAACCCTATAGGGCGATCTATAATTTTTGCAAATTGCGCCGTACGTCAATCATATTTGATACTTGTGAACTAAACAGTTGCATAAAAAAAAGTTATTCAGAAACAAAGTTAGGTCCATTTTACAGATGTTACGTCCATTTGCAAATATAAATATATTGAAGCATCGCTACCTACTTTATTAAGCAGATACAGAATGGATATACTAAAGGGGTTTTCAATTGGCGCGGTCGATTTTGGCGCCCTGTGGCAGCCATTTTGTTTTGGTGACATCTGTCAAATCTTTTGTTTATTATTCAGTTGTTTATACCAAATCATCAGGGCAAGTTACACGATTGAACAGCACGTTCAAATGATAAAACTTTATTATCAAAATGAGTGTTCATTAACGCAAACGTTACGCGCATTGCGCCCATTTTTCGGTAGACGTGGTGGCCCTTCCAATTTCTTATGGCCCATATTGAACCATATGGACCTAGACGACATGTGGTTCCAGCATGACGGCGCTACGTGCCACACAGCAAACGCCATTTTATTCCATTTCAACATCTACCAGCCCTTATTGAAAAACCCTATATATTATTCAATATATTAATGCGGACATCCTTGCCCACACTAATATTAATTACCATCTCTAAAAATATCTGAAGTCATCAATTCTATGAATTCTAAGGACTGAAAGTAAAAATATATGAACAAAAAGTTTCACATATAGTTGCTTCGCATTGAGGCTCCAAAATAGCCCAGGTTTTAAAGAAAACATTAAATACGAAAGGTCTAAGTTTTCGTTACAAACAGGAGCTATAAGAAAGCTTTAAAGCCATTTCTTTTCTCAAATCAATAAGAGTCATTGCGTCTTGAAAGAATACATCTCGTAATTTAATTTTGTCTTTTCTTTTGAATATTCTATGTTTGACCTTGAACTGATCTCTCAAGGTCAAATGAACAACGAAAACAAATTTAACCCCGAAAATGTATATTATCAATTTTTTTGAACTTTTCTGTTGGATATGATAAATATATTTGACCTTAAACTGGCTCCACAAGGTCAAATGAACAACGAAATCGAATTCAACCTCAAAAATTTATATTATCAATTTTTCGAAACTTTTCTGGTGAATATTCTATGCTTGACCATGAACTGACCCCACAAGGTCAAATGAACAACGAAATCAAACTCAACCCCAAAAATTTATATTATCAATTTTTCGAAACTTTTCTGTTGGATATGCTATATTTGACCTTTAACTGGCCCCACGAGGTCAAATGAACGAAAAAAATCACCCCCAAAAAAGTATATTACCAATTTTTTGAAACTTTTCTAGTGAATGGTTTGTGTTTGACCTTGAACTGATTCCACTGATCTGGTGAAACACCTAAAAGAAGTTCACGCGCCAATTACAATATTAATTTTTTTTTTAAGACACACCAGCTGTATGAATTAATTCTATTGCTGTGAAAACGCTTGATATTTCTGAAATTTATGAGATCATTTAACTGTAGTTAAGTTATTGGTGAACATTTGGTGGTATGCAGGTAAGCTAATTGAATTTTAATATAAGAAAGTTGGAGTTTGAAGTTGTTAAAAAAATCTTGTGGATTTTTCATAATTTTTCCCTTGATGCTATTGCGCATACAATTAATTTTTCTAGAAATTCTAATTAGAAATCGTGGAATCCGGACGAAAAGTTTGTGGAATTTTTCTTATCTTTGTATAAAATTTTAAAGAAAAAAAAATTAGTAAAATTGTCAAAATTTGGTCAAAATGTTGAAGTGCCATCGTTTTGTTCCAGGTATTTCCTTAAAGAGGTTTGTTTCATAAAGGCGAATCGAGTAAAACAACAACATGTGTGAGGTATTACTAAAGGTAGGAGAAATGGTTGAAATATCACTCTGACACTCCGCAAGTAGCACTAAAGCGACGTTTTGATACCATTATGGGGATATACAAGAGGAAGATATCTACAGCCAGCCAGAGCTGTTGATATAATGGAGAAGATTGATGGGATTTATGTTGGTGCACTGCCTCAGGCTGTCGAAGAAAGGATCACCCAGTGACCTTAATCGTCTAGCTGCCACCAGTCTCCTTCTTTTCTGAACTTTCCTGAGAAAGTATGAGAGGTATTACTAAAACTCTTTGTGGTATATGAAATGGCCCCATATGGCTACCCTGCCATGTCCGCTGTGGCATCGCACGGATTGGAGAACTATAATTTTTAACGACTCTACTACAAGAATCTGGCTGAATTTGAGCAGCGGTCTCTGTTATATTGACTTTGATGGCATTAGATGACCCAGGCAAAAACCTGTAACTTTAGAAAACCCCAGAAGAAAAAGATTAACAAAGTTAAACCGCACGACCTTCGTAGAAAATGCGCGTCATCACGCGAGAGAAAACAACAACAGCCGTGCGATCCCTCTTAGAAAGCCCTAAAAAAATTCGCTATATCGAGAAAATTGCACTTTGTTACGCTAGAACTTAATGGATTATAACGCAGTGCAATTAATAAAAAAAAATGTATTAAAAATTGTCAAATTTTTATAAATTTTGTGCAAAGTTTGAAACTTTTATTTATGTCTTTGTTATAGAGGGGCCTATAATTTTGTAAAAGAAGTAATTGGAATGCACAAATAAGTAAGTAAATATGCAACACTTAAAATGTGGTGCCTTTAAACTAATTTCGGGGTGCGTATGACTGTACTTTAGTTTATAAATTTAATAATAATTTCAATTTGTTTAAGGGGGAACACCACTGTGAACGCGTGAAAATTAAGTGATTTTCATGAATTTCCTTTTATAAGTAGGGTTGATTATTTGAGGATCGGATAAATTATAGTTTATTTAACATATATTCAACTATACTGACACAAATTTTTATTAAAAAATATTAAAAATTACAATTGTTATTAATATTAATGTAATGACGTCATAAAAACCTGACGCACCCTGGTGGCCACGATATAGCGGTGAAAAATCATCTGAAAGCAAAAACCAAAAAAAAATCTTAATCTATGCATCAATGCTATCGTCGTACGACGCGGATTTTTTTAATTTTTTTGGAGAAAAAGGTGCGAGTTGAAAAATGAGTTTGTGATGTTACCCTTTTTTATTTTCGAAAGGCTTGAAAAAATATTAATTTTTGGAATTTTTATAATTTTTAAAAACGGCTATGCACGACTGTAGCCAATACATGCACAGAAATTAAAAAAAAACAACTTAAAATCGGTTCGTAAGTCTTCGAGAAATCGAGGTCACCGTGTCCAGAAAAGTCGTTTTGAAAAAAACGCGTTTAAAGTTTTCATTGGCCGTTGTCACTCACTACCTGCACTTATTGTATTGGGTATAACTTCGTCAATTTTCAAGATTTTAAGTTAACATTTTTTTTACATATTTTTGAATATATGTATCTGCTTTAAGAAAATGCAAAAAAAATCGATTTTTTTGAAAAACCACAGTGGTGTTCCCCCTTAAATTCATACATTTTACATTTATTGAATTCAAAACAGATGACGTGCTTCCAAAGGTCATAGTTATCACACGACGCCAAAATTGTAATATAGGATAAATGGAATTTTTTGCGTCTACCTTTTACATTCTGTAAGTAGATGTCGCTATACGCAAGGTGGCTTGCGAGTGGTTCGCAATGGACGCAACGGCACTAGTTCTGCACCAGAAATATTGTTACACTAGTTCGGACTTTCTCCGTAGGGTTTACTTTGTTTCGTGTCAACGTGTTGCAATGATGGACCATTAATTTGCTGCATGCACACTGCTGCTACTTTTTAAGTGCTAATTATTAATTTTTTTTTCCATTTGTTGGCGCTGTATGATGTTTCTGTTGCAATTGTGCGAGTAAACTAGATAATCGTTTCTTTTTTTTTCTTTTTGTTGTTTCGCAGTTTTTTTTGTTTCTTTTTTTTTGATTTTTTACCTTCCGTCCTCCTCTGTTATTTAGCACTTAATTACTATCATCCGCTGTGCAGCGAAGCAATGTTCTTTTGTTCATTGTGTTTTTCGATACCCTTTTTGCTGTTGTGTCAGCGAAAGCCAGCCGCAGGAAAGCAAAGGCAATAGCGAAGCATTACAGGAAAATGCAATAAAAATTGTCTCAACAATACACGCGATAATTTAATTTTAACGGCTTCATGGATAGTCCCAACGTACGCTGATCTTCTACTTCATAAAAAGTACGTAACCGCTCGCTGTCATACCACCACACGCCATCCGGAGCAGCTCTTGCGCTCGTTGCTGTGTGTATTTATCCATATATATGTATGTGTATGTGCGTGTGCATATTGAGCCATGAATTAGAGAGGATATCGTATGTAGATAAATAATAGTGAAATAATAAAAGTGTGAAACTATCAATCGTTGGTAAATGGAGATGCGCCAGAACGACTTTTTTAAAATGTCAAATCCCACCCATTCACACAGTTACGAGTTCGTGTGCATGTAAGAGCACAAGATGCCAAACTCTAACCAAACAAGCAATCATTCAGTCGACCGGCTGATCGGCCGCCTGGCTGTTTTATCACTTGAGTGCTTTTATGGCCAAACTGTATGACCATAAAATTAATGGCTTTAAAAACGTGAATGGGATTTAGTTTTTGCCATTTTTATACGTATACAGATAGACGCTATTAGCAGTTGTAGTTTTTTCCCCCAATCGCAACACTATGCGTATATTTTATTATGTATTCCACACCCACGGCATAGACGTGCCTGCTTTGTTGAATCTGTATTTGTTGTTTTGTATAGCCACGAATTAAGTTGCTGTGCAATTTAAATTTTGGTTTGATTTGAAACTGTAAAATAGAAAACAAACACACACACACGCCAATGATCTCTAATAAAATGTGATGCCAAGAAATTGGCGTTTGTTTTTTTAAATTATTCGTTTTTTTCCGTTTCCACTTAATTAGATTTGATTATTTTGTGACAAACTTGAAATTTTAGCGGAGGAATTTTACATGCATTTGAAAACGTTTTGATCACTGTGTTATTCATGGGCTGTATTTTCGTAGTATCCGAAGGGCCTACTTCAAAGCGATGCAATAAATGTCTATGAATTAAATATATTTTGCGTTTCGTTGACCAATTCCCGGCACCTTTTTGACAGAATGTATGCACATCAAGAATAATAGGTGGTGTATACCTATGAAATTAAACTTTTTTTTCAATTTCAAACGTTTATTAACAAAAACTGGTTACAAATTTAATCTTCAAAATAATAGCCATGGCTAGTGACACATTTTTCCCATCTCTCAGGCAATTTGTGGATGCCGCACCAAAAAAATTGGCCGTCTTTAGGCGCAAACCAATCATCGAGACATTTTTTGGCTTCTTCGTGAGAATTGAAGCGCTGCTCGGAAAGTGGCTGGCCCATCGATGCAAACAAATGATAATCGGATGGCGCAAAGTCTGGTGAGTAAGCCGCATGCACCGGCGGTTCCCAATCGTACGACTCCACCAATTCCCGGGTCGTTCTTGTTCGATGTGGCGGTGCATTTGGCGGTGCGTTGGTGTATAGGGCGTTTTCGGTGTATAGCGTTGTTCAAATCGGCCAATTGTCGTTGGTGGCGTGCACCGTCAACTGTTTCACCTGGTTTTAATAGCTCATACCAAATCATACCACGCTGATACCAGAAAACACACAGCCTTGCGGCCGAAGCGATTTGTTTTGGTCGTTGTTTTTGGCTTGTGGCCAAACATACGATCGTTTACGCTTGGGATTGGAGAAATACACCAATTTTTCATCACCCGTAACGATTCGATGCAAAAAATACTTCCTTTTGAACCGGGAGAGCAGCATCTCACAAGTGGTTTCACGATGTCCGCAAATCGTAGTTTGAAGGCACGAAATTCGACATTTTTAAGAGCGACAAAAATGCATTGTTGCATGAAACGTAACAAACAATGAAATGAGTATTGTTGGCAGATGACAGACGAAAAAAACAAGACCCTTGGGAAGATTTAAAAATACTCCTAGCGACATCTATGGACTAATAGCTGAAAGTCTCACTTCATAGGTATGGTATATACCTGGAAACCTAGATACAAGATTGCGCCCATCAGAGAGTGCGTGACGTCACATAGGTGCAGTTGTGCGGTATAATCCTTTGCTCTTCCCTATAAATTAAGCTCTCTTTTATATCCGAAATGCCAAACTTATTGAGTTTGGTGTTTCCTTCGTTTTTTAAGTTAAATCTACCAAACTGTAAATTAAAAACAATTTGTATGATTGAAAAATATACTAAAAAATTCCACATTAGTGTAGTTGTGCAGTATTGCCAGCTCTTTGCTCTTAAAAATAAATTTAGATATTTTTTTAAAACCAAAATGCGAACATTTTTGAGTTTGGTGTTTGCTATCAAAAGCAAAAATTAAAAAACAATTTGTATGATTGAAAAAAACCTCTCTTGCATTTAAAGCTTATACTGGGAAGATTTCAGTGCTATTAAAAATTAACTGATTCTTATAAAGTTTGATGTTTTGAAGGTACGAATCTCATTTTTTGCTCCTTTTGAGGTTTTGCAAGAATATTCGATCTTCTTCTCTTAACTCTTCTTAGTATTAAAAACCGTATTATAAATTTAAAAAAACCTGTGTTGAATTGACTGAATAGGAATCAGAGCCATGTAGGTGTATTCAAAAGAAAAAAAAAAAATAATAATAGAAAAAAAAAATTAAAAGAAAAAAATTAAAAATACCAGTAATACTAAAGAAACCATAACGACAGAAAAAAGATAACTTTTTAAAACTCTGTTTTTTTATTACCATTGTACAAAACCATATAAAATAAATAAAACCATATACATTTATTTATTAAAAAAGCCTAAGTAAAGGCATTTCAACATAAATCAAGTTATGAAAATGATAATCTGGTCACACTGATCCCGAATTGCACCAGCCAGCAATCAGCAAAATCAGCTGATATTGTTAAGTTCGCTGAGTGCAAAGTAACAGTACCAGGATAGGCACCTCCTTAGTTTTCTCTCCATCTACTAACACAATTTCTCGCGCCACCTATGCTGAAGATTTTGGCATAGGTGTACGCACACACGTCGACAAAAAAAAAACAAACCGCATGCACCTTTGGGGTTATAAATTTCGCTATTTAATTTTTTTTTTAATTTGTTGTTAATCAATTTTCAATGAAAATATGCTTCATTCAAAGTTCCAAAATTTGTACGAAATTCAGAAAAAATAAAAAAATGTGCAAGTAAATTAACAAATTTTAATCAGAATTTGTAGAAAACTTTTGGGGACACAGCCCAATTCAATTTTAGTATATCAAAGTAATTTTTGAAGTGCCTCAAAAACCCATTGTTTTATTGACATTTTTTTATTTAGGGTTTTCTGCAATGTAAAATAAATCCATATTTTATATAAAAAAAGTTCCACGACACTTTTGAGGCACTTCGAACTTTAAATCTATTATACTAAACGGGCCATAAAACTGGATACTCAAAAAGAAAAGCATTACCCAAAGATTTTTTCGAGGGGTGCAAAAATGAATGCGCTCTAAAAGTAAAGGCGAGTAAACTCTTCCATTTATAATATCGAAAACAAAGCAGAGATTTAACTTTAGTAATCCACACCTTGCATTATCCGAAGGAATCGGATCGAAGAAAATTCTTTTGAAAGCGTTCAAGTCTATTGATGTGGCGCTGATGATAAGGCTTCCAAACAAAGACGCCATACTCCAGCTTGAATCATACGAGTGAAGTAAGTGTAGAGACTTCAAAGTGTAGTGACTTCAAAGTGTAACCACACCTCCAATCGGAAGCAAAACGCCGAATGAAGACAAATATAGAATACGATTTGGCGTTGACAAAATTCAAATGACTAAGAAACTGAAAAGTGGATTCAAAGATTACTCCTAAATCAGTTATTTCATTAAGAGTAATTAGACGCAACTTCTTTATAAAATATGAGGTAGAGATTAAATGCTTTGACTTAGAGTATTATACATGAGAGCATTTCTGAGTATTTAGAGCATTTCTTACTATTTAGCTGAAGTAGATTCCTATCGCACCATGCCACCACGTTGTTGAGGTCTGATTGAATATTAAATGAATCAGACAGGGTTAGAGATTTTTTTAAATGTTTAAGTCGTCTGCATATAACTCAGAAACTGAGAGAGATGGAATCATTCAGATATGTTATTAATAAAAATTATAAAGAACAAACGACCCAAATGGTGCCCCGCGGTATACCGAACCAAGCAATAAAAGGTTAAGAAGATAAATTATCGACAACAACTACACATTCAGGATTGAAGAGGTCCGACTTAATATACAGTCTGTATCAGAAAAAAGGAGCCGCGATTATTCATGAAGTATAAAAGAATTTTTTTACATTCAAATATTTACAAAACTGCGATTAGCAATTACTCAATAAACCGTGTAGTCTTCATCGTTGTCGAGTATAGTCTGGCATTTTCTTCATGCTTTGAACCACATTTTCTGCGTAGCTCGTCTACAAAGAGGGTAAAATTTTGCAACTTGACGCACGAGTTGCTTTAAATCATGAACTGGCCTTCCGGCAGGATGCATTTTCATAGTTCCCTACACAGTTTCAATGGAGTTGGCATCTGGGCTCTGGGAAGGCTAGTCCAATACTGTGACGCCATTTTCTTGATTTGCTGTTTCTTAATGTGTTTTCCTGAGAGCAGTGGTTTTGATGATGGGGGTCGTTAGGATATGTTTGCCTCCTTCAGTCGACGTTCGATGGTGTTGATAATCACATCTATTCCTTTTTTAGCGAGAACTGATCGTGCTTAGCGTATTCACAAAGAAGAGTCCCGGTTAAAAAGTTGGACGATCACTTTATCCTGTTTTGTCATCCCTCGCTTCAAGCCGCGCTCGGAAAAGTCATCAGCAAACTTTTTTGATTTTTTATTTACTTTTGCAGCCGCGGCGCGGCGTAAGAAAATTTGGGTCATTTCGAATGCATGCATAGAAATACCGCCTTAAAACGCGTCGCGTACTTCTCACTCATTTTTGTTCGGTTGCGTTTACGGGAAAGTTTCGAACGACACTAACCTGAGTTAGCACTGGCGTCGTAGCCCTTGAGTGGGGCTATTATGCAGCAAAAAGCATAATGAAATATATCTTGAAAAAATCGGTTCTTTTCTTCTGACACAGACTGTATATAAGGGAAATAGAGTGAAACCTACAACTTATTACTTTTGGAGTTAAGGTTGAATGGCAGATGTTTTCGAAAGCCTTCGAAAAATCCGTATAAACAGCATCAACTTGAAGGCTATTATTGCAAGCCGACGTACAAAAAGCTGAAAAAACCATGTTGATTACTTGATATAATACGTTTTAGTGCGAAGTATAATATAAGTTTGGAAATAGGCCTATAGTTCGCGATGTCGTTTTTATTCCCAGCTTTGAATTTTGTTGTGATAGAAGTAATTTTCCAAGCTTCTATGAATTATCCACAAACTAACGATTTATTAAAAATTAGCAGAAGCAAGGCAAGAGCCGAACTGTTTTTGATAAAAAGGATGATAACCCATCAACATTCACATGCCATGAACTTTTGATGTGCTGAATACCATCCCAAATAGCATCAACAATTAACTGGAGAGAACCAAAATTAACAGAAGAAGCAGTATTTTCTCTATCATAACTAATTGGATCTGATGCAGTTTCAAAATTGGAGCTGAAAAAGTTCGCGAAAGGTCAAAAGCCTCCTTGGTAGAAGAAGCGTAGTTTCCATTGAAGAGCACATCCAAATGTTGTTGGGAACTTTGTTCCATATAGTCTTAAAGTTAAAGCTAAAGAATTAACTATATTTCTTTGAAAATTAGTTGAAATTAAATTAAAAAAAAAAACTAAATGTCAAAATTTATAATCACGAGGGGTGCGTGGGTTGTGCTTTGTCAACGGGTATCTACATATAAAACTAGGTGCACCAGTACGTATGGCCACATTAAACAAGCCCAAGAGCTATGAGCTAAACCAATTAAAAAGTATACATTTATTGTAGGTAATATTGTAATACTGCTTAGTGGCTTTTTTATATATTTAATTAACCTAATCACTTTTTTCTATCTGCTTTTGCAATTTGGGACTAGTCCCACTAAGTTCAAACTATAAAATGACAAGTTTTTAGTAGATACGTTGACATGAAAAAACAACTACATACGACATAATTAAGATAATGGCAGTTAAAAACAAAAAAGCCTGGTAAACGCTTATTTTTTATAGTTTTCAACACGCTATAATTTAAACTAAATTGGGTCATATGGAAAATGGACTAATTGTGGTCGATGTTTTTTCAACAATAATACCAAAAAATAGCAGCAAAAAATGTTAAAACTAAATTAAATATTTAACAACTGAAAATGAGTATAAATTAAGGCAAAACGGAACTAATTATATATACTCGGTGCATGCTTTCAATAAAATTTCATTGTCATAAATGGGTCATATTTATTTATCATATGAAAATGCTTTATTGCCATTGGAGGCATTGAACTTTAATAAGAGGATTTTATATTTATCAGAAACTGCTATAAATAAAAAAAGTCTTGCCAAGAGATTGTAGTGCATTTCCTGTCAAATTAGCAGAAATACAGGAAGCTGTTGTATGCCTATGGGCAATAGTAGTCAAGAGATAGCCACACCTCTACAATTTCGGGCATCCAGGCGCGCTGTGAAGGTGTGTCACAAACAACACCAAAACTATTGCAAACTGATGCATATTCCACAACGGGAAGGCTGAAGAGTTCATTGTTTAACTTGTATGGGTACTGGATTGCAGGAACATAACAGATAGCGAGGCAACAAACGCGCTTGCAAAACAGGGGGTGGTAGGGTTTAGCGCTAAAAAAAAAACACTTTTTTTTTGAATTTTTTACAGAAATATGGCTTAAGATACTTAAATAAAATCAGTTGCATGTTATTGTACATCTTTTCAATAAGTTTTTAAAAAATATTAATAATAAAATATTGACAAATAAGCCCATGACAGAGTTTTTTTGGAGATATGTTTTTCGAGAGGTGCTCTGCGGTGCCAATCGGCATTCGTCGTAGAATCATCTGAAACTAAAAAAGTCGAATTTTTCAGTTAAAGTATGACGTAATGCTCGCCCCCCCATTAATAACATTTTTTTTTTCATTTTTGTAGTTTTGGTGGCAAAAAAACGTAAAACGAGCATTTTTGGCGAAAAATTTCGCCATATTTGTAAGTGAAAAACAACCTTAAAAAAAAATAAAATAAAAAAAACAGTGGGGGGGGGGGGGGGCAGGTATTTTTGTTTTAGAAAACGTGTGCCAAATTTGAAAAGAATCGGTTGAATAGTTTCGGAGTTGTGATTGGCACCGACTTTTAAGAAGTCGTTTCGGGAAAAACGCGTTTGAAAAAATGACTCTGAAAAATTATCGATGCTCCGCATTCGAGGTAGAGTGCCTACAAAGGCTATAACTTTGAGAGTTCTGCTCCGATCCACTTAAAATTTTGACACAACATTCTTGAAATGATTTACTATAAGATGAGTGAAGAAAAAAATTTCGATTTTGTGACCCTACCCCCCTTAAGCTAGCCTGGTAGTTATTAGGTGTGGTTTATCCCTGTTTTCAGCAATTTGCTGGAATATGGAAACATTTTGACACTTGCAATACAAATAAATTCATGTGGCTTCTTTCAAGCTGAGCCTAAAATAAGCCAGCCGAAATACCCTCTCAATAGAGCATAAACAGCCCGAGAAGCACTGGAACACAAAACAACACAATTTCTGGCCCAAAAAAAAGTTATTTCTGTTGTTTAAAATTATTTTTATTTTCTTTTTTTCCTTTTTTACACAAAACAGCTGAAAACTCTAAAACTCATAAACTCGAACGGACTTTTTTCTTGGCGACTTCGGGGCTACTGAGAAACAGAAATTACTATCTCAAAATGACAACCCGATAGCCCACAAAAGAAATGCAAAATAGTGCAGTTCGGGCGGGTGAGCAAAGAAACACAATCAGTGGCTTTATTTCAGCTCACAATTATCGGGAGATATTCGGAAAGGTTGAGGGTACCACACAACGACTTCCGTAGAAGCTGCGAGAACGAAGGAGACATTAAGACAACTGCTTAACCAATAGGTTCGAACGGTTGGATTCACATGGTTTGTGTGATATCACAATTGAGCTTGCACTAGGGAACCCGGAACTTTCGGTGCTTAAATCCCGAAAGCGTATATCATTTTTTTATTGCTTATCCTTCTTTTTTTCAAAATAAGTTGTGGAAAATATTTGGTATAAAACCTAATTGGAAGGAAGTTTCCATTAATCAAAAGTACAAAATGTTGCAACATTGCCGAGGGCATATAATACAACTTCCACTTGGAAATAGTGTATTTTTGCCATGAAAAAGCTTCCCATAAAAATTATCTATAGTTCGGAGACGGGGTAAAACTGTTGTTGATATATTTTTACTTAGTTTAGCCTTTATTTTCGCACCTGTGGCATTGCGCCAAAACGAGAAATAACAAAAGCTCACCAGCTGTCAAAAAGTGTAATCACAACTGCTGTCCAAAACCTCAGCTAATATACAACGCACACCACTAACACCTGAAAGTGCGAGTAGCAGAGCTGTCGCCTCTCCTTCTAGCAGTAAAAGATTGCTACTCGAAATTTCACCTGAACCCAGCCCAGTTCTTTAAAAAAAAAAATTAGTTTGTAATTTGGATGTAATTGAATTTATGCGACTAATGCATGGCTTGTTGGACGAGAAGCTGCAGGGCATTGCCCCAAAGAGCGATCTCTCTACGGTTACGACGAAGGTGTAGGACTTAGCGGAACGAGTAAATGTGTTAGCTGACGAAAACAAAGCGTTCAAAGAAGAAATTTACAAAACTAAAAAGGAGAAGGAGTGTGATCGGGCTGAAAAACTAATCGACGAGTGTAAGCGGGAAATTTCGATCTGCAGAGGAGTGGAGAAGAGCTCTTTACACCTAACTTCAATCACGAAAGTCAACTCTGAAAAATTTGGCATTCAAGCAGCAGTTATCTCTAATGTGAAGTATGCGCAGCTGGTGGCCAAAGTGGAGTTCTCATCAGAAAACGCGGTAAGGGAGGTTTTCAACAACATTCCTAAGCTTTCGGGATCGAATATTTCTGTCGACAATGATCCAAGCAGCGATAAAAGGTTGGAGAAGCAAGTTTTCTTTCATTTTAAACACACTTTAAATATTAGCACCACATCTAAAGCACAAACTACAAATATTAGGCAATAAAATAAAAATAGACAACAACTGGTTGAAATGGGGCAAGGATCGAAAGCTAATTTGTGGCAAAGAATTAGGTGCTAAAGCTCTAAATGATATACTTATATAGCAATCTGGGGAGTTTAGATATAGATTTTAAGACTTTAGCGGCCGGTCACGCAACATGTGTGCGATGAAATCGCCGGCAGTTATTGAAAGTTACCACACTCTTTTTGCAGCAATATCTGGACAAAACTGATACCATAATATAAGACATATAGGACCTTATTATGAGCAACATTCGATTTTCGAGTGTAGTCGAAAGTGGTGATCGAACGAATTTTCATTTGGTATTATGGTGGTCATTCGCTGAAGAATAGGACTATTGTGAATTTCGATCGCTCAACGCATTTACAATAGTTAATTTTTTCTCAGCTGATACAGCAAATCAAAATAAAAGAAAAAGCGATTGTATTGAAATTCTTTGTTAACAACATTTTTAAAAGTTAAAAAAAGTATTTTTTTGTGAAAATGAGTACGACGGAGTTGTGGTTCGACGATTTATCAATCAATACGAATAATGTAAGTTTTAGGTTTGTGATCATACAATGAAAATAATTTATATAAATGCGAAGAGTCCAGGAGCTATTCATGATTATATGGCTTTCAACATGTCGCCATTGAAAGCGCATTTAGAGGAGCAACATCTCAATGGCCGTCGCAATACTTGGCTCTTCGGTATGTAATAAACACCAATTGAAATTCCGTTTTTAATCATTTTTGTCTGTCTCAGGTGATGCTGAATACGCTCTAAAACCATATTTATTGACGCCGTTCAGAAACTCTGAGGAAGGGTCTCGACTAAGACATACAACAAATAACATGCTAAAGCGAGAAGTATCATTGAGAGAACAATTAGAGTCTTGAAAAATCGGTTTAGATTTTTGTTGCCGGCAATAGCTCTCCACTATTCTGCAAAAAACAACACAAATTATTGAACTTTGGTGCAAATCCCTTTTGCGAATTGTGGATTCTCTTCCATTAATGCAACCAGCCTTTCTAATTGTCATATTTCATAGCTCCTTTTTTGATTTCAGGTAATTACTAAATATTTAATTGCCGTTTTCTAATTTTAGATTTTCAAAATTAATTTATTATTGCAATACCTCATGTAGAATCGAAAACGAAACGTTTGAGGAGGAATACGCTGATAATTTTTCCGACGTTCGTGACAATGAAGACTGCGATAGTGATGGAGGAGAATGTGTCGATCATTCTACGGAAGAGGAAGATTCTTTCATACAACCAAGAATAAATTCCCGTGTATTTCATATGTCATGCAGCAGTGATGAAGAAGAAAGCGAGGATCTCTCTATGGACTAGTCCAACATTGATAGAACAAGAATAAATGAAATTTCGAAGAAGCGACGGGTCCACGTGTCAACGTTTTTGAATGTGGTAATGTTGAAAACGTTGTACATTTTTTCATAGGAGATGAACTTCTAGATTTCATCGTTGTGGAAGCGAATAAATATAGTGAATAAATCCTCACAAATTTAAAATGAGAAAAAATTTCGAAAGTGGCGTGACTTTATAATAGCTGATTTGAAAAAAAATTTGGATTCGTAATAATTATATGGTTAGTTAAGAAATATAGAATTAACGACTTTCGGTTCACAAATCCCTTAATTAAAACATCAATTTTTTCTAAAACCATGCGCCGGTAAAGATTTAGACAAATTCTGCAATATTTACATTTTTTCGATGACAAGAGAATGCCTCCAAACGCTGACAGGTTCTACAAAGTGCAATATCGTATGGATTATTTTTCAAACAAATTGAAGAGAACTCCGCTCCAGGACGAATATATCCACCAATGAACGCATGATACCATGGCGCGGAAGGCTCAAATTCAAAGTCTACTATAGAAGTAAAATAACCAAATACAGTTTACTTGCCAAAATGGCATGTGATTCTATAGGGTTTTCCAATAGGAAGTGTTATTTTGATATTCAAAGAAAAATACTACTTTTCAATATAAATGATCGGATGTTTATTTCATTATAAAGAGGAAGGTATGTCGTTAATAGTGGAAAATAACATAGGGCAAATGACCCCCACGACTACGCTTACAGGACAATATCCTTTTCATGAATTTTTCTATAACCGAATTGCAAAGTGGCTGCCCTACGTGCTCAATAGCCTCACGAATTCCATTTTCGAGGCCACGTGGCCTCAAAAAAAGTCACAAGGTTTTAAATCAGAAGATCTCGGTGGCTACTTGTGTTTGGAAAACTCTTTATTACTGGCCATTTTTTGTTAAAAATTATTTAAACAAGTGACATATATGGTTATAGATTTGGCAAGAAAATTACTTTTCGATCCAATCAGGGTAAGCGGAACATCTAGGTTTACCAGAATTTAAAAAAATCTTAAATAAAAATAATGAAAATTAAATTTGCTCGGCAGGGGGAAATATTGCCTCTGATGTTTGCGAACAGGATTGTTGTAAAGGACCCATTTTTCACTATACGGTTCAAAAAACTTTCATTTTCAAGCCGTTGCAGCAGCTGAGAACACACATTCACTCTCTGCTAAAGGTTGGCAACCGAAAGTCTATGCGGAACACATTTTCCCAGCTCTGAAACCTTTCCCAACAGAATCAGGTGCCTGTGAACTGTTCCATGCGATGAATTTAACCTCTGAGCTATCATATCGACTGTCAAATTTGGCTCGGGTTCCAAGAGTTCGGGCAAGGCGTCGGAGTTGAAGACTTCAGGACGACCAGCGCGCGGAGCATCCTCCACGTCGCAGTTACCACTTCGGAATTTTGAACACCACTTTTGCGCAGTCCTTACACTCACGGTATCCTCTCTGTGAACGGTGTTTATTTCCGCAGCAGCAGTTGTTGCATTTTTACCACTTTTATAAAAAAAATACAAAATATGCTTCTTATACGCGTTCGAATACTCCATTTTATTTTTTAACAACCCGTGCTTCTATCCGCGATTAAAATCAGTTGTTGAATGCACAATATATCAAAGAAAATATAAATATGTAGTTCCTTTATATTCCGCGAATAATTTTTTGTATGCAAAAATCGTACAAAAGTGAAATTATGGGTAAAATTCGCACGAACTTATTGACTGACCTGATATATACGACACCGGAAAAAGGATAAAAAGGGTAATGCTATATTGAAGCCAAAATGTATTATAAACTATAATCAGTTTATGAAGGGTGTAGACCGAGCGGATCAGTATTTAAGCTATTACCCCATTTAATGATAACCAAAAAAAATTGACATAGAAAGTCTCTCTCTATTTATTGTATTAAATTGTGCCCTATTTAACTCGTTTCGAATATATGAACATTTGAAGAGTGATCCCAGTCGGAAATTAAATTGTCATGACTTTTTATTTAAATTAGAAAGTGCGTGGATTACCAGTGATCGTGATCCCACTACATCTCATGTTGTGCGTTCTGATCCAGCTGAAAGATTACCCAGAGGAATAAAATAATATTCAGTTAGAATAGCATTGATAAAAAAGTGTGTATGGAAATGTGTAAGGAATTGTCGTATTTGCTATGCGAATAAAATGTGAAAAGTAACATATTTGATGTGTAGGCCAAGTGCCATTACATCTAGACGAATGCTTCGGTAATTATTAGACAAAGAAAAAACACTAAATTTTGTTTTATCACTTTTATTTTTTATTTTGTTTATTCTTATTGGCCTATGGTAAAGTTTAACTGCGCAGACGTGCGACCATTAAAGTGTTAATAGTATTTTGAAGAAAATTAGAGCGAAAAATCCGAAATTAAAAACCTAAGTAGTTTTAATATAAATTCAAAAATTGCGCTTTTAGAAGCAACATTATCCTTTTTAATACCCGCAATGTGAATTAGTCATAGGACCTACACTACAGGTTTTGCACAAATACCTCCATTGATAAAAAAATGTTATTTTACATACTTAGATGCGCTATTACTGCTGGCGGAAAATTGGAGCATTTATGGTGGAAACTACAACTACATTTTACCAATGACATCCGCGTATGATACCGATGAGGGGCGAAGAATGCGTGTAGGACGAATAAAACATGAAAAGTGGGTAAAAGTGGGTTGCTGAAATGGTGAAGTGTAAAGGAAGCAGTTGCTAACTACGCAAACGTTTATGAATTTTCCGCTAGTGAACAATTTAATAACAGCAAAATGTAAATTGGAAAAAATTCCAAAAAATAATAAAAAATATGGCAATTGTAACAAAGTTATAAATGCTAAAAGTTGCCGACGTAAAATATAAATACTTATCCACCTACATACACATACATATACATACATACGTATGTTTGTTACCATCATAACGCTTGTTTTCGCTTTGTTTGGCTTGTTGCTGTTTTGTAGTTTTTGGGGCATGCAACTGGGTTGGCTTGTTGTCGAATTATTGCTTGGTTGGTTGGTAACAAATTTGGTCACGGTAAGCTGGCATTGTTAGCAACACAAACGGCGGAATGCTTTTGCCAACTACAACAGCAATGCCGATGTTTACAGTTGATGTTGTGTTTTTTACTTGTATGTTTATGTTCGCTTCAGCCACGGCCAGTCGGCCAACAAGCCAAGTTCAGGCAAATTTTAACTGCATTTTTAGCGTTTTTTCTGCTTCTTCCTTTTTCAACAGTGTTTGTTTTTCAAAATGAAATTACTTGCGCCCGCATGAGCGGATGTCACAGCGTGAAGGGGGGTGGGTGCACTGCGTGTTGGCACAAGTAAAGCGCCAAAATGTTATATAAAAACCTCTATTTAACGGTAAAATTGCTTAAACATTCAACGTTGTCTTTGTGTGTGACAGTGAGTAAAAGGAAAAGCAATGATAAACAGGAAGTGCACTAAAAAATGCACCAACAACAACAACTGACACATTTTGTAAATGAGCATTAGGGCGGGTAAACTGTAGCAGACTAGGTTTTACATAAAACTATGAGGAAAAATTTCACTAGAGCATAGCTCTAGAGTTAATTTTGAGGCCTTCAAATTCTAAAAAAAATGTTTATTTGCCACGAAGTTAATATGAAAATTAATATTGATTAAAGTGTGTGTAAATGTTTTTTTAATACAAACTTGTATTTGGAGATTTTTGGGTAAGAAGAATTTATTTTTGATATCTATTTTTTAAAGCACCCTATGATGGTGTTACAAAGCATATTATCGTAATTTTTTAATGTTGTGAAAGAAAAAGTGACTGCATTTTATTTTATTTATATATAAATCAAACGAAAAAGTGGAAAAAACAAAAACAATTAAATTTTAAAATATTTCAAAGATGTATCCTAAGGGGGAACGCCACTGTGAAAATTCAAAAAAATGGATTTTTATTTCATAAATTGTTAGTATAACTACTCAAGAAAATGTGGTAAAAATTTTAAAGCGAAATTCGCTTTATTCCTGATTCTATGTGCACTTAAGTGAGCTCCTGTCGGTTCGGCCCCGTAGCGCTTACGATACGATACTTTATTTCAAACGTGTTTTTCTCGAAACGACTTTTTTGGATACGGTGGGTCACGATTTCTCGAAGACTATTGAACCGATTTTAAGTTTCTTTTTTCAAAATTTTTGTTATCGCATTGGCTATCGTTGTACGTATTATTTATTTTGAAAATAACTATTTTTTGGGCCTGTTGAAAATCAAAAAAAATGATGAAAAACACGCATCGAAATTCAAATCATCACCATTTTGTCAAATAACAAAAAAAAAAAGCGGCTACGTATAACGATTTTTGGTTTTTTGATTTCATATGATTATTCATTGCTGTATCGCTGCCACCAGATGACTTTTTTTTTAACTCGTTCCGTTTATTTACATAAATTTGTCAATTTTCAATATTTTTAAATAAAAATTTACATCAACATAGTTTAATACATATATAATAAATTGCCTTCTGTCCGAACCTCGAATAATCATTCGTACTTACAACAAAAAAAAAATCCAAAAAAACGACTATTTTTTGACCCCTCACAGTGGCGTTCCCCCTTGAACATTATTTACTAGTCACACATTTGTTTACAATTACCAATTTTTACAAGTACTTTGGTTTACAATTATTTTGGTTTTAGATCATTTTTATCTTCAATATCAGGTCTGCTTTTTTACTCCTATCTTAATAGCCATAACTGCTTCTCTAAATTCGTATCAATCAGATCAAACTTCTTTCAAAATTAGGGGGGCTCGAAATTGGCCACCAAACTATGCTCTAATCGCTCTTTTTTAGCATTTTATGCGGAATTCAAATCTACTTGGAACAATGTCGGAAAAAATCGTTCCATATAAATTGACCCGCCCTAATGTGCATACTACTTTATAGCTGCCACTAGCACTCAATATTATTTTGTACTTTGGCCCTTTCAAAATACTCAGGAGTGACTCACGAACTAGTTTGCTTATAAACCTAACTGACAACCAGCCAATAGCTTTAAAGCCATTGACTTTGACGTCGGCAATGTGTTGACTTGAAATGTAATTAGGATGATAAAAGCTTTGTCCTACACAGTGGTAGTCTGATGATGGCATATACCGTGAAGGGAAGTCGACTAGTACCAAACAGGAGTGTTTCAAATCAATTTATAAGCATAACTGGCTTTACCCCACAACTAAGTGGAACATTTTACGCGACAATGGACTAGGAAATGAACATTTTCCCAGCTGTGTAACTTTTTCGATAGTTGGGTGTGAGTTAAGCAAAAGTATTTTCATTGTCATTATCTATAGTTGCATTCTGTAAAAAAAGCGTACCAATACCAATTTATATTATTTAACTTTGTTTTTGATATATACACGAAATTCTCAAAAGAGAAGAAAAACAAATATAAAAAATGCCAATTAACTATAAAAATGTGTGAAGCTCGAACGAAAAATGCTTTTGTTTTTATTTTTATAATTTTGTTTTTGCGCTTGAGGGGGCTGAAAATGATAAATGCATCATAAAAGCAGCAGACGCAGCAATGGTATGTCCGGAGACTAAAAACTCGTGCTCGCTTGGAGCCATCGGCCACCCTGGAACCGCTTTCGCATTCCTTCAGAAAGGCGTGGCATCTTCCTCATTGCCTGCGTCCAGATCCCGCTTTTTTATCCGGAGCATTCTTTCCGCGAAACCACTGATAAGCTCAAACGTTTTTTCGCTACTTAGCATCGATTACACTTTCAGGGGTTATGTGACCGACAGCATTCACAGCGTTCGACGTTCTTGTTCCCAAAGTCATCGCCGTACATGCATGTGAAGTGTTCGCAGTTTCCTATTTTGAACAGGTATTTCTTGAAATACCCAAAAGCATTTGGATTGTATAAAAAATTGACTTCGCCGAAGTCCCTGCAGTTCCATCTAGCGACGCCTTTTATAAGCCTAGTCGTCCATCTGCCGCGTGTTTCGTTAATCCAGCGGTCTTGCCATAGCTCTAGCGTTTCAGACCTTAATTCGCGCGCTGCCGATTTGCTAACTCTTTCTTCCATTACCTCATACCTATAGAAAGCCATTTCATTTTCAACATTTTCTGTAACTTGAGTTAGACTGTGGACTTGATCGATTGTTGAAGGCTTTTTGGGCGAAAGCCAAATTTGAAACGCTGATAGCATGTTTCTCTGCTCAATAACTTTGTTAAGGCGTTTGGTAAGTAATTTTTCTAATAGTTTTGATAAAATGGGAAGGGGTCATATAGGCTGATATGATGATACACCGTGTGCTGGCTTTCCTGGCTTGTTGAACATGATCACCTCGGCAGTTTTCCAGTATATAGGAATGTGTTCAATTTGAATTTAGCATTCGTAATTTTGGTTATGTTAGTTAGAGTAGTTGTTTAAGGATTTCTTTAGATCGTTGTGCTAAAATGATTTCATTTCAGCAGCTCTTGCGCCATACGATGTGGCTTAAAGACATTTTCTAGGTAATCAGAAGGAATTAAATATATAATTGGTACAATTGTTGGTCAACCAGGGTCTAACTTCGAGAACACGAATAATGGCAACACTGCTAGGCGTTTTAGTTTTTCCAAAATGATGAGATATCAGGAATAAAGCAAAAAGTTGACATCAATTTAATTAAAATGATGCACACAAATATAACAACTGTGCCTAGTGGCCATCAGATCCAGTTGAAAAATTTCCGCGACTACGCTTTAAATGTATGTTGTAATTACAAATATTGAATCCCATGGATCGACGCTTTGTTACCTAATTGACAGAAGATAGAGGCGAAAACACTATATAAAGACTTTACGATTTATAGAGAACATTTCAAATGTAATATGGAATAATTTGTTGCAACCTCAGTATCTGCCGTTTAGAGATTTCCTCAAACTGTCTATTACTAGCAGTAGATGCTGCAATTAAATTAACTGTTGCTTCTATTTGCCTTTCCTTCATATCGTTAATAGCAATTAAACAAACCAAAAACCTTAAAATATTCCACCAAACCAATTTCTATGATGAAGAACCTTTCACAACAGCCTTGATAGCTGATTGCCAATTATGCAGCTAATCTGCAATATGTGAACGGGTAGATTGATTTTTGTGGATTTATTGCTAATCATTGCATATGTGAACATACTTTAAGCTTAGTAAAAAAAATGTAAATGATGCGAGAATTTGTAGTAGAATAATGATTATCATCACATAGCATGGCACAAAAACAACAGCCCAGACCCAGAACCGTGTACGATGGAAGAGTGTAGTGGTTCTATGCTTCCGAGCGGAGTGGATTTAATATCACATATTAAAATACCTACTTTACTTTCTCATGAATAATTCACAAAAAAAGAAAAATTATTACTTTACTTGGCAACGTGGGTGACTTAATTTCCTCTTTGAAGAAACATTTTGAAAGAACTGCTGATGAAAATTGTTATGCAGATAATGATTGTAATGAGAGTGATGGTGATTATTTTGTAATTAATGATGATTAGGGCTAGAAGGTTAGGACTCCTATACTTCAATTTCTGTAGAAGATAACTGTAGATATACAGAAGAAGAGGAAACAGTCAGGCACCTTTTATGTTAGTGTGAAAGCTTAGCGACAAGGAGGCTCCGCACTCTTGACATGGCATTTTTAATTGATGTAGCGGACATAGCGCATCTAAGACTAACGAAGCTTTGCTCGTTTATTAAAGCTACCGGATGGTTTGAAAAGGAACCCATAGGGTAAGGATAAGTTTCATTGGTATCAGTATGGACCTATGAAAGGTTTAAGTGTGTCATTGCGACAGCCACCCCACCTACCTACCTACCTAGCAACTAAAGTTCCCCTTTTTTTCTCTTTGGTATTATAATAAACCTCTTAACAAACCAATTTCCACTAAACAATTATCGGATTTGTGTTTCTTTTACTTTTACATGGGTGAGTTGTACAAAATACATTAAAATACAAAGAATCATTAAAAGATTTTAAATTAAATGTACGTATGAATGAACCGACGGTTAAAGATTCGCTTACTTCACTAAGCGGCCGCAGAAAACATTTTCAAATCATTTTTTTCAGTGGCTTTAGGCAAAGTATTCACGATGTGAATTTTATTTGTGTGCATTTGATTTGAGGGGAATTACATTGAGAAATAAAGAAACCTAAACAAAAAACTGTAGCTTTGAATCATTAAGTACTTTAGGCAGCGTCATAACTGATGAGTTCGGTATGTAAATTTTGTTTGACGTAAAATACGAGAATTTTGAAGGAAGTTGCTTTTTATATTAATTGTTATTGTATACTAAATAGTATAAGCAGTTTCGTATGGAGTATTTTTTCTTGACACCTAGTGTATTCCGATCGATACAATTTTGCGATCATTTTGCGGATCGAACATTAAAAATACATTTTACAGAAGTTGTTGAGTTGATTGATACCTTTTATGGATAACAGTACAAAAGCAATAAGTACCAACACTTGAGCGTAGCTGACTGCCATCGACATATTTGGTTAAATGGGCCAAGACAGCCAGATTGGCAGAGTCGCGTGAATGTCCACGAAAGCGGCATTGGGTTGCTTTAACAAAATATTGTTAATAAATGATTTAACAGCAACAAAAGTTAGCATTTAGTTATAAATACCCATATATAAATGCACACATATAAATATATTAGGGATGTGCATTTTTTCAATTTTACCATCTCCGAACTTTCGGGATTTGGTTATTAGAAACCCGCGATTCAGATATGTATTCATTATTTTGCAACAACTCAATTCGAAAAAACTGCACGAACATTGGCTGAGAAACTCTTCTACAATATGTTAAATAAAAAATAAATAAATGAGCCTTAGATATAATTTTTTATTTGAAGTGAATTCGATTCATGAAAAGTACGTTCACATATGCAGTGATTAGCAATAAATCCACAAAAATGAATCTACCTGTTCACATATGGCAGATTATCTGCAAAATGGACAATCAGCTGTCGAGACTGTTGTAATTATCGTTAACACAGAAAACCCACGGATGCATGAAAAAAAGTATCTTTATCATCTACGATTTCGGGAAGAAATTTTGTAGGTATTTTTGTAATATCTTGCGCTTAGCGTAAGCTACAAGACCAGCAGCCCTTAATATAAATGAAGAAAAGACGAAGCCACATCATAATCGGAAGTTATGTTTTTGAGTTCATGCAAATGTTTAAATACTTAGGCGAAGTACTCAGCATATCAAACTTATGAAGTCTTCATTGATATCAGAGGAACAAAAACTCCAGATGTACAAAACTATAATAAGACCGGTTCTCGGCTGTGAAACATGCGTCCTCAAACTTAATGACGTGAATTTAGTAATGGGATTTGAAAGAAAAATTTATAGAAGAATATTCGGCCCTATACGATTAGAAGATCATAAATACCGTCTATGGTATAACCCCGAGCTCTGTGTTTGAAACGCGGGAGGAAATGTTACATGGTTTATAAAGTCCCAAAGATTACGGTGGTGGTGGACACGTTTTAAGAATGAGCAGCGAAAGAACGACCAAAAAAGTATTTGAAGCAAACCCTGAAGGAGCAAGAAGGAGAGGCCGGCCAAGGAGACTATGGTTGCAAGACGGAGAAGATGATATACGAAAAATGAAAGTCTCGAAACATATAGCGAAAGCGGACTGTCGAGAAAAATGGGGGCGTATTGCACAGGAGGCAATGGTCCACTCCGGACTGTTATGCCAAGATGATGAGAGTTAAGCTTGAAAAGGTAGAGAATCTAGTTATATGTGAACCTGTTATAAGGCTAGTACTTAGTGCACAACCATGAAATTAGGCCAGCAACATGCTTGCAGTGAACTGTTGCTATCAACATTGATTGTCCAATGAGAAGAAACGTCAAATTTATGAGCATCGCCCCGGAAGCAATTGGCAAATTTTGGTTTGTTCTAAACATATTAACAGACATATATGTACATATATTAACACTAAAATATTTATAAAGATCTATTTATATTCTTTGCGAGGACGTTTGTTTAAAAATGTCATGTCTTCGGAATATTTGAACTCAGGCACTTCACTCGCAAACGAACTGTCAGTTTTCCTAAATTTTAAATTGCATATGGATTTTAAATAGGTGCGAAACAATGTTGCTGACATGTTGCGCGGTGTTTTTATGGTGTGAACTGAGTACTACTTTGCCGTGAAAGACATACGAAATTTCACGCATATTTCACGGTCATGAAATTTGTATGAATTTCGACAGACATTTCGTGTGAAACGTGAGATTAGTGCTATGCTTTATTAACAAAACAAAACAAAACAAAACAGAAAAGTGAAATTTATACGCCTTTAATAAAACTTTACGTGTATATAGCCGTTGAAAAATACTTCAGAACGATACCTCTTGTCTCCATTTGAGACTATTTTCAATAAAATCACTTAAATTTTTTGCATATAAAGTTTTATTTTATAAATTTAAAATGTTTTCAATCTAAATCAGCCTTTATGTCTAAGAAAAATATACATTTTTTTGCTTCCTGCTCAAAAGTTAATAATATTGCAAATTTCTTTGAGAAAAATACTTAAGAAGGAAGCAAAATAATAGTCAAATCATAAAAAAATGCAGGCAAAAGAGAAAAATAAACATTAATATATCGGTTTTTATATTGAAAAGAAAACAAAAATATTTGCTAAAAAGTCAATATTACTTTTTTTTTGCTATAAAAGGAAAAAATGACAAATAGCGAAAATTTCGGGATTTTAGGCATTTAATTTAATTTTAATTTAATTAAAACCCGAAATTTCGGGATTTAGATCCCTAATACATGCATACATATTCGTATACATATGCTTTTAAAAAAAGTTATGTAAAAGTGTACATAAGTATGTACATATGTATGTTTGTATGTATCCATATTTTGTGTGTTTCCTTTTCGTAAGCACTAGCTCATCTATGGTCATGCAGTGAATTCTACTTTTCATTCTTCAGAAACTCATAGGCCTTAAAATGCATTAAACATAAAAAGTTGGTACCGCATGACCAAAACTACAATGTTAATAAACCGTTACCACACAAAAATGTTCAACAAGCAACTTAATCGGGTAATTAAAAGTAAATTCCTAATATGCATAATGTTAATATGAATTCCACATAAAAGCGGCAAATGGACTAAAAGCATTTAAAAGTGGTCTAAATACAAGTTGCTTTTTAAATCTTTATTATCTCACGCTTCTTATTAGTGCGTACCGACAAGAAAGTGACAGGTATGGGAACTTAATCACAAGAGCATCGACTAACAGTCGATGTGAGTTAGACGCAATCATGTTTCACACCCCAGATTGAGGAAAGTGTTAACAAAAAGACTTGAATTATTGCTGGTGTAGTTATCTATAAGTGTTAGGTGAATGGTTCTGAAGATCTGGGAACTCGGCTTTTTTATACGCCGATTCGCTTTGTTATTGCTAATTGTCAACCGTGAAACAGTTTGAAGCAGATTGGATATCAAATTTGATCGAAATATCGCCTTTCATTTATTTGTTTTTGAATGTATCTATATTCTTACGCACTACGAGGTGAAGTCGAAAATAAATAAGACAAAAATGAGTCACAAGACTGGATCGATGAGATTGTGCATTATCATGCAATAAGCGCCAGTTTCCTCCTTCGCGGTATTCAGGGCGAATTCGACAAATGCGATGCAACTAGCGCTTCAAAACGCCAAGATAAAAAATTGCAATGTCTGTTGCACTCGTTGGCACGAACTCTTTGTGTACATCTCCCTTGGAATCGTAAAAACAAATGAGCATCGACTTGATTTTTGACTTCTCAAAGCGCGATTTTTTGGGTGGTGACCCGTCGGGGCCTTCCATTCGGCACTTTGACGCTTAGTTTCAGGTTCATGTTGGAAACACCATGTCTCACCAGTTACAATGTTGTTGAGTTCTGAGCAATTTTTGGACCTCAGTTAACTTTTGCGGAATGAAACGTGCACAGACCTTTCTTAAGCCCAAATGAGCAGTTAAAATGCGATAAGTCGATGTTTTGGAGATATTAAACTTCGATTCCATGAATTTCAACGATGACTTCGGTTCATTTTTGATAAATTTACGGATTCATTGATTACTGATTTTGAGCGGCCTGTATGTTCACTGTCATTTAGGTCCTCACTACCATCTCTGAGACGTGTAAGCCACCTATGAACTCTGGCACGAGATAGACAATCACCACCATAAACTTTTTTCATCAATTCAAATGCTTCGGTGAACGTTTGGAAAATAGGCAGAAACTTTTATTCTAGTACTCTTTACATGCATACGCATAAAACCCATGGAAAACGATAGCATACCAACCAGTGTGCAACTAAAGGGTGATTTTTTAAGAGCTATAGGAAAGTTTTTCAAAAAAAACACACGTAACATTCAGAAAAATGCATGAAATTTTTATTTAAATCTATAGTACAGTGCATATAATTTAATGTTTGAAGATTATTTCATGCAAATGTTGACCGCGACTGCGCTTCAAATGGTTCATTCGCTTAGTCCAATTTTGGCATACTCTTTCCAATGTTTCGGCCGGCATCTCACATATAAATGCTTTAATGTTGTCTGCCAATTCGTTAATTGAAGCAGGCTTGTCTGAATAGACATGAGCTTTAACATAGCCCCACAAAAAATAATCTAAAGGCGTTATATCGCACGATCTGGGTGGCCAATTGACAGGTCCCGAACGTGAAATAAAATGTTCACCGAACTCGCCTCTCAACAAGTCCATTGTTACGCGTGCTTTGTGGTATGTGGCACCGTCTTGCTGAAACCACATGTCATGCAAGTCAAGCTCTTGCATTTTGGGCAAAAAAAAGTTGGATATCATTTCACGGTAGCGCTCACCATTCACAGTTACGTTACGATTCGCAGCATCTTTGAAGAAGTACGGTCCAATGATACCTCCAGCCCACAAACCGCACCAAACTGTGACCTTTTCTGGATACATTGCTAGCTCTTGCAATTCTTCTGGCTGATCTTCACTCCAAAATCGACAATTCAGCTTATTTATCTACCCATTGATCCAAAAATGAGCTTCGCCGCTGAACACAATTTTTCGACTTTAAACTTTCTTAACAGAACACGCATTTTTATAATAAAATTCAATGATTTGCAAGCGTTGTTCGTTTGTAAGACGATTTATGGTTAAATTATAGACGAAACTGAAGATGTTTGACAGTGAAACAGAACACGAAACATGCGTCAGCTGTTTAAACCAACTTTTTAAAAAGATAATAGCTAAAAAATCACCCTTTATATAATTGGCGCGTACATCCATTTTGGGAGTTTGGCCGAGCTCCTCCTCCTATTTGTGGTGTGCGTCTTGATGTTGTTCCACAAATGGAGGGATCTACAGTTTCAAGCCCACTCCGAAGAGCAGATATTTTTTATGAGGAGCTTTTTCATGGCAGAAATACACTCGGAGGTTTGCCATTGCCTGCCGAGGAGCGCAGTGTGGTCGCAGTATGTTTTTGAGCAGTTTAAGATGTGAAAAGTAGCTTCCGTTGGCAGGTTGGATTCTATGGATTACGCAGATTAGGCAGTGTAAGGTTTCCACTTTTTGACAAGTACATATGTTGACCATCTTCCAGGTTACTGTAGCGAGTGGTATTGCTTGACCGTACGAGATAATTTGTCTTATCAAAAGCAAGATCGTCAGTAGACTCACATATCTGAATACTCTTTGTGAAGATAAGTGTCCCAGGATCGATTTAACAGATCAAAGCTTAAAACCAAATTAAAAATTATAAAAGTTAGTTTATTTATTTGCTTGACACCAGTGTTAACACCGAAAGAACCCATAGTTTTTCCTTGTATCATAACTTTAGATACCGTTAATGCCAAGGTGATGGATACCAGCGATGCGTTCACACGGCAGTCGGTTTTACGTTACCTGCACGACCCGGATTTATAAACGGCAAAGGACTGTCACTCCAGCAGCATTCCCTGCACATGGGTAATGTTTATGCTGCTACAATAACAACAACAAAAGGAGTTGCATTGGTACACCTTGCCGACGGGGAACAAAAGAAAGTTTATTTCTGTCAATGCAGTCAAAAGCTTTTTTAGAGTCTACAAATAGACAATGAATGTCATGCCCAAGTTCTTACAACTATTCAAAGATTTGGCACATAACGAAACACTGCTGTGTCCTTAATCTATTTGCTCGAAGTCCATCATTAGTAATTCTTTCGACGCGTAAACTCGTATTAGTGAAAATCTTGTAGACAGATCTTAAAAGGGATGTACCTCTAAAGATGTTGCAGTCTCGTTTGTCTCCTTTCTACTAGGTAACTAGAAGATACTTTATGGAAATCAGAAGTGTCTGCGCAACTTGCAGATTGCACAAAAACCGTCACTTCCAGCTCAATTAAACATTTTTACCGCTTGAAGAGGTTTCTTATCACGAACATAAGCTTGCAAGTAAGAACTGGTAGCAAATGAATACAGAGTTTTAAAAGCACCCTTTATTTGAACGTATCTACAAATATACTCGTACACTTTTGAAGGTTCGCACTATATTGTTAGTGTAGGTGTTTATGTCTGGAAAACGTTGTAAATTGCAACTATTCCATTATGTTTCTTCTCGCTTGAGCGTATTTCTTTTGAACTTTTCTATTTTTGCACTTAACCCTAGCAGTTACTCAACCAAATTTGCACAGTTTTCGAATATAACTTCACCATACGATTTCGCTTAATTAGCGTATTAGTACCAATTAGCTAAGTGTACTACTCGTACTAATCGACAACTAAAAGGCCGACAGTCTGCCTGTTCACCAGCCTGACTGAGAATCTTACCATTCACAGATATGCGTATGTATGCATGCACATACATATATATATATATATATGGGCTGCCAGTGTTCATCAACTAAACGTTTGCTAATTCTCTCGCAGTCCATTAATGCAATCAACCCGGCGTAATATTTCAGTATTCTTTTAAACTGCATCTCTGGTGGTCTCGCCAATGATTGCTTAGTTGGTTGGTAGGTTTGAAAATTTTTGTTTATGCCATGCCATTGCTTTGTGTGAGTGCTGGTATATGTATATGTTTGATTGTTTGTACGTGGGGCATCCTCGCGGCCGTGCAACAGTAGCCACATTCGACTCGAATTTAATTGCTGAATCGGCATTAAAATTATCCATTTACTGGACGGACGGGCGGATGGACGGACGTATGGATGAACAGTAGGATTGAAATGATGGAGATGGTCAATTCGAAAATGATTTATGCAAGTCAGGAGCGGCTGTGGGGTGTGTATGTGTATGTGTGTGTGAATACTTAGTATCTGATTTGGGTTTTTATGGGTGTTCAATTCACTATTGTTGTTGTGCTGCCATAAAATAACAGCAATTATGAAATTGAAGCAGATAAAAAAGTGAATTGGTGCATAAAAAGATTGTAAATTAACTTACGACCGCATTTGGTAACAAAATTTTAGTAAAGCTGCACATTTGTTAATCGTGAATTCCTTTATGAGTGCAACGTATGAAAATATTTTTAGTGGCTCAAATGATTCACATTCGAACGGGTGCATTGCGAATATTCAACAGTGAAATTAAAGCGCAGTGTGCTGGTACTTTTCAATTTATTGCGGTATGCCAAAAATATTATTTATGAGATAATAGACATTTTTTATACAATTTATATAATTTATCCCGAAGGAGTTGAATTTGAATATATCCCACTAATTTTCAATTTATTGAGGTATTCCATCAAACATTATTTATGAGCTAATAGAATTTTTTAACCAATTTATATAATTTATCCCGAAGGATTTGAATGCTAAAATCACACTTAAGACACACTGCAATCAATCGCCATATTTTCAACTTATTTACTGGCGAATCCTAAACCCAAGTAGTGGGAGGATCGCTGTACTCGAATCTTTACAACTTCAGTTCTTCAACGTCATACGAACTTTCAGATTTCTGCACTATTCACTGGGAATCTGGACACAGAAGCAGGAATACAAGGTGAAGTCCAAAATAAACAAAACTGGCGTCAATAAAATGTTTTTGATGGCGCTATCTTTTTAATAGTGACATTCGGTTCAGTGGAAGAGAAGTTATTGCGTCTAAAGTGTCAGTATGTTTGTGTCATCGGCACAAAAATGAGTTTCGAACAAAGAGTTAATATGAACATACCGGCCGCCCAAAAGCAGTAATCACCGAAAACTCCATCGAAACTGTTTGTAAATGTGTCAAGGATGAATAGAAATCATCGTTGAAATTCATGGAATCGGAGTTGAATATCTACAAAACATCGATTAATCGCACTTTAACTGATCATTTTGGGGTTACAAAGGGGGTGTGCACGTTTCATTCCGCAACTGTTAACTTAGAATCAAAAATTGCTCAGAATTCAACATTCGAAAGACCTCATTAAAGAGGCGAGAAAAGACAAGAACTTCCTTTACAACATTGTAACTGGTGATAACTAAGCGTCAAAGTGCTGCATGGAAGGCCCCAGATGAACCACCACTCAAAAAATCGTGTTTGGAAAAGTCTAAAATCAAGTCGATGCTCATAGGTTTCTACGATTCTAAGGGAATTGTCCACAAGGACTTCCTGTGACTTCTACCAATTCGGAAAATTGCATTTGGTCATGGAAGCAAAACGTTTTGCGTCCGTAGAGGCCATCCAAAAGGCTTGTACCGGCATCCTGAAGGACATTGCGGTCAATGGCCTGAAACACTCTTTCGAAAAGCTTTTAGGTTGCGGAAAACAGGGCATCGAGGCCAGGGGTGATTATTTTGAATAAATAAACTCGAAGTTATCAGAACAAAGCTCCTTTCGTTTTTATTTTAGATCAGCCTTGTTTATTTTGGGCTTCACTTTGTAGAACAAAATTAGTATTCGCATAGGTTGGCCAAATATGACGCACGACTTTCAATTTATCACATCTGAGCTGAGCTGTGGCTATAACATTGAAGGCTGACAACTTTTTGAACGAACCTCGAGGGCGAGGATCAAGGTTTTTCCAAAATAACGAGGTTCCGTCAGTAGATTTTGGTAGAGGGGATAAAATAAAATTTAAGTGTATCGAAAATATGTTGACTTATTTCTGGCTTTAAGCTTTGAGCTTTGATGTAATAAGAAACTTATAGTAGAATTGTCGGACAAATATTTTTTAGGCACATTTTAACCCATTGTACTCCTTTGTTATGTGTATTCTTGGCCTTTTCACGCATAATAAAAAAAATCTCCATATATTAAAGAGTTAAAAGGTTAAAATATTCCGCAAAAAATGTTACCCATTTTTTTCATAAAACTGCTGAGGGTATCATATACGAGTATATTCAGTATGTCATTTTATAAAAGTACACAAGCGAAGCCACGGGGACTAGCTATGTATGGAAAACAAGGAAGACAAAGTGAAATTCGCAACTTACAAAGAGAAAGTACTAATATCCAAACAATTAAAATTTTATTTGTGGTTTTCATTATACTAATTTTTACGACAAAGCGCGCCGTTGCTAAGAAAATATCGTAAATTCCCGAATTCTCTCGCCAAGAAAGCAAAGCATTCTTCTTTACGTATCGCCCGTTTGCTGAAAGAGTGTCACATTTTGCTTTAGATAAGAAATGACCATCAATTCTTCTTTTATGACAGGTAAAAATATTATAGCGCTTACTGTTAACTGTGTTACTGTACTGTTACATTAGATGGAAATGTGTCTTTATTCTTAACAAGGCGAGGAGTAGAAAATTTAAAACTTTAAACCGGTTTTGGGCAGATTTTGGATTTTCAGCAAATATCCTATATATTTGTGCGTACAAATTTAGTTACATGTACATTAGGGTGGTTCACAAAACTTTAAAGCAATCAATTTTTATTAGAAAATCCTTAAAATTTTTTTAATATGGAAAAATAAAAGATAGGATTTTATTTTTTTAGAATTGACTTATAGTACATTTTGCAGCCAAGTTTGATATGTATTTTATTTTATGTAGCAAAGTTTTTGATACTTTTATTTTTCTTCTTGTTGTTTTTTCTTTTCAAATTTTATGAGATCACGTAAAATTACTATTTTGCAATGGCTAAGAATATTTCTTTATAACTATCTGAAAAAAAATTATATTAACTACAATATTTTTGTTTTACAGTACCGCAAAAGAAGTCCATACTCGACCCTAATTGATAGATTTACTTACAGTTTTAATAAGAGATATTAAGGAAAAATTAAAGGAAAAAAGTTTACTGCACACCTCTGAGTCTAGACTATAACACCTGGGTACTCCCAGTTTTGAAAGATTACAATGCACGCCTGAGGAAAAATCGTTCATATATCGTTCTCAAGGTATGGAGCATTTTTTTATGTAGTTCATGAATTTGCAATGGTTCGCACCGAGGAACAACGCATGTGCCACATTTTATCTTAACTCGAGAGCCGACAGAAATACAGCCCAATTGAATCACGTTGTAGCTTCATTAAAAAAATAAGCCTTATTTGGTCTTACTTTTAATTTTTTAATGCGTATTGCAGAAGTTGATATGACCTGGTAGGTAAAAGAAAATTATTTTTGAGAAAAAAAAAATACAGTCAGCGTCAAAAGTCTACATTTTGGTAAGTTCCCACTATTTATTTATTTATTTTGTAATTGACACTATTATTTTTTTTTGTAAAAACATAGTTAATACTACAACAAAAACCATATGAAGCAAAGTTTCGAACTTTGTATAAAATTTGTAGAAATTCGACAAACTCTCATCAAAATCTCAAACTTTTTACTGAGAATTTTTAGACAAATTTTAGGTACGCAGTTTGACAGATCATTGAATTGTAGATCAAATTGTATAAGAAAGTTGTATATGTTAAGGGCAAGTTTCAAGCGGTTCAAAAACTGCGTTGATTTTTGACAATTTTTTCTGCTGACGGTGTTGGGTTTTTCTGCCATATAAAAAACAAAAGTAGGCATTCAACTTGTCAATATATGGTGCACATTTTATTTTGACGTTGACTGTATATCATACTTTAAAATCCGACTGTAATGGAGATGATATAATGGAAGAGAGTTAGTCCTACTTTAGACCCGGAGGTGCAAGGCGAACGGTTTTTTCAGTACGGTCTAATGTCCATTGAAAAATATTAAATATTAGCAATGCTATATAAAATTTGTAAGAGATATAAAATCAAGTAGAACCCTCATGGGGTTTTCGTTACCATTTCGTATCAACTGATTTGAAAATACAAGAATAATGAATGCCTTTTTCTTTCTAATATAAAATATAAAAATCCAGTGCGGTTGTCATAATAAATATTCAGTACTTCCACTTTGTGTGTACCACCCTAATGTGCATATCACGTGTGTTCATGCGGATAGCAAATTCTGTTGGCGAAAAAATAAAAACATATATATACATACAAATTTCGTAATGCAATGCAAATCATTTATGAAAATAATGGGCGTAATAAAAAATTCAGTACAAAATGAATGAAAAATTGCATTAATGAATGAATGAATGACTGAGCTATTCATTGTGCACGCGAGCAATTGACCCACCAGCCAGTAGGCTGACACAAATTACATTAATGCATCACTTAAATATTTACATACACGAATATACACATACATATGAAGGTATGTATGTATGCACGTTTGTGAGTACGTAGTGATTGGCAGCGCAGACATTTACTTATTAATTAAATTGAAAAATAATTACAACGAAACACAGACCAGAAAATGTGTTGGCCTGGCGGCCGAGTAATTAATAGTTAGCTACAGTTTTTTGTTGTTTTTTTTTTACTTGTATGCAGTTGTATGTATGTGCAATATCAAAATGGGCTGGAGAAGGTGAAACAATGGTGTAATTGGCGAATTTGATCAATCGGTAGCGTCACAAAGGCAAACGCGATGAAAATGCGAATTTGCATTGTTGGATTAAATTGCATTTAAGCAATAACAACAGCGGTGTGGGCAACAACGGAATGATAGACTGGCGTCAATCAGGTAACACCTTACACCAATATGAGCAAACGTTAACGTATTTAATTATGTCAAAACTTATCTGCTTGCAATCGCTGACGAGCCATTTGACAAAATTTCATAATGCCCGGGTGTTTGTCAAGAAAACAGTTCAGTTGTAATTGAATAAATAATATTCCTCTTTATATATATATATATATATACTAGCTTTAACCCACGGCCCCGCTCGCGTAGGAGTAGTTTTGAGCTTTTAGGATATGTATATGTATATAAAAGAATTACAAACAATAATTTCATAGAAAATATTTTTTTTATTAATAACCATAATATTACAATACCCGGCATCCGTTGCTATGCCTCGTTGAATAAAATCAAAACAACCAATCAGAAAAATATCAAGCAAAATTATTTTTATTAATTTTCTATCTCAAACCGTTTTTGAACTTAGCATTTGGGTCATAGTTGAACAGCTTATGCGGATTATGAAGTCTAGAGTGTGCTATAAATAGTGGGAAATAGGAAAAACAAAGATTTTTTAGATTAAATTTAAGCAAATTTCCGATTATTAGTGACGAATGAGAGTGGTGGCGCGGCCTGGGGGCTGTGGGAAGGGAGTTCCATCATAAAAGCATGCCTATAACCTTCATTGGGTGAAAATATGAATGTATAAAAATGTTTACGTCATTTGGTGTTGTCGTTTCGTAGTGATGCGCGGACAACGTACAGACATTCACCTTTATAGAA